>CM055983.1:4705000-5305000 GCA_029531755.1 Holothuria leucospilota | reverse complement strand
GCGCGCGAATTTTTCAGGTAAATCTATACTTAAAAGAATCTGTACATACTTAAGGTTACACAGGTCAATTCTCCAGGCAGTTGGGCCCTATCAGAGATAGCTTTCATTGTACTTTCCTCCTCGAGTCGCTAGCCGTACCGCACTCCACGACAGACACAAGAGAACATTAACTATAGGTTTATTGAAAAGAGATGAAATTCCCGACATTTACCTAAATCCATGTATTTTACTTATTAAGTTACTTGAAAAAGTGGAAAGGGTTTGCACTACATTTAGCTATAAGTAATGGAACTGAGGAAGAGTGGGCAAAGCCAGGCCTGGATTTCCCATTGGGCCAGATGGGCCCGGGCCCAGGGCCCCCAAATTGGAGGTGTGAAAATATAAAATGATGGGAAAAAATAAAAGAGATAGTCTCAGATAGAGAGAGTGCATGAGTGGGGGAGAGTGGGGAAAAGCAATGAACAATTTTCCAATACATTATTATTGTCCTGTTTCAAACGGAGCCAGTACAATACAGTATCTGCCGCATGACATGAATGCATTGCAAATGCTGCAATGATGCCATCATAATCGCCATCAGTCTCAGCCTCTCTGGATTAAAAAGTTTACATAATTCCATCAGCGTATCCACTGTCCTGATGGAATATCAGTGCATCATGGCAGCTTGTCTCCGCGAACGCATGAACGCATATTCGGAAGTTTATGAGGAATTTGGATTCTTGTTTGAATTATCAGCGCTAGAAAATGACCAAATCAGAGAAAGAGCAGAGGTGTTAGTTTCAAAGTACAAAAATGATCTGGATGGAAGTCTAGGAGATGAACTCCTCCCATTCAAATTTCTCATGCCATCTCCATCAGACTTGAATCCAGTTCAGTTCATAAGGAAAAAGAATCTCCAGTCAAGATTTCCCAATGAAGACATCGTATATCGTATGTATCTTACAAAACCTGTCACTAACTGTGAAGGTGCTATAGAATCCAGTTTGGCCATAAGTTTGGAATTTGTGGTATGATAAATGACGTGGCCAAGGCAAAAGCGAGAAGGAAGAAATTTTAGGTTTCAAGCTCAATGTGCCGGAAGAAGATGGGCCTCCAGGTAGGGTTGGCCCAGGGCCCCCAGAAAGGTAAATCCGGGCCTGGGCAAAGCGTACCAACAATTTTGGGTTTTATCGCAGAAATGGCCCTTTTGAAAGCCAACATAAGTAAACCGACCATAAACAGAACTTTCCCAACAGGGGACCGGACCATGTCAGGGACCCCAAGTCCCGACAGCCCCTATGTCGAGGGGGTGGTGAGAAGGAGATGTGAAGGAACCTAACTATCCCATGCCATTTCATGGCATATTTTGCATAATATCACTTAATACTTCTAGAGCCGAGTTGAGCACTGATACTGTTCTTTGAATTTGAATCATAAAATTGCAAAGCGCGCGAAAATTTTGATAGACTTACACAAAAAGCATATGTAATCATTAAAATAAGAAAGACAAGAAAACTTTTAGGGGTTGTAGACCGTATAGGGGATAACATGTGTCGAAGCCACCTGGACTACCCGATGAAATAGCCAAACTTTGCCCCGTGAGTCGCTCACCAACTGACCGTACCGCATGATACACACAAAGTGAACAGCAACTAGGGATGAAATTTACGACCTCTACATAAACTGTCTACATATGTTACTTGGTAATGTGGACATGACTTGTGCTAATTAGCTATGTGGAATGGAACTACTGAAGAAATTCAAGTGACTCTACAGCGCGCGTAGCGCGCCGAAAATTTTGGGTTCTTATTAGAGAATCTGTCCTCTTGAGAGAAAAAATAAAAAAGAAGAAGAAGAAGAAAAAAAAAACAGGTAAACTGTCGGGGCTACTAGTGGCCGTCGGGGACTGCATACTTTATCGCATCGACTAAGACCCCCCCCCCCTTGCCCGCCACCCCGACTCTTTCGACGGAAAAAACTGTTGAAGGGTAGTTACGAGAACAGAATTTCGCGGAGACTGATGGACGCATGTGTTTTTATCCTCTGTACACTATTCGCAAAAAGGTGAGGCGATCTTGATATCATGGAACTCTGCACCGAAATTTTCATGGCCCTCAAGAAGCCAAAGATGGTCCACGTGCCCCGGAGCTCGTTAGCAGGGTGTATTCGAGATTTGAACGTTTCCTCTGTGCCGTCGGAAGTTATTTTATAATGGGGGAAGGGGAGTGAACCATTAACCTCCAGAATTTGGGCATTTCCTAAGGTACTTTTCGGTAGTTGACTTGAAAAAGTCATGAAGCAATCTATTTCCTTTGGAAAATACAATGCTTGCTATCACAAGATACTCGACCTCCTTAACATATTTTGTGGGAGCAACCAGTGAGTTTTTATATCCAAATAACAACTCCCTGGAGCAACTAAGGAACTGAACTATGATAAAGTTAACTGAAACTATGATACCATCCAAAATGGATTTCAAAGATTTTGTTTTCTGCCTAAGGCGTAAGGCAAGTCAAAGAGTCAAGTGTCTAGGCAAGGGGTGGTAGAGTGAATTTGGCAAAAAGTGGGTGAAGTGCAGTGGCGCCGGCACGGGGGCATGTGGCCCCCATCAGTTTCGGAAAATATTCCCTAAAATTTTAAAATGAGCCACAAAGGCTTTTAAGCTATAGATTTCTACAGCAAATAAGGTAGGGTGAGGTGCGTTTCTGACTGATGTATCTATTTTAATCATTTTTTTTTATCACAAGTCGTTCTCAAACTATCAAAATTCTAGCAAATCTTTCTCAAAATTCCAAAATTTTCGCGCGCTCCGCGAGCGTGCGTCCTGGATGCATGTTTGTGTTTACTATCAATGCGGTCTCATACATAATCGATTATTCAGTGGTGATGGTTCAACAATTACGCCCATCGTTCTTGTTCATTGGAGTCATTATGGAGGAGCACAGCATTGCAACAATGCAAAGTAGTGGAACTCAGGGGAAGTCATACTTTATGAAAATTGAAAGCTTGTCCGAATTACTAGACAGAAGACCCGCCCTCTAATTGGCGGATGCATTTTGTTAGGAATTTAAAGTGTCTTAGTACAAAGTCTGCACGCAACTTTTGTTATGGAAATGATTTCCAATGCAAAACTGGGGCGCGTTTCGCGCGCATTTGTCATGGTACACATTCTGTATATCTCTAAACCACTAATGGGGCAATAATAAATTATTCTGACCAAAATTTCGATAAAAAGTACATCTCCGACCTCTGCAGGGACCCCACATGAATAGAGAATCTTAAAGCAATATAATATCATAAGTAACATATACGGTAACACTGGTAGAATGTCTCGTTCGTTACACATTTCTTTTATTTTATAACGAGTGCCATGCCACAGCGAAAATATCACTAACTAATGACAATTTCTAAGCATTTAATTTATTGAAAGATTTGCAAAGTAGACCACCATTTTCCATCTAAACCACCTTTCTTGTTAAAATGAACAAAAATTTCTCAAAGGGAGGGGGGACCCCCTCCTCCAGGACATCACCTGCGCAAGGTGGCAAAGGTAGGTATCCCTCCGAGTGCAAACTACCACTGAAGCAAATATGCACAATCAACACTGACTTTCTGGGTTTATTTGGGGTGGCCTGCATCATCTCCTGTAGTGTCTCCCTCCCACTTCCAACCTCTGCCGGCACCACTGGTGAAGAGAGTGTAATGGCATGAGATGGTAAAATAAGTTTGGTGGTGGGGATGATGTAGTGTAAAGGCAAGAGATGATAATGTTAGTGTTGTGGAAATAGGCAGTGATATTATTGTGGTGGCAAGGGGTGGTAAAGTTAGTGTGTAGTGTGGTGGAAAGGGATGGTTAAAATGTGGGGTGGGGGAGTTGCTATGTCAGTGTTTGGTGGAAAGAAGTGCAATACTGGTGGAAATGGTTGCTTGAGTCAACATGGAGGCAAGGGTTGGTCTACTGTGGAGTGGATTTAGTTTTCTTATCCTCCCCCTCCTTGAAGTTTCCCAAAAGAATATGCCATACAGCCTGCCACCGTAGGCAAGGGATATGATTAAGTAAGTTGATCATGGACGGTGAAACTAATGCAGAGCAAATTAAGAAAAAGCATAACAATTCTGTCAAGTTTCTGGAAATTACTTTTATTTCTCCAAACTTCCTTTTGGCCAACGATTTTAAATCAACTGAATTTCCAAAGAGAATAAATCCCAAGATATAGCACCATTCTTTTAATTGTAAATCTCATACAATCAATCCCAATATAGAGGTCTTGAAGGGTACCTCTTTCAAATGAAAAAGAAAACTACAACTTAAACTAGACCACTTGGAGTCTGTCACTTTTATATTTAATGAAACTTCTCATTTTCTAAAATAGTTAATCAAGGGATAGCTGAGTGTCACACTAGGGAGGTGCTACCTCCCTGGTCCCACTCACTTGTAAACACTGACACTGCTATGGAAATCATGTCTTCTAGTAATATAATGGTAGGGTATTAAAATATGCAACATTTACACCAGGGTCTGAATTCTTAAATTATGATATGTACTAATTGTAAACCCATGAGCTCTGCCCTGAGGTTATGGCAGGGAGTGAGAGGGGAGGGAGTAAAGTCAAATGCCTCCTTCCAAAACCTTACCACATTTCCGGATGCCATCTTATGAGAGTAAAACAGTTTACTTAACTTTTGGCTTCTAATTGCTGTACCCAGGACACCATACCCTATCATCCCAAAAAGCATCACAGAGAAAAAGTAGGTAAGTAAGAGAGATGGGGGGAGGGGGGGAGGCAAGGTCCACCAAACAGTTTGTACTCCAGTTGTCAAACCTATAAAAAGCTGATGAAACAAGGTATTCAGTTTCGAAGGAAAGGCCTGTTTCATAAGTGATAGCACCTCCTGCTTTGGAAGATCAAATAAAACCTATGACCCCCTACCATCTACTTGTTATCGAGACTGTTGAAGCCAGCTCATGAATGCACTATCATCAGGCGGTCTGAGGCATCTTTTAAAGTCTTCAATCCTTTCAGGATCACAACTCTGCAATTACACATTGCTAGAATTTGAAAACAAAAGAAAAGAAAAACCTTTTTTTGTTGATATAGCACAGTGTAGGGCATATTGTAGTATTCTCGTCAGGTAATGTTGCCAATATCCATTTGACACCTACGGTACAACAATTTTTAAATCTTTTCCAGAAATCGTGTTCCTTGATGTATGGTATAAAGTCAAACAGAAATGATTAAGAAACATATCCAATCCATGTGTATAAGAAACATATCAAAATATGAAAGGAGTTAATTAATTCATATTAATAGATGCTTTTATAATAAAACATTACCACCCCTGGTCATATAAACAAGTGTAAATGACCACGCGACTCACTTCAGTAAAAATGTCACAGCAGTCAAACTATGTTTCCAAAACTTTGCTCCCATATGGGTCTCATGGATACTGTTAATACTTCATACATGCACTTAAAAAGAACTTCAGAAAGCTTTATCAAGTGGAAAGGGCCCATGATTTTATAGCAAAATTGTTAGATATAGGCAGGGAGATGTCAAGTTTACAGAAAAGACTCAACTTTAGTTACAAATTCAACAAGTGAAGACAGTTGGAGGTTTACAGACAAAACAGACTCTCTGCCAATTTATCAGGGAATTCCATGTGTCCACCATTGTACATTGTCCTTCTTTTCAGCTTTCGCTGCTTTTAAAACCATTTCTTTAATGAGAACAAGAAAACAAGACAAGGGAAACTCTGCTTTTTACCCAACATTCTGCATTTTGATCTCCAGAATGAACTGTTCCCTTCCTGTTAATCTTGTCTTTATATTTTATCTACAAATGGACAGTTGTAATTTATAACAATCAATTAATCCAGAACTGTAAGAGCAGGGAGGGGGGAACCAACCTCAGGGGGCACTAAGTATAAGTTATTGCACAGGGGTCTGGCTATGCCTGCAGAGCAGGGGGGCAAATCAAGGAGCAGGGGGCCTGCAGGCTTCCAAATGCCCACCCCTGGTAACGGGCCTGAATTAATCTTGTGGGCACATGTCACACAGTTATTGCTCTAAGTTTCTTCTTACAAAACTCTGTACTGTTTATTCATGTAATATTACAATTAAGTATATCCACTGTGAATCTTTCTCATCCAGAAAATGACAAATTTAAGGGCTACTGAGAAATTCACAAAGAGTGAATTTTATTTAAAATATATCTGAGCAATATTATACAGTTTAATGTGCATACACTTAAAATAAATTTCTAACTGACAATAACCAAACTGAAAGTACCCCATCAATACCCTTACAGACCTTATGCATTGACGTCACACAATGTCATTTTGGAGGCATACAATGAAGCACCCTGCATGCAAGATGTAGATTTTGCACGCATGTGTAGTGAAGCTGCTTGCGTATCCAACCGGTACACATATCTACAGAAGCTGAGAACATTGCGGTGGTATGAAATCTGACATGCCAGTTTTCCCACCCCTTTCTTTGGTAAACATGGGACGGAGAAATCAAGATAAGATTTCTCCTCACCATTATCCACCAATAATGTGGAAGGGACAAAACCAAAGTTAGTTGAGGAGGTACTTCAAAAAAGGGCCATTACACTGTGTCTATTTTCGAACACCCTGTCCATAAATGGACACGCCCGCACATGACATGGATTGGCGCTACACAACTTTGGTTATATTATTACCAACGTGGGATGATTCCACCGTAGTACGGAGAAATTGTTGACTAGCGAGCGAGCTATGTTACTTAATTTGAAAAGAGTATCGATGGACATAGTCCATTTATGGACAGGGTGTTCAAAAATAGACACTGTGTAATGGTCCTTTCTTGAAGTACCCCCTCACTGACTTTTATTTTATCCACTCCACATTATCGGTGGATAATGGTAAGGGGAAATCGTATCCTGATTTCTCCTTCCCATATTTACCGAAGAAAGGGGTGGGAAAACTGGCATGTCAGATTTCATACCACCGCGATGTTCTCGGCTTCCGTACATATCAGCTATCTGCATTTGTTGGTGTAAGTTGCAATGAGATGTGCTTGCCTCCATTGGGGGCGCTCTTTCTGTTCTGTAATATCTTATGCATAAGTTCTCATTGTAAATCAGTTTTAATGGAGTGCATTACTTCACATTGTCGACAACTAATGAAACTTATATCATAGGCAAGAGGTTTCTTGTAGCTGATACTAACATGACATTCCCACAATTATCTGTGGATACCATTTAATATTTAAAAATGCTATCAACATTTGTTAGAGAAATTACTCAGCTTGATATGGAATTGCCTGATCCTCACATTATTTCTGCTGACATAATGATCCCATTGTTACGAATGCCCTCCTACTAAAATAAGTGTAGCCATTTCAATATGGGAATTTTCACCTTCTCCATCTTTTTCTGAGTACCACAAGGCAATATTCCAAAATTGAAATTAGCATGCAAAAGATTTATTTGTTTCATTCCCCATAAAATTCTCTTTTAGCAAGTGTTGTTTTGTAGAGAAAATATTCCACACTGTTGTGTATTTTACCACCTTCCAAGCCTACCTGCCCAACTCCCCCCGCATACACACCACACCAATTAAATCATATTCTTGACATAAATCTCACATGTTGACAATCATATAACATGAAAGTAACAAGAATGTATAAAAAGTATCAAAGACACAAAAGGATGCATCTCTTCAGGTTAGGTTAGGTTAGATGAGGTTTAACGTCCCAGTTTCCAACCAATTGGTTCAAGTCGAGATGACCACAGCCTTTTTTCCAGTTGTGGCTCACTGGTTTGTTTTCCCTACTCCATTGCATCTCTTCAGAGAAAACAAAGTAGCTTGTTTTTGTCAATTTCACAGCTGTTAGGAGTCGCCACTTTTTGACCTAAATATCCCAGAACTTTGCATAAACTTACAATAATTTATGGCTAATAAATCTACTGTCCACAGTTTCTTCCATGCTCTCAGTCAGATCTTCCTCTTGAGGTTCTTTCTACATTTGTTTTCCCCTAAGAAATATTCATACTGAAGCCTTATGAGTAAAGGCATATTGAAAAAGTTACCATCATATGGTAAACCTGGTTTTATATTGTGTACATACATCCTTCGACAAGGCAAAAAGAAACAAGGAGGAGAAAAAAGCCAACCGCTACAGACTAAAACTGTGTGTCGCACTTGTTACTGTATGATTGGTGTTTACCTTCCTATTAAGTTTAGTGGTCTAAAAGGGCTTGATGCACGTCTCAAAAGAGGCACAGCAAAACTGGATCTTAGTGAAGGGCACTGACACCAACACTACAAATTTCCTTGGCATCTTAAGGAGCACCTTGGCAAACAGGCAGATCACAGTAGTGTTTAGCCATTGGTATCAAATTTTATGTCAAGCCTTGCCCTAATGTCAAAGAAATGTGAGTTTATTTAATATTGGATTCTAAAGGATACCAGATTGGGTTGTGAGGTCAGTAATCACTGATAAAAAAAACCATCACAGACTACATCCACATCTCCAGAGACAAACAATCCCCAAATCTCTATCCATCATACATAATCCAAATCCACGAACCTTTAACAATTTAAGAACAACCTGACTGATAAAATAAGTTGTCTTTGTGAGTAATTTTTATTAATTGCTAGATTCCATCCTTATTTCTGATTTAAACATCTAAGGACTCAACCCCATGAAAATCTTCTATTTACCATTTGCATCGGATTACTATTTCAAAACACTGCAAACTTATATTTACATCAAAAAGCAAAATAAAATTACATCAAATTAGAGACAGGTACACCAAAAGTATTACTGATAAATATATGTTGAAAGTTTCCATGATCTTAATGAAATTGTGAAACTGATATAAATTGCAAAAATTCCATAAATTCTCTTTCAAAATTAACAAATTCTTCTTCTTGAACAGAAGACAAGATGAAATAAATATTCATAAATCAGGAAATTCTATATTTGATGCAAGAAAATTTTGACACACATTGCAAAAATTAAGACAAAAGCTTTAAATCCTTGATGCATAGAATTACTTTGAATTTACTGAAAGCTGATTAATATGGAGTGACAAATATTTGTTTTCTAAAACAATTTTCCAATGCATAACATGTTTATAAAGAAACAAATGCTTTGAAATTTCCTAGAAAAATGTTTTCTTAGTAATAAGATATTGTCACTACAAAAAATGCACAAAATTATACAAAAGGAATTGGCAATGGGTCAGAAATAAATTTTATACAAGTTCTATGAAAGCTGTGGCTAGTTCTTTGTCACAGAAATCTGTGATCATTTTAAAACATTCAGACTACATTGCAAGGAACTCTTGTAAAATTACTACAAGGATTGTTCAGGATATTTAAACATGAACAGCAAGTCATTTTTGGAACAAACACCCGTTTGTCTTGATGACTTGACAGAAATTAATTTGAGCATCTGGCACTGACAGTAACATCATGATCAGTTGGATCACTACCCTATCTAGCACCGACTGCCATTAGTACAGCAGGTAAAAGATTAAAAGCCATTAACTGTTTTTCTACAGAATGAATGCCCATTTAAAAATATCCTTGATTCCTTTGAATAAGATATAAATTTTCCAAAACTCTACACTAAGTATAAAGTATGGTTATATTCTAAATGGTTGTTCATGGACATTATAAAGTTAGTCCTAAATGGTCTGTAAACTGAATTTACAGTTATATACGACAGCTTATGAAGAGGAAAATAATTCAGAGCATGGCACCTTTTGAAATTGATACTCAGCCAAAACCTGAATTTTATTACCTACATAAACAAATTACAAAGCAAATCTACTAGCTGAAAGATGGAGAGACTGCATGACTGACAATCAGTGGCAGACTGAACAATGGTGTTGTGACTATGAACCCTCTAGCAATTTGGAGACTACTTCCAGCAGGGCTCAAGGTAGGTTAAGTTCATGTGCTGACTAATTTGGTATCCAAACAATGTAAGAAGATATTCTAAGAGCAGGATACAAGGGGCCCGGGTAAAGCCTCCTGGCCTCATTAGCAGTAACTTCTGAACTCTGTTGCCTTCTAGAATTGCATATTGGGGAGGGGGAGGGGGACTAGTACATACACAGTTATTTTCCATATGAATGTCAGTTATGCAGGTCTATTTAAGGATTCCTTACACAATTTAAGCTGATTGGCAAACTCCACCAAGTACTGGTCGGGCTATGAGAGTTTTGGCTGCTCCCGACGAGTGCTGACCGGTGTAGCTGGAACCCTGACTCTGAGGCAGTTAAAGAGTGTCACTGATGTTTGACCCCTATCATGAGTAGCTGGTTCAAATACTTGTCTGCCCCTACTGACAATCCAACCCTCTAGCCTGGCCCTATATGTGCCTCTGACTCAGAGAAAGATTAACCAAACCTGACCTATCAGTTTCATTCACATTCAAAAAATACCCTCCACCTAATTTGAAAGTTGATATGGGCTGTAACATTCTGGTTGATCCACAGTTTATGTGATCACACGGTAAACATTTTACAACTTATCACAGCTAGGTATATGCTGATGCTGTAGACTGATACTATGCATGCAAATAAATAATTATAATAATGCCTACATATTTTGCTAAACTAATGATAAATAAAAGTGTACAATACATTTCAGAAACTTCACAAGGTCAGGGAATTATTTCTCAAAATTGAATACAATTTAAGAAATATTTAACACAGTTTTACATACAGTATGGAAGCAATGTTCAGACAATTTCATTAAGCAAAAAATATTCCTATATGAATTTCATTGTCTGTTACTTTGGCAACAAAGAAAATTTATAAGCGCACACATAATTACATAATCTTTGCAAATATTCTGAATACAACCAAAATGGAAGGTATACATGGCTTAACATAAAGAATACAATGAACGAATTGTGTAGGCGATCAAACTGTGCCAATAAACCAATACATAAAAAGGCCAACATGACTCATAAAAATCATTGAAACTTTAATAAACAATGTCTTGGACAGGACAAATGTAGCACAGGGGATGATGCCACAAATTTTAACAGATTCAAATATCAATAGGGTGTCACCTACTTAGTATGTGACCTCAATTTTAAATGACACATTTTAATAAAATGGAGGACCTCATGTATGTCTGCAATTTCTTTGCTGACACACTCTTTACATTGCAATTAGTATTACCATGGCAACTGGTAAACACTAACAAAACCACTTACTTGCTCACATGTGTTTTTTACCATCACATTCATTCTTCATTAATAAAAAAAGGAGACACAAACAAGAGAAAATAAAACAATATTGTCATAACCCCTTATTACTGAACTCCTGGTTTCTGCCCTATTTTGTGTAATTAAGCAAGAATTTCTGTACGAACTAGCTTTTGTTATTGAATGAACAGTTTTGTTTGGCAAGTGGCATGCAGGGTTGCAAAGTCAGTGGGCATGGCCTGAGGCAAAAATGTTGCAGCACTTTCTAAAATAATAAAGAAATATAACAATTAATTTTCACTTATTATGAATATTCATATTCATGAATACATAAAAATCAATTATGTGGGATTCTATTTCACATTTTTAGGCCAAAGATAATTTATTTTTTGGAGAAAATCCATCTGTTTTTACATCAACAACATTTCATTTTTTGCATTTTTAGAGTCTTTCCTGAAAACATCATTACACTGAAAGAAACATACTCTGAGGGCTATCTATAAATTCCATCAGAGGAAAATAAAGACAAAATTTAATTGAATGCCACCATGCTTTCCAACCCAATCTCCCATAAAAGGTGAAGTGCACACATAATTAATAAAGGGATTAACTTTCAAAAAAGTGCTAATCTTCAGAGTAATTTCACTGTATTACTAGTGTATATAGGACAAAGTTTTCATTCTTTGTTTCTGCGATAGGATTAAAACTTCAACTCACTATCCCAAGGAAACAACATTTCAAACCAGAATATGCAACCCCCTCACCAAGGTTTGTGTCAATTTTAAGTCCTTTTGTTATCTTACAATATTTGTGCAGCATGATCACAATATCATAGAGGCACATTGAGGAGCCAACAAGTACAAAATTTTTCATCAGTAACTTTAATACAAAAAAATTTACAGGAATGAAAAAAATCAAACAACATTACATTCCAAAAGAACACTTAAGGCCTGTCTAGTGAATGGGAATTGTGGAGCAACCTGTGTCTGGATACAGGAAATGGCACCCTCCTCAGACTACCGTCAGAGTTACCGCTGCTACCCATGGAATCTGTTTCATCACCACTCGTCCGTGATTCTGTAACTGATGACGGATTTGAATGAGAGGGTCTGCTTCTAAGGCTAGGTGAACGATAAACTGGAAGATTGTACTAGGGGAACAAGTAAAAGAAAAAAAGAAAATGTAATGCATGTAAAATGAAAATTAAGACGATGACAGATTAGCAATGTAAATAATTCATTATCTAGAGAAGATAACAAATTACTGAACTCACAATCTGAAATGGGCAAAAAATAACTAAGAAAAAAAAAGGTAAAAATTAAAATCCTGCACATGATAGAATGTAGACGGCTACGTTCACATGGTATTATTTTTACATTAGCAACAGGAAAAGGCAAGTCACGCAAATGGACAATCCTACACCAAGAATTCACTTTTTGTCTTACTCTTGATAAGAGAAACTTTGTTAACCCAACATCATCTTTACAATAAAGCTTTGCCTAAATTTCATTAAAATTACAGGAAATATAAAACTAATTCAACTGACAGTAATGTAGTGAACATGCTGAAATAGTCCTCTAAAATGTTTGCTGAAAATAAGATTCCTAAAACTGGAAGAAAAGCCTACAAATATTTGCACCCACAATAACTACAAGCAGCTGCTTAGTTAACTGGGGTTATTGTTACTGGAAGGAACAAAACCGTAACTTATTCACAAGTAGGCTTTAAGCTATTCTTGGAGGATTATGCAATAAGTGACAAAAACAATATGGCATGAAACAATATTCTCTGAAGAACTAACATCATGTACACACTTACATAAGTAGCTGCAGGATCTGACAACTAAGGATATGGTTACTAAAGCACAAAAAAAGAATGTAGGCTAGAAGTTATTCTATGTGGATTATACAATTATAGCAAAGGAAGTATACTCAAAGATGTCGGTAAAAACAGTCTCTAAAGATTTAACACCACGCAAACACTACTTTAGAATCCACAGTGGAAAGATGTGATGAAAATATGGTCTCAGTATGGAACCTGGACAAATGAAAAAAGTTTTGAAAGTTGTGACATCACAAATTATCCTTGAAAATCAAATGAAACAAGATGTTTTCATTTCTCACCTGGGATGCAAGGCTGTTACAAAGAGGTAGAATACGAATAAGTATTGTAAGCAATAGCTTGGTGTCTTGTATTGTACTGTCAACCTAAAATGTAGAAAAAAAGATATCAACTGAATGCTGTAATAATCAAGTAAGAACACTGACAGTTGTAAACCAGTTTAAGCATATGTTTTTATTTAAAAAAAAAATCCTAGCTCAACCAAGAAACTATCAGGTGAGGTCATAAAGGTCATATACTATGGTTATTAGTCAGCTGCCATCAACTGTGGTATGAACTCACTATACAAGTCTTGAGACATGAATGATGAGCACAGCTGGAATGTAAAACATGCAACAAGGGCAAAGATTTACACAAAGGAATGCTTTTTGCATTTTATTAAAACTTAAAATTAACTTTAACACCAGACCTTTTCCAACTGCTAATGCCCCCACCACAACCCCTAAATCACTGATTGTGAGATGTTTTATGTTTTACTGACCTTACTAAATGTAGCTGCTTTACTTGTTGCTGGAGTTCTGGTGATAAATAGAAGCTGCTGACAATACGAAAGTACTCTGTCAAGTAAATGCATCAGGTCACTACGAAGCTGACACTCTGGTGCTTGAAAAGTTGTGTCTCGGACGCATCGAAACAACTTATTACCCTCTTCTGCAAAATACTGTCAAAGAAACAAAGAAAGAGAAATTATGGATGTGCTACTCCCATACTAGTTGTTTACACAATCTTTTCCACTGAAATGCACTTTTGGAGACTTACTTCATGGCCCCTAAACCTAAATATATGACACACCCCCACACCCCCCCGGCACCTGAAAACCAACCATTCTCCTTCAATTGACGAACCCTAACATAAATTGCAGTGTTAAGGAAGAACTTCAAACCATTGAACGGAATCACTCCCAGACTCAGGTTCCTCTTTACCCCTCTCCACATTACACAGACACTGTGAAGAAATTTGCTTTAGACCACACACTAAACAAAATGGCAACTACAAATTCAAAGCAGTAATATCTACCGAGTACCAATCCGTTTCCCTTATCATCATCTTAGATCATACCCATTCTCTGATGGAGGGTGGGGTTAGGGGGTGGGGAGAGGAAATACCAATCACATGCAAACCATCAGTTATACCATCTTACAACTACAATATTTGTTATCCTTACTTCAGCTTGTTTGAAGAGATCCTGGGTGGTTCTCAGTGACCCTTGACCTGAGCTGAACATGTGCATGGCATATGCCATACTTGATAGATTCCTGGCACGCCTAATGATGTCATTCTCTTGATCTGCCCATCGGTCTGCCTCTGCATCAAGTTCCGATGTCAGCAGTTTCAACTCAAGGCCACTTTTTGCTATGTTAGTTTGCTCCTGCAAAAGGAAAATGAATTTTTAGTATCTTTTTCCACATAAAAAGGTAATTTTGATATAAAGTTTTGCCACTGATTCATTTTACCTTTTAAAAAATGTATTAATATCAATTTTACAAATCTTTCTTCAAGGAAAGGGAGTGATTATCTTACATTCTAGTAAGACTGTAAGACTACACTTCCAGAAATCTTTGCACTGAGGAAGGGGGGGGGGGGATAGCAATGACTAGGGGTGCTTCAAAGTTAATAATGGATAACAGGGACATAATATTTCGTCAAGAACTTGGTTTTATCCTTTTGTATACCTGTGATGTTACTTAAAGTGGACCTAAAGTCTAGAATTACAAGAACATATATTTTTAGAGTTTGGAAAGTGAATTTCATTCATCCAACTCCCATTTTCATAGCTTACTCCATTGCTGAGATATAAAATGTTGAAATTCATTCACTTAATTTGATATAGACGATTGCACAATGATAATTTGTAAAGTCCTTGTACAATTAACATGAACTGCTTTTATTTCCTTTTGAACTTAAGATGTTTATATGACCTTGAAACAATTACAGATCCCTTGCATGGTATATTGTATGGAGAGGACTTATATAGCCATTAAGTCACCCTATAACAGTAAGAGAGTGATCACATTTTGGCATGAGGTGCACTGGCTGACAAAAAACAAAGAACAACAAAGACTGTAATTTGAGTCATACAATAATGGCATTACAAATTATTTCGCAATCTACCATTTTAAATTGAGTGAATAAGCTTCAACATTTTATATCTCAGCTCAGGAATGTCCTGTGAAGATGGGAACTGAACCACCTGGTTGCCTTTTTCAAGCTTTGTAACATATATTTTTGAAATTTTAGACTTTAGGTGTACTTTAAGAATCAAGCCCACTACTCCTAGAAGTCTGTATGCTGACACAAAAACATGCACTCTACTTTGCTGCTTCTAATTTAAATCAGTTACATAAATGTGAACAAACTTTTCACACATACTCTTAGAACACAAGGCTTCAACCCTGTATGCAAACAACTGAACTCCTTTCAAGGAAAGCATGTTGTAAAACACCCTATTAAGCTGCAGACCAGTTTCAAGCCTCATTGTTTACAAAAATTACCTCATACGTATTCTACTGATGAAACCTACAAGACATTGGACTGTTTAGTAAAAGGTGGGTCCACTTTTGCAAGCAAATACTTATATCTTATATCAAAGCTGTAGTTTCCAAGGAGGGGAAAATGAAAGTTCTTTGAAGACTTGTGTCAAAATTAAAAACAATGGAAACTCATTAAAATCAAGTCCTTTCAGAGGTACATAGGGTAGAGAGAGTCAACTTGCTTGTGGATAGAGTATATGCCTTGTATTAGATGCCAATAGTTTTGGAGTTGGTTACCTCTTGTCCTATTAGTCACGATTCTGAATGGAGCCATAACTCCTAAGATAACTGACGTAGAAGTTTATACCTCAGCAGCTTTGAAACTGTCTGATACTAGCCTACCAATGAGTATTAATAAACCACTTGGCTTTAATAATACAGAAGGCCTCTCAACAGATAAGGTACCCAACCACAAACGTCGGAGAGTCAAAGTGGTCAATGGAAGAGGAATCTCGCGACTGCATATAGAAAAAATCAAATACGTCATGAAACCCTGCATAACATCACATACAAACTTCAACCTATGACTGTTGTTCATACTTCTGGCAATATTGCAAATTTCCCAGTAGTTGCGACTCCAGGGAAAATGGAGTTGCTACTCGATACCCGGGTAAGGGTCGTGACTCTGAAGCAGAGTCAGGTAACCCGGCCAAGCCTAGTCTCTAGTTCAAATCCTGGTAAAAACACCTGGAATTTTCTAGGGACTAAAATTGCTTGTTCAGCAAAGTTGGTGATGAAAGGTTTACAACTAGGTCGATAAAAGAGTGTTTCAGATTGTTCAACTCAGGTGTTGTCTGAATTAGTACTCCTCCATCCCATGTCTTTACTGGATACATCTACTGGTCAGTGATGCTGAGCAATAGTCATCCATCCCTCTAAGCCTCTGGGAAAGTCCACAGAATGGGAATGTTAGAGAGAAGTCACAGGAGCAAGAAAAACTCACCTGCTCCATTATCCACTGAACACTTTTTGAAAAGACAAGGCCAATCTCATACATCCATGATCTACTTGATGTAAAGGATCTTGATGAGCAAGGCTGGTTTCCTAACCCTGGAGTTAAACTATCTCATATGAACCCAACAATCTTGATTGGATTTAAGACACAACTATGCAATACTTACCTCTGCATCTAATGTTGCTGGTTTTACAGTTTTTACAGTTGTACCATGCTTCTATATAGAGGAAAGGAAAAAAACAAAACATCAAACTAACCAAATTTTCCACAAGGTTCAATGAAAATTTAATTACATTTAGTATAATATCTGATTCCAATTCCTGCGTTTTTTAGCGACTGCAGAGAACCTGCATTTCAGGCTTCCCCTAGTCCTGTATGAGAAAGTTGGACTATGAAGAACAGCTGAGTCTGACACAAGCTTTGTAGAGAATTATAAAGCTGAAGGAGGATATTGTTCACCAATCAAAATAAATGAGGTGGCAGTTAATTGCCCTAAAAATTGTAAAATCACTCCTTAATATAAGGCTTAAAATATTAAACCATCACCACTGTTAAAACAGTCTGTCTTTTAACCCAAAACTAGTTGAAACAAATGAACTCTTAGAAAGGTTAGAAGTAACATACCTAGTTGTGAGCAGTTTTTTTTCAAACCACTGCAGTTTAAACATTGTGAAGAAAAATTAGACCTTCCTTGAAAATCCCCAAAGAGCCCCTGTGATCCAGAAAGTAGTAAAAAACCTTGAAATATTTCTCCACTTGAGTATGCACTCAAAAGGGACTTTCTTCCAAATATATTATTTTGAGGCCTAGTTCAGCCGAACAAAACTTGCACGCAGAAGCCAAAGCAGATTGTAACATAACATATCCTCAAGTATAAAGAGGTTTTACAGGTTTCATTAACATTGTGACAGGAATAAAAAATTTTGTTATCCAATGCAGCAATAGATTCCCCCCCCCCCTCCACCCAGTTTTATATACAGTATTAACACCACCTGAAGAAAGATTTTACAAGAATTAATCCACATTTTAATACACCCTTCTGTTGCTTTCATTGTTACTTTAAGTGCTAGATGACATAACCACCACCAACTTTGTGAATGAGTGAAACTATCAATTAAAGAACACCCTGCAATGTGCATTATGGGTAGTTTTCCATCACATTCCTGTGTTAATTCTTAAATTCACCATAAGTATTTAGTTACCCAATCCTGACAATGGCATCGATTCACATTAAAGCTGGATTGTGTAGCTATGCTGGGTGGATCAAGCACGCCCCAGACAGCTGTACCAGCTAGCCTACTGTATGAACAGACCAACTAACATGAAATACAAGTCAACTATTAGGCTCCTGGCACACAGACTGGGTAATTATTTTGCTGAAATGGGGGGGGGGGGAACTGTAGTAAAATGTCAAGGTAATACTTGAACAATTCCAATAAGATCCCAGTTTTATACTCTGAATGGCTACAATTGTATTCTAGTCAGCACACAGTTTTATATACATTCACTCTTGCATTGTCAAAACTACTAAATGAAATATTTTAGACGTGTCCTCACAACAATGCACTAAAATACACTCGATTTCCACAAGTTTTGATTTACTTATTTCAGCCAAGACACAAATATGATGTTCTATTAAACATCACTATGTATTTGACTGAATTAATGTAAAAGATTAAACAGGAATTTTTTTCTTCAACACAAAACTTACAGTCCAGAAGCTGCACATCTGTTACGACTTAGTTCCAAGTTTTGGTTACAACTTGATAATTCTATAATATCATATTTCTACAAATATTTTTCCTTGTGCCATGACTGTAGCTAGCCTAAAGAATTCTCTAATCTAGTTAATCATGTCTTCCATGACACACTTTTGCTTTCATCACCTTTTCGCTATCTACATACATTTATGAAGCAATGTGGTACAAGCTGGAGAGGCCCAAAGTAGACTAAACAGTCCAGAAGACTGAAGGTCTGCTACATCAAACATCTAGTGTATGGATTACTGTTCAAATTGCGGTAAGGGTTAGCTGACGAACAGACTTTTCAACTAGTGACCTTCCATCTAGTTCTGTCTTGTGAGCTTTCGTGTATCAGACCTACATCTTCTGGATCCTGCTTGTTATACCCAAATTTACAAATATTGGCATTTATGAGCTTGTAAAGACAAGCCCACACAGGCCTATTCCACATCTCTGTAACATGACTTACACACAATTTTCAAAGAAATGAAATTTTCAAAGAAATGAGTCTTAAAATTAAAGGACTACTTTAAAATATGTACGATAAAGCACAGCCAATATTCTACCAATGAGATTTGAGGTTGACTTTTTCTAGCACTGTCTTAAAAACTCTTCAAGATGTGAACAATAAGGAAATCTTTTCATGAAAAGGACTACCTTACTTTTTACTATAAATTAAATTCCTTTTGATGTATAACTCCATGGTTCAGTAATTGTTTGAAAAATTTCTTCCATTTTCCCAGGCTTGAAAACTACATTTTTCCAAAATTTTAGAAAATTGTCAGATTTTAATATATAAGCCCCAAGGAGCCCGGCTTACATGGTTAACTTGTGATAATGGAGATGCAAAGCCAAATATCGCTTTGCAACTGAGTAATCTTGCGTAAGATAAACTTCACAGTGTATCCACACTCCCTTAATATCAACTACAGCTGTCACAGCAATGATATCTTGCTTTTTCATCAGGACCATAGTGCTAATAAACAAAAGTGTTTGTCTAGTACTGACATAACTATGAGTAATTAACAACAATGAATTAAAAACAAAGTACTAATTACAACAGAGAGATGTCTAAATTATGGGAAATTTACAACAAAAGAGAAGGAATATTAAAACTAGCCTACAATATGGTCACTGAACAAAGAGGGAGGGTAAGGGGGAGAGGAGGGGGAAACTGTGTCAACTATGTATCTCTAGAAGAAATGTTTGCTCTTGAACATACAGCATTTTTACTATGCTATTGCACCATCTAGAAGTAGCAATTACATGACAAAGTCAGAGAGAGTTTGAGTGTTTGCTTGAAAGTATGACCTTCTCATAAGAATTCAATACTTAAAAGAAGGGTTTAAGCTCAAATCAAGTTTTTGATATGTTTGTGGAGTACTTATTCTAAGCATTCTGGTGAAATTTGCATTGAAATCCTTATGTGGTTCTCAAGATATTAGCAGTTACAGTTGTCAGATTTTTAACACAAAGAAAACTTGAAGCAAGCACATATGATGTCATAGCCTCACATTCATGAGCAGTCTTTTGTTTTTCTTTAAACTTTACAACCAATTTTCTCCTCCACAACCCCAAGTTATCAGAATGGGATTGCATGAGAGGGATGGGAATTTTTCAAACTTCAAACTCCGCATGGGGAGGTCCTATCCCTATTAACTTCAAGGTCAACAAAACAGACAGAAAAAACAAAGGAAGCAAAGTATTTCTCACCAATGTGAGGAAGTGATATAACCCCTGCTTGCCTCAAGCTCACTTTGGGTCACAAAAGTTGTAACTTCATTTGCTGATATCATGAGTACTACATGTCCAATCAGAATGGAAGTTTCACCAAATTGCATAGATTTAGATTCAAATTGCGTAGATTTAGTTCCAAAAATTAACATTTTGCTTAAACCCTTCCTTTTAAACAGGGAATACAGGTCAAAACAGGAAGACATACATTGAAACACTTTGTGGAGTGACTTGCTACAGTAATTTGCTAAAGTGACAATGGCTTAACAATACATAAAAGAAAAACATTTTACTTTCAAGAAAATTGTGTATTTGTGTCCCAGAAAAAATTGCAGATTAAGGAATTTGCATCTGTGTTAACATACTGAAGTATAAGCTTGAGCATTTTACATGTCACCACAGGAACATGGAGATGGGAGGTTGGACGTGTTTTATTTGTTGACCTCCAAACATCTACATTTTCTTTAAGTTTTGACTGATGTTCCCCTTTCACTGAAGATACAACTTTACTAAGTTAACATTTAAGGGGAAATCCCTAGCATCATTTTGGTAATGTGTGTTGGCGGGAATCATTGCTCTCAGAGGTTGTAAATTTCTTTTGGAGATAAAGTGTTGCATTTATAGTATACCACAAGAGCACATAATGTTGACTGAGGTGGGGGCAGGGGGCTTTAATAAACCAACCTTGTAACCTGTCAACAACAGAAGAATTATGGATTGTACTCCAAGATACGTTTGTCATGTCAGAATGTTGGATGTCTATTCTTGTACCTTACAATCGAAAAATAAAAATCCGAATCACGACGTGCTCCTTATGTTGTTCAACAAAGAGTCTCACCAACTGCATTAAAACAACAAAACTGTTTCATTCTTTACGTTATGAATTAAGGGGTGAATTGCTAAAAAGGCAAAAAAAAAAATATTGTTTTGTGACAGATGGCACAGAGGTAGTATCTGTATAAATTTATTTTGTTAAGGTTAAAAAGCATTGTCCTTTTGGACATGGAATGAAAATGTAAGTTATAGATGACAAAATAGGATGAAAATAAAAGTCCTGCAGACTTGCTTGATTGACTTTTTGTTATTTAGCAAGTTTACTAATTTAAGCTTCACTCAAACTACCACTGCTATAAAACAGATTTTTGTTTTCATTTAAAAAAGAGAAAGATATTGACAAAAACGGTAAAAACACTTGCAAATTTGCATTTAACCATGCTATTTCCTAAACAAACTGTAAGATTACAGTTACTATAATATTAACAAATATATACAGCAGAAGACTTCTAAAAATTTAAAAAATAGCTATGAAATGACCAGTCTAAGTCTTTTTGATGGTACGCTACATTTACTAAATCATCAAGAAGAGGAAAGGTAGGGAAAGGAGGGGGTGGGGGGGGGGGAGGAGCCTATAAGGGATTGCAAAAATCAACAACTGGAAAAAGAAATTACATGCTATGCATTCTAAGAAATATTTACAAAGAAAAAGGCTGAAAGGGTTGACTGAAGAATCTCCAAAAGATGCAAGAACGAAAACAAATAAAATTGAAAATAAAAGCTATTTTACATCTCTGAGAGCTCCTGAGTCTATTAACAGTTGTATGACTCTTTGCCATTTGTTACTGCATGCCTAGAACAGGTGTGACAATTAAAGTGAATATCCTGTTAAAATATGGCGTTTTCATGTTTCATTATATTTTAGTATCCCTTGTGACATCTAATTATTGTTTAGTTGGACAAACACATTTTTAAACAACATTGCATTCACTGCTTGATGGCAAACGGTCACTACAACATCATGTGGATAAGGCTATTAAATGAGATCCGATTGGGATTAACCAATGATATACTGTAACTATTTCATAAGGAATTTATGAAATGTAGAAGCTAATGATAAAAGGTAAGGCAAAAAAATCTTCAAGATCTTTCGGATCTTTTCAAATCTGATAAAAGGTAATATGCTGTCTGATATTACAATGTTGTGCATGTGTTAATCTTATTCTAAAGTATCATGGGACTAGTACTTACATGTGCAGTATCTTTCACACATGCATGTATATGCATATAGCCCTGACAACCTATGAACACTATGATATCACCATGAATGGTTTCATACATACAGTAAATGATAGCACTTCCATTCAAACTATTCTTCCCCCAGACTTAGCCAAATATGTATACAAAAACAGGAGATATTGAAGGAAGAGTGAAAGAGACTAAGTCAATTAATTCATCAATCAAGGGACTGCCTGATTGATTGCTAGTCTGGTTACTTGACAGATTGAAAAATAAAATAGAAAAAAAGCTGAGGGTAAATATTTCCAAATTTTCAAGTCTCAAACTGTATCCATCAAAAGCCTAAAGAGCCAATAGCAACCAATTAAATGACCAATAAATAGACTGAATGATTTAACAATAGACTGCTTTTCTACATAACTGATAGACAGACCGGAAAAATAAAGCCTTTTTCAGATTTTTACCAACCACAGGGGGCGAAAGGTTGGCGCAAACAAAATGGAAGAGAAAAGTCTGGATGGATTTTTTTTATTACTTTGCTATGAATGCAAAGGAAAGGATTTGAAATGGAATGGAAAGCGAAGTCCACATCTCAAATCTTTAATCTGTTATTTATCCAATGGATTAGTAAAGAAATGGAATATGAAACTTTCCCCAGCTTGTGAGGTAAACTTCTTTTTGCTCATGCCAAATGCCTGAAACTTAAAGATATTGATTCTGATCAGAAGAGAGACTGAATTTAATTCAGAATGCAGAATGAGAAGGTAATGATTTTCTTCTGATGACAAAAATAATGATTATTATGGTCTTTGAAATTACTTACAAACTCTTCCAAGACATTCTGTCATAACAGGAATGTAAATAAAACTGGTCAAAGCAACACTAAAGGTGTAACAAATATTACATACTGTTTTACTGAGGTCTTAGCTAGAATGCTTACTTCACATGTGTTTGTGTATAACAGTTGTATCCAATGGTCACAACAGTGTGAGATGAGAATGATGAGGTGACCCAATAATTTTTAACCATGTATAAATAAAAGTGGTTTTCATTTAGGATTATGGTGTTTACACAATACCACCAACTTTTTATTATGTTATTTAATTTCACAATGAATCACCAGGTTTTGTTCCAGCTTAAGCTACAAAATACAAAAGAAATGGGGAGGGGGCCCACACTTAAGCCCCTCCCCCTGGTAGTTTTACGACAATGGAATGATGTTCTAGAAGGCCTCCAACGAAATCTACCTTTAAGAGGCACTGTTTATGGGCACAATTTATTGTACCTGTGTCTACCCTGATACCAGTCCAAGAAGGTTTCAATCCTTTCATGAGAAGAAAATCCCATGTGAAACATTTCCACTTTGAGTACTTAAAAAGCCACCACCAGTGTTTCCGCTAAGCTGCTATGACATGATTTTGACACAATGATTTGTCAATTTGACCGACTGATATTCATGGGAAAAATGAAAAAAGGGGGTTTCATATGCAGTGCGAAGAACAACACGTGCCCTATGCATGCGCAGTTTCACTAAACTGACATTTCTAGTGAGTCAAATTTTCTTAAATTCAGTATATTGGCCCAATGGATAATTTCTTAGAGGAAACACTGGCCACAACAGCAAGTAACAAATGGACACAAATTTAACAGACACAAAGCAAATGTATGCTTATGTGGCAAAAACATTCCACCTCTGGGAGAAATCAAATTCCATAAATTTCCCTTTTTTTTTCTTTTGGCTTCCTTCCCTTCAAATGTTACTTTAAACTTGACCTGAAAAACAAACAAATTTGATTTTCCCCAAGTTCCTTGAGAAACCTGGTAGACAATACCAAGATTTCCACCCAACAAATCACCCTTGTTGTTTAAAACAACAGCTAAATGGATGCAAAATGAACATTCTACATCTAATTTAAAATATAAATCACTGCACCCCTAAGGCTACTCAACAAATCAACAAAGCAATCCATGCAACTTTTTGTACTTATTTCCAAACTTTACAGTATCCAACAAGTTGTAAACTTCATGATATTTTCACTTACTGGATAATGATCTGGGTTGTTAACAAACTTTGAGGATAATTCACTATTAAACATGACAGAAGATCCATACAGTATTCATCACATCATGAAATAGAGTGATACCAGTTCTCACATAATGCACATTTCTCTAATGATGCTCACAGTTTTAATGCACTTACAAAATTTTGCTGTGAAAATTTCCACAGGTTATGACAAAACCTGCATTTGGGATACACATTATCCCTTATTGTCCAAACCAAATCATTTCCCAGAATCTCCCTACATTCCTCTACCTTCAGAACAGTTTTATTTCAAGTAAAATATTTCTTTTCTTCTCAAAAAAAAAAAAGAAATCATATTTTGAAAAGCAAGTTATGTTACTCACCCCTGGTCTTGGGAGGGACATGTATGCACGTCTGTCATCTAAGAAAGAGATAAAATATATTACTTGGCATCTTAAAGACAAAATGGGAATGCAGAAATTCACATTTTCACTTATTTTTTTGATTCCCCAAAGGTTAAGCTACTGCATCATTTTGAATGGCATCTGCAACAGAATGGTAGCTTCATACATTCAGTCTTCAGTATTAAACTCCAAAAAGGCAAGAAAGCCATCACAGAGTACACAGTTAACAGTAGAGAAGCCAACAAAGGAGACACAACCACCACAAAAAGTGCAAAAGCGCTAAATATATATACAAGACCACAAAACTAGAAAACCACTAAGTAACGAGTGCAAGTAAAAGCAAATGACAAGGGCGCTAATGAGCTGACTGGGTGAGGACCCATGTGTTTGTAGCAGGTTCTCTGATCCAACTTAAAGGGAGGATCCATTTGGGTGTAGCAGCATTAAAATGTCTTAAAGGGTGCTGTTTGATACACTATTGTCTGTGCACCACCATTAAAACACAAAAAATCAATCTGAGGGTATTCCAACCTCATGAGAGACTTTTAAAAAGCTCTGGATGTTTGTACATATCAGTGAGCACTCAAGGCAATTACAACACTTTAAAGGAGATAGAGTACTCATGAGGAAAATATCACATGTGGAGTTACTTGCCAATCATATTGTAAAATGATGGTACTGTAAATCCATCAGTGTCAGTCCGGTAATCTGTCATAATATTCTTTATTGTGTGGTGATATTTTACAGTACGTGAAACAAAAGATACTTTAGACACACTCATCTACTGTTTCGGTCTCCTGGTGTTTTTTAACCACATTTCAGCAAGCCTTCATTGATCATAATGCAATCAGTACATACATCACTTCTTAATGGAGAAAAGGCAATTAATCCACATCAATGCACTAACTGTACTTGTATAAATAGCATCAATGCACTTGTAACAGCATCAATGCATAACAACATCAATGCACTTGTAAAAGCACCAATGCAGTAGCTGTACTTGTATAATAGCATCAATGTACTTGTAACAGCATCACTGCATTTGTAACAACATCATTGCACTTGTATCAGCATCAATGTACTTGTAACAGCATCAATTCTTAACAACATCAATGCACTTGTAAAAGCATCAATGCACTAGCTGTACTTGTAATAGCATCAATGTACTTGTAACAGCATCAATGCCTTTGTAACAGCATCAATGCCTTTGTAACAGCATCAATGCACTTCTAACAGCATCATTGCACTTGTATCAGCATCAATGTACTTGTAATAGCATCAATGTACTTGTAATAGCATCAATGTACTTGTAACAGCATCAGTGCACTTGTAACAGCATCAATGCATTTGTAACAGCATCAATGCATTTGTAACAGCATCAATGCATTTGTAACAGCATCAATGCACTTGTAACAGCATCAATGCATTTGTAACAGCATCAATGCATTTGTAACAGCATCAATGCACTTGTAACAGCATGCATCAATACACTCATAACAGGTTGGAGCTACGTCAAGTTTGCCTTTTGAGAACCTTGTATAATGTAGATTTCATTGAGCCATGACTCATGGTGGTAAAATAGTGGTTCTTCAACACAGAAAAAGTCTTTCATTAGCACATATTACAGAGTAATGCTATACACACTACAGGGCAATGCTATACACACTACAGGGCAATGCTATACACACTCAGGGCAATGCTATACACACTACAGGGTAATGCTATACACACTACAGGGTAGTGCTATACACACTACAGGGTAATGCTATACACACTACAGGGTAATGCTATACTTCTGAAGACATTACACAGGAACTTTCTTGAACATAGTTTCTTATATATGTCATAGCTGTAAAAAAGCTAGTGATTATAGAATGGGATTTGATTAAAGACCATAATACCTTTCTTAAGTAAATGACAATGAGAAGACTGTTCAATTAATTTCTTAATTTTTTCATTGCAATTGACTATGAATGGTCATCATTACATACATGTATCTCTTTGTATTAAAGGCAAACCACTCACTGAGAACAACCCCCAACCATGGCCGATACAACTGTATCCTTAGTACAATAATAACTGCTTAAAATCAAGAAATTGCTGGGTGCAAGTTAGTATCATGTAGATAGCAGCAGATATTACCCAAGTTTCATCAATTAACATAATTGGGTAGTTGTGTAATTAAGCATTTAAGTTGGAGCTTTTGAAATGATCCAAAAAGTGGATGATTCCTTAGTTTCTGAAGTGTTTGATTAGGTGTAGCTTTTGTATTTCTTTATAATGTTGATATCACTAGATTATTTCATAACTTTATTTCCTATAATACCCCTGCAAAATGCCACCAGACAATGCCTTTAATGCCATCAATCCCCAGGGGTTGATTCCCATGATGAATCACAGGAAAGAAGAAAAGCATTGATATAATCACTGATTCTTTCACATGAAATGAAGGCAACTGTGTGTGCCCTCTAAGGTCAATGAGCTGTAGTACATGAAGATATGAAATGCATTATTTAATGACAATTTTGTTGACACTTTGGGAAGATTTAAAATGAAAAATCAAATAAAGTAGGTCTTGACTTGGAGATCTAGGTTAACTTTGTTATCAGTCTCATACAACAGTGTTCTCTATTAAACTGAGAACCATATCAACACAGCCAAAAAAAAAGCAATAACCCAAGGGAACCCCTGACACATTTCTTTGCGTCATGAATCAAATTATGGGGCCTACGTAATTGTCTCTGTTTCTGTATCACATTTATACATCAACGCCTACAGCACTTATAAATCTATCCTTACCTCTAAACCTACTCGCCCAATAGTAACTGATAAACAAATAAATGTAGTAATCTACAAGTTAAATCAGAACAAAGGAGTTTTTTTGAGCCAACACACTGATTATTTTTATCATTTATCAGTCTTTTTGAAACGTTTTTTTCAGACAATTAAGGTTATTTTGAAGCCGGTTGTAAAGACAGTAAACAGTTTTACCTGATCGTGCTGCAGAATTTTAAAGATAAATGTATACAACAGGGTGCAATCAGAATGAAATTGACTGTCCTTTCTGATGACATTAGTATTCAAAAATTGGGCCTACTGGTGAGGCTTGCTCTGATTTTGCACAAGAAAGATTACTATTTCAAGAAAAACAAGAAGTATTGTAACGTATTACATCTACGGAAGGTTTAACCAAAGCTGTCTTAGTACAAGCTTACTGATTTGAACAACTTGTCACAGTGTGGGAACAAACTGTTAAACTCCAGTGTACTGAAATAGTCAACAACTTGAAAGTTCCTGTTGAATTTATTAGAATGTAGGAGTGATTATTTCATCACACTTCTACCCATCAAGACTTCATCCAATGTGGACATACTACACAGATTTCCACAGCCAGGCACACCAAGGCAGGCAAAATGGGGTACAATGATTAAGTTTTATATGCACTTAACTCTGACCCTTTCGGTATTATTGTCACAAATTTTGATGCCCTCAAGAATTTGGTTTTTTGATCTTCAGGTCATGCCAAAAGTAGCTACTTGAGTAAGTCTACGAAAATGTAGCTGGGATTACATCCAACAAATTACTGTTAAAAAATGAACTATGTGTAACACACTAACATGCTGGGTTCATACAGTTACTCAACCTTTCATGATGGAATTAAATTCAAGCTTGATCAAGCAGTCACTTACTCGTTCTCCCCTGGGATCCCTCTATCACTTCCTTGACATATGATGACAGCTCGTTGATTATCCCTTCCCAGGTATCTATAAGGATATCTAAGTTTTCTTTAGCAATTTTACTACTAGGGTACTCTGCTAAAGATGCAGCTGCATAAGTCACCTGTGAAGGAAATAGAAAGAGAAAAATAAATTCTGCGAAACTTTGACGCCTCAATGTTCACTTAATTTTCCACAGTTCAGTGGATTGTTTCCACATTCAAGGAAATGAATACCTCATACTTCCAACCTAACAAAAATCCAGCTCTTCATGTCTACATAAGGCAAATCCCAAAAGAAGATCTCTTGAAGATTTGTTGATAGGAAACTCACATAATTCAGTCTGCAGAGTAATTGTATGAGTGAAGGATTCAGCTTCTCTTTAAGAATAGAAAAAAATATGTAAAAATTGATGCTGTGCTTGCAGGCAACTTCCATTTCTCCCTTACTATTAAGTGTGGAGAGTATATCACAATATAAAATTGTGTATGAACTTCTTGCAACTTGAATTAAAAAAGTTGAGCTGGAAAGTCACTTCATACGAACAGGATTACTTTGTAATGACAACTATGTCATCCAGTAGTAAAGGCTAACAAGGAAGGGGTTTAAAAGGTGGTGGGGGAAGTTACTCAAGAAACAGATTGAAAGCTCTCTAAATCACACAAGGATTTCTGGATTCATACAAACTTTACACCTAGAACAGAGTTCATACTTGGCTAAATATTTTGTTTTCCATCCAATCCCAAAGCTAACCTTTTACTACAAATCCCAGAGTTTGGACTGAATATTTCTGGGTCAGAGATAACATTTTCCACGGTCTGACTGTCATGGTATTCCTACCATGCAACCCATACACAATTTTAAATGATACTTTTTGTTCATAGTGGTAACACTAAGGAGCTTGCTGAACACAACACATGGTTCAATGGAATACTTTGACACTTATTTTTTTAAGAAATTCACTGCATCTACTCTGAGAGAATAGTAGAGAATAACTTGCAAATTTGTACAAATCACTGTAAAAAAGATGATGGTCATGAAGACACAGAACTCTGGGGCATATACTAAAGAGGCAATAACGACAACCCTCCTCCTCCCCCTTCAATCTTCTTGAACACTGCCAGATGTAACTGGCTACTCTGGGGGCACATGAAGGGGGCACATAGCCCTGAAGATAACAACCACATTGAAAAGTGCACTTCCATACCAATGGTGTCAAATTCCTGAGGTTATTTCCTGTCATCTCCAAAAAGACGGTCAGAGATTCAGATGGCGTTATGTGAGACAGGAGTCTGCATAGCTGAAAGAAGGAACGAGATGAAATTATTTCCAAAGAATTTTTCAAATATGTTTGGGAAGGTTCTTTTCTACCGAACTGTTCCAAAGCTTTTCAAATGGATATACCTTCCTTCCAAAATGTTACCTCACCTACCCTCTCAAAGAGCAGTTCACATACTTGCCAACATTGTCATCTAAGAAAACGGAACATATGTAGCATATCATCCACTGTGCGCGGCGAGCGCACAAGCGCTAACCTCAATGGGTGGGGTTCAGGGGGGGAGGGCAAAACTCCTTTTTTCCTCTCTAAATGTTCACAATATATGTTGAAATCACTTAGGTGTATGCAAAGATTGACTTTATTTTTGTCAAGCTGCTGCTTCACGATTTTTCTGATAATTTACATTTTAATACTAAAAGTCAGAAAAATGGAACGTTCTGATTTTTATGGGATTTAAAGCTCATAACATGGAACAGTTGGCAAATATGAGTTCACCAATGCTTCTATAAAAATCGCAGCAACACATCCCACCTCAAAGGTTGTTCACCCAACTCCCTAAACCACCAACAAAGCTGTTACTCTAACATAACAATGCTATGAAGTAATAAAACAGCTACCCCAAACTGTATGTAACTATTAAACCCTCATTCATGAACCCATCTAAAAATCTTCTAAAACATCAAAATCAGACTGACCCTCAAAACCTCTGTTCAATAGACCTCCCAAATGAGGAAATCACTGACCCTCCCAATGATACCCCCTTCCCCCCTTCTCCTTTCCTAAGTTACTGATTCCTTATGTACAGTTCAATATATTAACCTGTTACAACACTTACTATCAACACCTCTTCTGACAAAACAAATATTATTTTTTAACTTTCCACTTTACAACAGATAAAAGTGGTAGATAACATTAAAACAAACAACCTGTCAGAAAGCTCTGACACATTTTTGATCATCATTAAGAGTTTTTAAAGGATGCTTTTATGTGCCAAGTTCAACAGTTCTACAGAAGTGATGAGTACATGTAAAGCCAAAGTTACTTATGACAGGTTATTCCACAAAATTGCAAAGAGCCAACTCAAACATGTTCAGAAAATTTCTTCTTTTGCAAATCAAATCCCTCCAATGCAGCTAGGGCATTTTACAATTTATGAGGCCATCAGAGCCCCCTATATAGACCACTGAAGTCTGGTGTTGGAGAGGATGTACCTAACATAAATCCAAGTTAAGTTGCTATCTTTCAAAGTAATTACGTTGTCAATTTTGTCCTTCTAGACATCCCCGGTGTAAAATTTGCCCAACTACAGGCTAGTCATATGAAAAACAGCCTTTAAAGTAATCGTAGATGTCAGATTTGCACCTCGTTATGGTATTCTCACAGAAAATTGGGCCAAAAATCCAGTAAATGGGTAGATTCTCCTTTGTCCAATGTCATCCTGCCTCTAAGACCAAAGAAAAGATTGTTGAGTGTAGGTTGTGTTGTACACCCCATGTCATACTGTCAGTCATCTATGTTACACAATTTATGAAAAGTTGAAAAGTTGTTTAGTAAAGTTTGAGGTATGGGGGCAAGATTATCTCATGATAGTTCTACTATAACATCACAAATTCCTCAAACAAATCTTTACAAGAACACTTTCATTTATAGGATGTAAATGAGATAAAGGTCGAAGGTTAAAGTTCTTACATCTTGCACTTGGTCAGAATGTTCATGAAACTTCTCTGATAGTTTTGTGAGTCTGTCCCTCTCTGACTTGGTTGCTACTTCTTTTATGTTGGACAGTACAATGTGATCCTGGTTTGATCGGAAAATATCTGATGCCTGCTCAATGGCTGTGGACTGAAGCTAGGAGGAAATTAAGTGGAGATAAAATGAATTCAGGAGGCAAAGGGTAAACCCCATCCCACACTCAAAACAGTGTAAGGAGGTGAAGGGTAAATCACATCAGACAGTCAAAACAAAGCAAGGCTTGGACTACACAAACATACTGTCCATATATATGTAATGAAAAGCTTGATGATTGAGTGTGCTGCCTGGCATACTAGAGGTCCCTGGATCAAATCCCAGTGGAACCACTTAAAAGATTTTCTTAAGACTAAAATTTACTTGTTCGGCATAGCTGTTCACAGTGGCACTGGAGGGGTTTAATTTGTGAATTTTAATTGGGTTTCTGATTGTTCATTTCAGGAAGTTGTCCGATTTAGGAAGTTGTGAACTTTGCTCGGTTCAGCTGTCAAGCAGTGATGCAAAGTAGGGAACCTCCATCCCTCCCAGCCTTTGGGAAAGTGGTTAAAGACTAAACTCAGGTCTGTCAGATGGGGACGTTATATTTCGAGCAAAATATGATCGCTTTTGTATTCAAATTGGGAAAAGCTAAAAATCAACCATGCATTCAATTCTTGATGCCATTTTTACTCTTTTCAACCAATCTATTAAGGATGAGCTGAGGTCTAAAATTACAAAATACAAAAAAGGGACCATATAATAAAAATTCATCAGTCTATGTACAATTTTTAGAGATTATTCCATAACTAAGAAATAAAATGTTGACAGTTATTCACTTAACCTAAATTTATAGTTGATTGTGCATTAACACTATAGTGCTATCAAGAACATTACCCACTTTTGTTCTTTAATAAATTTATAATACCTAGATGATTTTAGAAAGTATCCGTTCTTGGCAATCATTATGTGAGAGGCAGGCTTGTATTGTTACATGTCACTATAAACAATACACTGAATACAGCACTGGTAACTATTTTGAACAGGATGCAGTGACTTAAGAAAAAAAAAAACAAGCACCCCAGGCAGGTAACCTCAGTTGTATAAGGTGATGTCCAAAATTATTGCATAGTGCACTATTTAAATGTAGTCCAATATTTTTTCTCTTCACCAATGCAAAAGAATGTATGGGAGTAGGACCAAGAAGTTTCATTTAATGACCTTTGTAAATCTATTATTTGTAACTTTGCCCTCCAAGTACAGGGCATGCCATGAAAATGCCCATAAGTCTACAATCCCGAGTAGTCCCCCACAGCCCGGGAAAGTCTTATTAGTGATGGTCAGTAACTTTTACATTCTGCGATTTTAGTCCAGCGAGTTGTATCTTCACAATTGTGCTCAATCCGGACATGTGATCCGGCCAAGTCCTAGTAGCCACTGGAACTACTTATTAAGCACCACAAGTCATAATTCGCTTGAGTGCACATTGTGCTGATAGAGCTGGAGTTCTGTTACCTTGTTATGATGCAAGCCTGATTAACTGTGGTCAGCTTCTACAAGAATTTGGACTTAAAAGGACTTTCATGTCATGCACCCCAAAGTAAAATCAATTTGAATGAGTAAATATTGTCATTTACAGGAGAACCCATTGTTCATAAACAGACTCCAAACTCAGAATTAAGAACAAGGAAGTCTAATTGTTGTTCACCTATGTGGAAGTTAAACATAATTTTCAGCTGTCACATGTCTTTCATTTAGTGTGAGTAATGCTGATGCATGATATATTGTGAAAATAGAAAAAGAGACACATCAGCCCAGATCTGAGGTAAACTCTTACTCAACATTTTAGACTACAGATTAAACCCCTTTGACATAGCCAAGGTTAGATCTCTCCATTAAAGTGATCTATTGCAAGGTCCTAACGTTCACACCTGATGTGCAGCAATCAATCCTGTACATTTTCCAATGAGTAATACGGCTGTAAAAATAAATACCTGTTTCCTAAGTTCCATGATTGTTCTGGATATTTTAAGTATTGCTGAATCTAATTGATCATCATGTCGTACTCTCTTTTGTTTTTCCTGTGAAAAGAGCAGAAAGAAACAAAAGAAAAAATCCCAATCGTTGAAAGGCGGCTCGTAAACTTTTTTAATCTAGGATGGAAAAAGTTCCATCTTCCTAACTAACCTCCAACAAAGAAATATTCTTGTACTGTTCATCGTGTGTTAGGGATCATGTCAAACTGCAGCCAGTGCTTCAGGTAAGCTGCAAGCAGTTGCAGCCATGCTGTGTTGATATACGCATCACAATAGTATAAAGGTTTTTAATCCTGTGATTGCAATATCTACAAAAAACAATAAATTATACTATTTACCCTTTAATGATTACAAGATATACAATGCTTTGAATGAGGCACCCCACTACCCTCTGGCATTGTCAGTCAAATGTGGGTCATTGACCAGTGACAGTGTAACACACATGTTGGTCATTGAACCACTATTGTCAGCCACCAGCATGACTGAGGGGTGAGTCACCTCAATTGTCAGTCACTGTTGTGACCAAGGAGTGGATCACTGTGAGTCAATTGTTACACTTTGTGCAGGGATACCAATTGCCATTCTCAATTTTTCAGTCAATGTATGGTGACCCACATGTCAGTCAAAATTGCAAAATGCGCATCAATTTTGTGACTGAGATGTGAGTCATTTTACATTAACTTGTCGGTCACAGAAGTGACTGAGGGGTACGTCATTGTACAAGTTTTGTCAACACTGTTGTGGACAATGACTGACCATGTCTGGGGGTAGTGGGGTGTGTCATTCAGTTGACAAGTGCATTACATACTGACACCTGGCAACCAGGCCCACAGTAAGACAAGGCACTGAAGGGGGATGAGAGAGACGGGGGCCAAACAGTTTTGGTAAGGGTGAGGCATGCTAAAAGCCATTAAGGCAATAGGTAGTTCGAATTTTTTAGTGAAATTTTTTTGAGAGGATTCCTACCCTTGGCCCCATCTTCTGCGCCACCTCCACCGGCTATATAAATCTATGACTATTTGATAACAACATAAAGGTGTCACATTTTCTTCTCCAATTTTGTCTTGATGAGCTTGCTGATTTTAGAAAATCATGAAATTTTATCTTGATTTCTTTCATCTTTTTGGTTTCTCAGTCTATAACTGGTGCTGTTGTGTAGTATTACTACAGAAATGATGTTATTATTAGACCAGGATAATCAAACTTTCTCTCACAACTATTTTTATTTCTTTATTAACAGAAAAAAGTGCATAAACCTAACTAAATATTTATCAGAAGTATTTTTAGAAATAACGCATGCTCCTGACATTTTAAACACATTATTAAAAAGTCTGAGAAAACTCAACATGATAGCAACAGTCTTCCAAATACAGAAAACATTAAAGGTAGCACTGTCTTATGAAAACTCCTCTTGCATCTACACAGGCAAGAAAAATGACTAATATTACTTCTGTGCTTCCAGACTATCCTCAGGGAAGAAATTTCCGTGACAGAAACAGTACCTACAGCTTTCACAATGATTGTAAAGGATTCTTTCATCCTTGAAAATTCTCTTGTGAAATTCCAAATTTGGGGGACAACAACCAGTGTATTAATGCAAGTGCATAACATGTTGAGGAATATTTGATCAAGCGTGTAACTGCTGCAGGCATTCTAGAATCAGCCTGTGTTGTCAGATGTGTACTTCTTAAAATGCTTCTACATTAATGTAAAAGGTCTATCATTCATTTCTCATTCAAATGTTTACTCTTCATTTTACACACTGTCAACCATTCCAAATAATTCTTCTGCTGAACACAGGTCACATCTGTAACATTTAGATTCTTTAAATATTTAACTTCAATTTGTGTACAACTGCATAGGTGTAGAGAGTAGGGGAGGGAGGTGAAGAGGGGAATGGAGTTTAAGCTCCCAGTCAAAAATGTGGTGGGGTGGAAGCTTCCCCTCCCCAACTCAAGGATGAAAACCCCTTATTTGTTCCCTCTGTAAAAACTTTTGCCAAAAATTTGAAGTAATTTTCCTTAAAATTTACTCAATATGTTGCATCAAATGCATCTAAGGACCCTCAAATATTCAAAAATTTCCCCCCTCTCTTTAAACCCCCAGGACAGTAGTCCAAAACAAGGTTCAGCCCCCAGTTGTGAACAGCTTCCTTCTTCTACATCCAACTGATCATTTAAAAAAAAGTACTGTCTTTTAAGGCTAAACCGGTTTTATCTGGACTGAAATGTTTGTGAAAGTTTAATTTACCCAGGTGTTGCAGACTACCTTAAGATAACATGTTTACAGGCTGTAAATATAGTTTGCACCTAGGTCAACTAGTCCACAAATCTTGAAAATTCCAGCTTAATACTCTAATAGTGACATTATTACATTGACTATCAAATTGGTAAGACTGATTTCTGTCCAGTCTGTTCACATTTAATTAATACAGGATACACTGAATGTTTTGTAAATAATACACAGACGGGCTAACTTTCCAGGGGATAAATCAGATACAAGATATTCAAAATATAAGCTTCATGACTGTAAAAACCATCTTCATATTCAGATACCTTAATTTAAAACTCCTTAAATCATCCATGCATGCAAGGGATAAGTAAAAATTCAAAATTTGATTCAAAAACTGTTGCCTTATGTTTACATGTAAGACTGTCCAATTGAACTGCATCACATTTATGCTGTGCACATGTTGTTTGGGTATTCCAGTATCAAGGACACTGACTTGCAGTTACAATGAGATGATACTTTATTTTTCTTTGCTCTATATCAACCCCTAATTCAACTTCTGTGATAGCACATACAAATACAAGTTTAGAGACCCGACATTCTCATCCCTGGCAGGAAAAATTCTCCCAAATAAGTTTACTTCTAACCCTCCCTCCAATTGACAAATGTCTGCAGTTAAAATTGCCCAAGGGCATATTCTGCAGTGAACTCAGAGCTAGAACAGTCTGTGACATTTATGTAGACTACACTATGTGTGACACCTTTCACCAATCTGCACAAACCAATGACCAATCAGAGATCGGCCAGAACCTAGAATGTATTTAAAGTGACAAGTGGCTGTCTTTTATGTAATTCCTTACCAATCTCTTTCCAACATTTTCAATTTCCTGTAGATCTGCTAGCGCCCTCTCTCCCAGTAGGATAATTTTTTCTCGATGTTCATGAGACGTGTAAGCCGAGTCTGTAAAGTCTTGCGAGGAATCGTTGACCAGATGTAAGGAATCATGGAGTTTCTCCCTAGTGGAAAGATCTGCTAAGGTCACCCTTGCACTTTCCACGATTTCCTGCGAAGTTGTTACAATCAGAATGCTTTGATTAGATCAACTGTAGTGTAATTCAATAAGTGTAACACATGTTAACTTTGGCACAAGGATCGACATTCAAGGACAATTGGTATTTATTACATATAATAAATTTTGACATGTAAATATAAATTTAGCAAATGAAATTATTTTGAGAAAGAGACAACAGAAGCAATATAGACATTTCTTCATTTTTACTTCAAATCTAGGCCGGTGTTAGACTAGAGCATAGAAAGGCTACTACCTTACTGCCTTGAGGGTGCTCTATACTCCAAATATTCGACCAAATTAAATGACATACAAACTACATACAGCATAAAAGCAGTGAGAACTGGAGAGATACTTTGACCATATTTAGCTTGTTTATATTTGACAAGGGCACTTCAGTTTGAAATATAGAAGTAACTTTGATTTATAGGAATAAAGAACAGTGAAAGTTAATTCTTTCTTCAGGATGGTGGGGGTAGGGGAGAGGGGCAGGGGTTAGGGGCAGGGGTTAAAAATAAAAAGAACTTGGGCAAAGTATGTCAAACTTTTCAATTATTGTTTCCCTGGCTGTATGCTCATAATTGTGAAACAATATCCAGGCAGGAACCTCATGTATTGCTATCTTAAAGGTCACTGATATTCCACTTTGCAAATGATGTTGTCAGCACAGTACAAGCAATATGCTAAACTAGATAACAAAGCAGCCAATCACGCATCGTTAACAGCATAGTGCTATATGAGTGTTGCTCTACACCACCCATCATGAGGATTATTTAAGGGCCTTTTCTTTGACAAAGCCAATATTTGGGCAATTTCTTTTCCAATACGACAATACAACAATAAGGCTCACCCTTAACTGTACTGCAGGAAGCTACTGATATGAATAATGCTATACTAGGTGCCATGCCTACCTACTAGCAATGCCAACTTGAATGTAACTGATTGCAGTGTTCCCCCTCCCTAGCTCTGTGCTCACCATACTTTACCTTTAAAAATCATCTCCACCCATTTTTATATGAACAACTTGCAGAATAGTTCCAGTGTTCTCCAGAGCAAAAAAATTGCTAACATGAATCCCAACATGTGTCGACACATGGTGTCAAATAATTCAGAATCAATTTCACAGCAACATGTGTCCAAGCTCTGACCAATCAGAAATCATATTTCAATCAGCTGATCCACCTGTTGTCCTGTAACTTTGACAAAATGGCAGCCCCCATGGAATGGACAAATGACAAAGTGGAGGATTTGATTAAAGTTTGGGAGAGCAGTCCCTATCTGGGGGACTGCACTAAGCCAAGACTATAGTCACAATGATACACTCGAGAAAACTGTCATGAATGACCATACTTTTTCCGGAGCTCTAACCTGATACTTAAGTATGGCAATGTTAAAGTCCCAGTACGACTTTGTATACGAATTTGGATAACAGAAATGAGTAGTGCTCAAGGTTACTTAAACCCAAACATAACCAGAGAAATGATTTGTTGGAGAAAAAAGACATTTACGAAAGTGAAAGGCTGTTTTAAACAAATCGTGGTTGTAAATGTAACAGCTGTTTCAATATACACAAGGTTCATCACGGTGGGAAGTTCTAGATTATGAATATTCATTACTCAGCTGCTTCGAGATCACATCATGTCGATGACTGTGCAGCACGATGCAGCCAGTGTACATCTACTGCATACACACTCGCTTACAGTATTTTCACTGTGCACTAATCAACGGCGAATGTTAGGCTACGATGTGCTTGATGCTTGAAGAATGTAGCTATAGGGCTGTAACACACAAGCAGTCAACTTGCGTGACATTAACAGCCGGACTGCGGCTGTGCATATTCGTACAGCCTGTCAGTATTTTGCCTTGCCGTGCCAGGCAACGTACCTTATCTTGCTTAGGATTTCAGGTGAGGTTTTCCTCCTTTTTCATGTTAGTTGTGCTGCAATTTTGTTGGCGTGGGTAATTATTTCTAACTACAATTCAATTCTAAGCCTACACTAACCTGAGTATAGTCCTAGGCTGGTTGTGTAGTCCATCCATTCGAATATACAAGCAAATGCTCTCTACTGTTTACTTACGTATATTTCACTACAATTGAGCATGTAGGTAAGGCACCTATAGTTGTTTATTCATAAACAAACAGACTTTCATTGGTTCATACTCCTGACTGATAAGCTCATTACGATGAGAGAACTCGAATTTCAGTTGGCAAGCCGAATTCAACATCTGCATTTCGGACAAAGATTACTCCTGAAAGAGGCTAAGACTGTTCTAGGTATTTAGAGCCTCCTAAACTGTTACCAACTTCATCTATCTGGCTCTCGTGCTATGACCATTTTTGGCGGTTTAAGTATTTCTTTATACAAAGTTGTACTGGGACTTTAATGCAAGCCTTTCTCCTGCAGGGATGGGGCCCTTAGATGGGTGTCTTGCTTTCTTATAAGAGGTTCAACTTGAGACAGTAGCTCCTCAAAGGCCAATTCATCCATACGCAGGAAATTCATATAGGAGGGCCTGCAGGGGTGGCGCCAGGATTTGCCCCACTGAAGCCAACTGAAGCCTCGACATGGACAACCGAGTGCCGAAATGATGTTTGAAGCAAAATTCTGGTTCACGTGCCGAAAATTTTAGGCTCTTTTTGGAGAAAAAGTTGGGGTTTCAATAAAAATTTGGGTTTTTAACCAAGAATATTGGAATATTTGGGATTTCATTGAAGAATTTGCTCTAAATCAGACCAACATTAAGTAAATCATCGGGGTGACTGGCCATTGTCGGGGACTATATATTTTATTGTAGACATAATGGCTCCCTGACAAAACCGGAAAATTTCCCTGATGGGGGGCCAGCCTTCCCCGACAGGGTCGCCATTGCCCTCCTGCCCTCCACCTGGTACTCCCCCTGAGGGCCTGTCTCCCAACCTGAGCTCTTTCAGGAGACAGTGGTAAGCCCCATGCTGCTCTCTCATGGTGACCCAGGGCCTTGTCCATAGCCCCTTTTGGTTGTACCTTTTGCTGTTTCTTTCTCCTCTCTGCAACAATTGCCAATATTATTACAGCTGCTCCCAAAACACATCTTCTCCTTTCTGAATCCTCCATCTTCCTTCCAAAATCCTGCTTTCCCGCTCATTTTTGACAACATGCTGCTCAAGTATGTCGCAACATGTGTCTGTGACATGTGTCTAGTTATAATACAATAATGACAAAATTTCTGTGTCCAGGTGTGTCAGCAACATGTGCCGACACATGTGTCCTGAAATGTTGATAGTGTACACTGGACTTTACCTTCCCTGCTTTAAAACTCATCTCCACCCATTTTCATATGAACAACATGCAGAATAGTTCCGTTCAAAGCATGGCTGAGCCCTGAATCACACAGAAAATCAAATAGCAGGGTTGAAATAAGCCAGCATGTGGGATCAAGCCACTTTCCTATTAACTTTACACATCTGAAAGGGTACCAAGGCCAACTAAAAGATTTCTTCTTATCTCATATCTCCTGCATTACTTGTGCATTTCCGTTAGGGCTCTGGGTACCCAGACATTGTTTGCAGACATACTGAGTCTGGTCATGTGACACCAGGGTAAAGCTGTCTTCTTCTGGGATGATTATCAACAAAGCTAACGGGGTTGTACATGTAATGTATGTTCAAATGTACTTTGTAATCAGAGGAAAAAGGCCAAAGTGCCATGTGGCCTTACCAAAGCCATGGCCTCCATGGTTTTGTTCAATTACAGCCCCACTTGAGTGCAAATTTTACATATTCAGGTTGAATACGTAGGGAGCTACTTGGGCCCATAAAAGCCCCTACAAAACTGATCATGAATAACACCAAAAGGTTCACCTTTTCTCTTTCACTAGTGCTCAAACAGTAATGTAGCAAGGGTCCATTATCTGCTCTTAATCAGGCTCCCAGGACCGCCATTTAACGTCCCTATCTGATGAATGAGATTGTATCCCCAGTCTTAAGCCACTTTGCCAGAGGCTGTGAGGGGTGAAGGATCATTGCTCTGTGCCAATTACCAACAAATGAGCCCAGCAAAGACCTTAAGCTGACAACTCCCTTAACTGGAAAACTCCCCTAATTCCTAAGACCACAAATACAATATTATAGTCAATCCCCCTCCTCTGTAACAAGTATGTAGAGAAAAGTTGCTCAATAAATCAATGTTTAGAAACAAAATACTAAACATTCCACCTGTGATTTGGACAGCCTGTATTTGTGCAACAAATGGCACCCAAAGCAAAGGAATGTGGCACAAAAAAAAAAAATGTGTACAGCATTTCTGCACAGGTGTTAATTTGAAAGAAACCACCTTGATTCAGTTTTGAAAGAATCAGTCATTACAAATTTTATTTCTCACCCCATTTGCAAGGTCAATTTGGGTCAAAAATTGCACCATTGCCATAAAACTATAAGCTTTCTTTTCCTACTGGTGGGGGAAACCCCCCTCGACCTCTCCCCAGGTTGTCAACTCAGAAAGTCACATTGCAGAACTGACCTGGCTAAATCCCTGTACTCCACAACTTTTATTCACTTAAAAGGAAAATGCAGTCACCCTAATCAGAGTTAAGCCAGTATCTGACGAAGACAAATTCGCACGTTTATTTTTGCAACTATTGCTTTTTGTAACTCAAAATAGTCGCTACATTAAACATGCGAATTCGTCTTCTTGAGTAAAATCACAATCTCACGAAGACAAATTCGCATGTTTATTGTTGCGACTATTGCATTTTCAAGAACGCAAAAGTCGCAAAAATTAACATGCGAATTAAGCGAGTATGTCTCACGTGAAGATGGGAACGCCAAAGCCATGCCAAACAGTTGCAAATATTAGCACTAACTTCATTCTAACTTATCCCTAATGTCGTGGAACAACCTAAGAAAACCAGAGGCCATTTGGCCTAGGAACTATTCTTCAAAACGTGCAGCGTTAGTTCTACAGTAGTGCCACATTAGTGAGAATGTCTTACTAACCTTTTGCTATCATTTGGCTTTCAAATTTCGTACAATCATCGCAGAATATTTTTGAACATGTTCAAAACTGCTGGCGAAGCTTTTGCGATTCCTGCGAATACAGGTGACAGTTTTGCTATTGTTTCACTTATATTTGGCAAATTTGCAAAATTTAGTCGCAAACCATACGCAAGTAAATTTTTTTCGTGAGATACTAGCTTTAGTATGCCCTGTCACTCTAGTTCATGAATGGCCTATTTAGATTATGTGACAATGTTTTTCTTAGTGAACTGTGAAATTCAAGAATTTCTCCTTGCTTCACCTATTGTCTGTGATAGTTTTGTTCAACACGTCTTCAGGGGAGCTTGTAATGCAATAAGAGGAGATTTGCAAGAGTTTGCTGATTTTTCAAAGCAAATTTTGGGGTGACTGCCTATATGACGTATTTTACAGTGGTTCTTTTGCACATACAACCATTCCTAATTGCCTTAATGTGGAGTCGTGCTTTTTTATACTAATTTGAGAGCATGCAACTTCTGAAGTTGTCATTCCCTTGTGCCTTGTGCATACTTAAAAAATTCAAGTTGCTAACCAAAGCTTGGTAACCCATCCATGGAGCGGACAATTTTTTTGGTTCCATTCACTGCCATACAAACCCCAAAGTTTGAAGGCTTTCAAACCAAAAACATTTCATTTGTGACAGGATGCTGATAGAAACTTCACTTACTGATATGAAAAAGAAAATTAAGTATTTAATACAGAGAGAAGTTTTACAGTGCCCCACACAATCAGGAGGATTATGCAGTTTCACTTGACATCCCCCTGGTACTCCCAGTAAACATGCAACTACATCTATGGCTGCACACTAGTATACCACTGTATTTAAAAAGCAGGGTTTGACCAATGGTAGGTAGATGAAAAAAAGCTCAATAATAAAAAAAAAATCTTTGAGTTTCTGTGCGAGAACTTGACTATTGTTGACAGGCTCAGAGGAGCAGCCTGCTATGTAGCCTTAAGAAAAGCAGCCACAAGATTATTTTCTTTACAGGATTCTAGGAGATGTGTGAAACATATATGCACACGTCCTAATACAAACACTATTCCAGCCTTTACAATTACAGAATCCCACCTACTTTCTAATTTGTCAAAAGTTCCATAAAATTTCCATAACTTCCTCTGCTGTGTGATCTTACCAGAAACTCCTTCAGTACTGTGTGAGCTCTCTTGGGAGTGGTGGCTATTCCATTAGTTAAACTTGTATTCGTAGGGGACTGGGGTTGAGGGCTCTCTTCAACCACTTTGCTAACTGTATCCAAAGCAGATCGAATACTGCTGAAAATACCAGCTCTTGCGAGTCGAGCAGCCTGACAATCAGGGTGTCTTAAAAATGTCTGCAAAACGGAACAGAAAACATCCACAAAGTTAGACCACAAGAAGAAACTCAAAAACAATAGCAAATTCTAAATTAAGAAGCAACTGATCATTGTCAATAACATAATAACGAACAAAATTAGTTTTCGAAGACACTACTTTTCCATCTACAATTTCTGAATCTAAAACAAGCTTGTTGGGTTACTGGCTACAAGGCCAATCCCCTTTTCATTCTCATCAGTCGTTAAAAGTAATCAAGAGTGAACTGCATTAAGTGATCCAAACGGCACCCTCCACACTGCTGAAGAGCCTCCACACTGCTGAAGAGCAATGTGACCTACTTAAAATAACTCACTCGCCAGGTCTTCCGAGTATACCAGGCTTCTCGTGATTGGTCTTCTGTTCCAAATCTGTATGATTCCGTTTGCAAAAGCAGTGTGCCTTTGAGCAGTTTTCTTAATGAAAGATATGTTTACTACTGGCTACGGTGATAATCGGTTATGCTGATGATCATTCTTATTATAGTTACTTTAAACCATCTAGTACTAATGAAGAGGCTCATTGTATTAGGATGCTGGAAGACTGTGCTAAAATTGTAGGCAAGTGGATGAATCTGAACAGATTGCAATTAAACTCCAGCAAAACAGAGTTTATTAAATTTGGCTCTTCAACTCAACTTCAGAAGTGTATCATTGAGGGCATTGATATTATTGACACTCATGTTAATGAAAGTATTTCCATTAAATATCTTGGGGTTCATTTAGATAATGAATTGTCTTTCTGTAAGCATATAACTGAGAAATGCAAAACTGCTATGTTTCAATTGCATCGTATTAGAGTTTTACGTAGTCATTTAAGTAGAAAATCTCTTGAGCTGATCATACATTCCTTGGTCTTATCTCAGCTAGACTACTGTTGTACCTTATTATATGGCTTACCTAATTCTTCTCTTGCCAAATTGCAAAGAGTGCAAAATTTTGCTGCAAAACTGATTTTCAACAAAAACAAGTTTGATAGTGCCACTGAGTGTCTTAAAGAACTCCACTGGCTTCCCATTAAATACAGAATCCTTTTCAGACTCTTATGTATGTCATATAAATGTGTCAATGACCAGGCCCCAAATTACTTGTCAAGTTATTTTATCAAAAAGGAAAGTGGGTACTCGCTTAGGTCTAAAGGTGTTTATGTTATACCGAGAACTCGGACGAGGGCCTTTGGTGACAGGGCTTTTTCTGTATCAGGTCCAAGGGAATGGAACAACCTTCCTGCAGACCTGCAGTCGTGCGGTTCCTTCACCATTTTTAGGAAAAAGCTCAAGACCTACCTGTTCAGAAAGGCTTTTCAGTAGTTCCTCATCTCTATTTATTTTATTTTTTCAATTTATGTATGTATTTGTTTGTAAAGCGCCACTGCATATATCTTTTATAGAAGTGTGCGCTATAGAAATGTTATTATTATTATTATTATTATAATCTCTGTAAAAACTAGATCATCTGAGCCTATAACTCAAATCTCATAAGGAGTATTTTAAAGCGCTAGATAAAACAAGGGTTAACTGAAATGACTGGCATTATCTTCAGCGTCTCCTCTCAACTTTTAATAGGGCACATGTATGTAAACATCTCTCTCAATTTTTTACTCTGGAATATTATTCAAAGCATGCAAGAAAGAGGACTTCAAAAGGTAGTAAAAATTCAAATTAAAGTCAGCAATCAGACTTATGCTTTGAGAGGTTTTCAACATTTAGCTGAAGCATGCACTGATATGTTCTAGCCAGCATTGCTTATTGTTCCAGTGATCTTGTAATTTTATTGTATTCTAAGAATGGCCGAAATAAAGTTGAAATGAATTAATGAATGGATGGATGGACGGATGGACGGCTGGTCGGAAGGATGAATGAATGAATGAATGAATGAATGAATCAAGGTAGTCTGTAATGCGCCCTTCGTGAAATATGAGAGTGGGGTTGCTGCTTCTGTGACAATTAACTTATTTTGCAGCCATGTAGGGTATTATCATTTATTGCATGTGGAGGCATTATCTGATAAACTTTTCTGGTACAGGTGTTATCTACATTGTACTGTATGTACAACCAGCAGATACTGACCCTCCTACAAAGTGGGAAATAAACTGATATGACTGTCTCCACCAACTGACACCTGAAAACCAGCAAAACTTTTAATGAGTTTTCTCATGAATGTAGCACCCTCAGTTTCATTTACTATTCAGTTACAATGAAGAATGCAAATACTTAATCCCTGACAACACACACAGATACAAAGCCAATGTTGCTGTGCAAATGTTACTGGTAAATTACTAATTTCTTTTTCCAAAAACCAAAAAGCATTGTTTCTTGAATACAGTAATTTGCTTGGGTGATGGATTTGGGGTATGGGGCGCACAGAACTATTTGCCGCCAAGAACTGAGTGGCAGTGAATACATGATGACCCCCAATGATATTGTAGACAAACTGACCACACAGAGGCACAGACTTGAATTAATTCAGGTCTTGAAGGGCACTTGTTTTACAATGCTATTAGTGACCACAAATGTGGCAAAAGCCTATGGCTTATGCATTACAATATCACATCTGGTGGCTAACCATCTCAACAATTTAATTCAAAGTTGGTTTCTTTTGAACGGCCAGTTCAGACATGACAATAAATTGCTCATGGATGAAAAACTTTGACCCTGCTGGCCACTGAACCCCAAACTCCTGGTTGCTAAGCTTCATTGCTCCAAATGCCACCAATTTATCCGATCAGCCACAGCACCAATTAAACTGATGGGGCCAAATTGATGGGCATAGGAGTTTCTTGTAAACCAAACTGCATAAACACTTTAACGTTGAAATTTGGTCAAACTGCATTGAAGAACACAAAACAGACTTATCTATCCCTGGGAAATTTTTGTTATACTTCGTGTAACTTTTGTAAGCCGAAAAATTCTTTAGTATGTAGTCCAGGCTATGTAGTTACAAAATATGGTTCCACACTTCACATCTTCCCATACAAACCAAGCAGCTCATTTCAAATTCAGCAAATAGGTTAGCTTTAAAATTCTTTAAAGGCAACAGGCAGCTGCCCCAAAATTTTCTTTGAAAAATCAGCAAACTCTTGCAAACCTCTTATTGCATTACAAGCACCTCTGAAGCCGTTTTGAACATAACTATTACAAACAATAGGTAAAGCAAGGAGAATCTCTCCTTGAATTTCCCAATATTCACTAACAAACATAATGTCACATGACCAAAACAGGCCATTCATGAACTACAGTAACAGGGCACACTCTGATTGGGGTGAGTGCCTACTGCCTTTAAACTGACTCCTATATTTTTTGTAACCTAATACAGAGAGATGTGTGCTGTTTAATTTAAGTAGTGCCATTATAATTATTTCCCCCCGGATCAAATTGTCGATTTGATCAAAGTATACTTTGTTCTCATTTAAATAGCTCTGTGCTATCAATGCTCCATCAAAAACAAACATACAAAAACAAAACAAAGAATATATTGGTCATTTTTCTGGTACAGAATTAAGCTCACATCATTTCATCACCCACCATCTTTCAAACAATGTGCACCTTTGTATGCTTGGACCTAAAGAGGGATGCATAGACTGTCAACTGGAAATTGCATTTTGCAAAAGTAAGCCAAATTCCAAGAGTGTGCAATGGCAAAACTATTGACGGCAGCTGCAGTAAGATTTCAAAGTGATTTATCATTACTTTTTATCTTCCACTTGAAGACAAAATTGTTTACTTGAAGTGTATTTGTAGACAAACTAAACAAACACTTTGACTTACTCTCAGCTCCTTTTGCTTGTGGCTTGGGTGGGTGTAAAATGTTTATCATAGTAACCTTCGGGGCTATGCACAAATGATGCCAGACATGATGACAAGCTTGCCACACACTTCTAAGCTGGCAACATGCTTGTGCACTTGCCTGCATCACTTACAGTATGCAGCCCTGATAAGCTTCTTGCAAGCTTTCTTAGACTGCTGCAATTTACTGCAAGTTTGCAGGCTGCGGGCTAGTTGATTTTCCAGTAACAGTACAGTAGCTTTACATTTAAGTACAGCAGCAAAGTGAATCTGATGGCTGATCGTCAACATATTCTGGAACATTACTCAAGGTGGAACTGTCTCCCTGTTTCAGGCATCAAAGAAAACGTAAGTGGGGATGCCGTTCCCATAATTATGGACCTGGCTCATGCCAAGTTGGGTACACAATCATTATCTGGTACTGACCATAGTTATCGAATTGGTCAACCTTCTCCAAATAAAAAGCCTTCAATTATTGTAAAATTCCCGACCTACAGAGAGAGGGTGTCCATACTGAAGAGTTCAAAAACTCAAAGAGACCGTACAACCATTCATGAGGATTTTACTCCACAAAATTATACTCTCCTGAAAATCACAAGCAACGTTAATTCTGCATGGACTCATGATGGCAAAATAATAGCACAATTGTCACCAAAAAAGGAACTGAATTTAAGAAGCATACAGAGTGCCTGTGTGACCTCACCCAACTTTAATTTTGTCTATGTACAGTAGGTATGAACTACTACAGTGCTATCATTCTCCACTAATTGTTCTTTACCTTCTTGGTATTTTGGGTTTTTCCTTTTTTCTTTCAATTTATGTTGACCTGTCAGATGTCTTTTAGCAGTGAAAGAAACAACACTAATGTGATTATGATCCACATTTTAATCTTACCCTCAATGAAAACACTTATATAACTGTATAACTTGGAATTTACCTGATGATTTGTGTAAGGATAACAAGATCTCTCTTTTACACATAGCTGCTAGCAGTTTGGGTTGTGACTTTAACCAACAGCAGTTTAACGAATTCATTCAATCATGATTTCCATTTAATTCCAAACACCAAAATCTTGCACACTTCTCAGGACCATACCATACAGGTCCATATATGTGGACACTTCTGAGCATATTGGTAGGAATGATAAGGCTGGTGGGGGCGTCTGCCTTTATTTAAGGAGTACAGTTATCCATACAATCTTACAGTGTAAATGAACTTTCAGCATTCACAGAAGACTGTCCTGAGTCTCCATTTGTAGAGTTTCCAGCAATTTTGTGATCGGAATAATATACTGGCCCCAAATGGGGACTCAGACTAATTTTTTAATAATTTGGTTAAAATGCTTGAGAAAATGGGATCAAAGGAATGCTCCTCAGTTGGAGACTTTCAGTATGATATTCAAAACCAGAACAATAATGTTAATTATTTTACTGGCACACTAAATTAATATTATTTCCATGGTCTTATAAATAAATCCACTCATGTCACAGCCAATTCACAACTTCAAAAACACTGACTGATATTTTTACTATAATGTGTACTCTAGGATTCTGTTCTCTGGTGTATTTATTGAGGATTAGTGTTTGCACGGGTAGTAAAAGTACTACCCGGGTACACAAAATAATTTTAGAGCGGGTACCCGGGTACCCGAAAACCACCGAAACAAAAGTTAATAAACAACACACAACAGCGGTACTACGCGTCTTCTTTGATTGTATTTCCTCAGAGTCCAACTATACTCATTTCTAACTCTATCATACATACAGGTAAATGATACAAAAAACACGTGAAACTCATAGGAATGAGTAAAGGCTTTTTTTGACTAGACTACAAAAACTAGAAAACAAAATAAAACACGACGCTGGAACTGCGCTCGTAGTCATAAGTAAACGATACAACCCCGTGTAGACTATCATTGTATAAATGCACGTAGCCCCCGTTTATTGGTTTTGTAAAGTTTTCTGTGGGTGAAACCTTCATTACAGTCTTACGAGAGAAACAAAATAAATACTTCAGTTTTAAATCAACCGCACTATCATACCATGGAGATGCTTACGGCAGTTGTAAATTGACAAAGTCACTAAACCCAGAAAAGAAAACGTGACAGTTCACACTGTGGAATTAGCCTAGCTACTGTACCTACCTTAGTGTTAGGGCCTAACAGTTGACTCAATGTTTATAATTGTAGCACTCTACGCGCCCGCATGGGGCGACTAACGATAGTAGTAGCGTTTCGTTAGCGGTACAGGCACGTGTGCACTGTGAGCTCAAGCCTCCAGTGTAGAATAACCATTAATAACACAAATGCTACTGTACGTACGTAACAGTGAATGACTTAATTCGGAGGCGCTAATTAGTATTACACTTTGACTGCGCCAGGAGATAATTTGCATACACAGTAGCCAAAAACAGATACAATTTCGTTACAAAGCTTCGGGAAATTTCTGTTAGGTTAATATGGTCATGCGGTGCAAAATAGAGTACAGAGATACAACAACTGAATTATTGACAACGTGAGCTTTAGGTTACAGTAATTTTAAAACGAATACAGAACTGAGTTGCGGCAATGTAAAATGATATACAGTGAAGAGTAATGCTCGAAACAGCTACCGTATGATGCATCTCACTACAAAACTATTCAAAGTCACTTTCACTATGGTCACTTTCATCTTCGTCTCTTTTGCCGGTAGTTTTACTTTCTTTGGGGTCTGTGTACCGTTTACTATTTTCTCTTAGAAATAAGAGTTTATATGCAAGATCAGGCTTCATCCTAAACCTTTTCTTGGATAACAGTTCACCGGTGGATGAAAAGAGTCTTTCTGAGGGTACGCTCGTTGCTGGTATGGCTAACACAATTTGGGCAACTTTCGCAAGTTTGGGGAATTCTGATTCCCTTTCCTTCCACCATCTTAATGGGTCGATTGTTGGGGGCTGCTGTCGTTGTTCACGGTAACGTCTGATCTCTTGGGTAGGAAGTTCATTTTCGCCACTAGTAGTACCAGCCCCTTCGAAAGCTTGCCCGAGGAGATTTTCGAATGCAGTTCGTCTTTTTTTAGGCTGAGCTACTTGTTCCTCTACGCCTGTGTCGTCGACTGTAGGATTGTACTTCCCCATAAGGCGCTCTATAGCGCTGTATGCATTTTCTCTTGTCTGTGCTGGCAAATACCCCAGTTCCTTAAATCTAGGATCAAGGGCACTAGCTATGACTGCAATGTTTTCTCCAAGGGTGTCTACTGCATAGCCAAAACGATTCTTCAGCTGCTCTAGTACAACTGCCTTAAAACTGGACAAGGCTGGTAAATTTTCATCGGAAGTAGCCAGCTTTTCCATCAGTCCATTAAGGATGGGATATGTAATCGAGATGCTGACATATTGTTTGCCAGACCAAACCTCAGTTGCTTGGGCCAACGGCTCCAAAATATTAGTAAGTTCTTTCGCCAAATACCATTCATCATCCCGCAGGTTCTTAGCCTGATAGCGCCTTTGGTCGGCACCCAAAACTGGGTCTTCTGTTGCTTGTAAAATGGTCTCTTTTAATTGAAGAAGCCTCTTATGCATGGTGTGAGTAGAGTTCCAGCGTGTAACGACGTCCTGCATAGGTTTCAGCGGTGAAGTGGCTGGGTCCTTTTCTTGCTGTTTTTCTTGAAGAAAAATCCACGCTGGATTGGATTTGCGGAAAAATCCAGCCAAAGATTGTGCGTTCGCTATCATGTTTGACACAGTTCTGGTTTTGAGCCCTGCATTGATAGCCAATTGAATAGTATGTGCGAAACAGGGAATGCTGTGAGAGTCCATCTTTGTCATTGCAAAGGTCATATTTGCTGCATTGTCGTGGACAATTGAAAATATCTCTTCAATGCCCGACTCCTCTGCCACAGCTTTTAAATCTTTGGCAATGTTCTCTCCCGTGTGGCGTTCAGTAGTTATTTTGGTGCCTAAGTTGAAGCACTTCATCTGCCAGTCTGAAGTCATACCATGTGCTGTGACGGCAAGGTATGCGTCATTCACTGCAGATGTCCAGTGGTCAGTTGTAAAGGAAAGGACCTGACATTTGAACAACTCCTCTCGAACTTCTTCTTGCTTAACATCATACAATCGAACAAGGTTTTTCCGAAGGGTTGCATTGCTTGGCAGGCAATAGTTTGGTTCCACAAAACTGAGCAATTTCCGAAAGGAGTGAGACCCGAACATAGATATAGGTCTCAAGTCCTGGTATATTATCTCACTCAACAACTCAGTAATTTCACCTTAACGCTGAGAAGAACATGGTCGAAAGTCTTCGCGTTTGAAAAAGTCACCAACACTTGTTTGGGTCATTTCCCTAGATCCAGAGGCCGAATCTCCTTTATCTTTGGCAATTGCTTTAGGATGTTTAGCAGTCAGATGTTTTAAAAGAAATGAAGTACTGCCTCCAGAAAATACAAGGGGTAATGAACATAGGGAACATTGTGCTTTTTGTTGGCCGGATCCCTCATCGTTGACTAAGTCAAAATAGTTCCAGACTAGACTTTTTTTTCGAAGCCATCAAACATGAATTTTGAGGCTGAAAATGTGAGTGCAAAGTGATAATCCTTGTACTGGAACCAAATCGTGCCAGGTCCTCTGATAATTTTTTGTGTACTTGAAAACAGTGAACGAAGTGTGTACTTTTGTTTTTTTGCTGAGAAATCCTTTGCAATTTACCGAATTGAGAGACAAAAGACCAATGCAAACTAAGCTTCAAGGGACTTCGTTAGTGCTGAAAGTCATGCGGATAAAACCACATCCTCTAATCGTTTTCAGTCATTGTATTACTGCATTCAATCATTTCTAAAATATTGACCGTCAAATATCCTCCTATTTGTTTCATAAGGGGCTTTCTGTCTCATCTCATTGCTTTGTTTTACAATAATGACTTAACTTTCCCCGAGAGTCTAATCAGTTATCCTTCGAGCAGCAGTGCTTTCTCACCGCAAAGTTAAACCGTCCATTGCCAGCACAACAAACTTCCAAGAAACCAGGAAAACGTAGGAGGGACGAAGATATGTCTACCCCACAATAAAAATAGAACGTTCTTTTAATGACTATTCAAATTCATTAGCCAATTGAAAGGTGTAGTTTTGTTTTGGGTGCCCATTGCGTGTGTGTATTACTCAAATGGAAGATTCCACTATGCTCACATTACAGGGGTGATTATTGTGATACTTCTATCGTTCATATTTATACACACACAGTGCGAGCGGCACTGCAATAAATAACCAGTGTTTTTGTCTGCGGGTGAATGCCATGCATCCACCGCACATAATGTGCAGGCTGCAAGTACTGGGAAACTTCGAAAGGCTGTGGCCGCAGCGCTTGAACGGCGACGATCCTTAGGGGAGGGTATCGTGCCGCTCAAATGGGGATGATTAATTAGTGAAAAAGAAGCACAAAATACATGAGAGCGTGATCTATTGACATGTCGAACTCAAAAGAAGAAACTAAGACAGACTTTGTGTGAACGTAACAGGTATTGCTACAGGTTTATGTCTTAATTCCAGCATGTAATAACAAAGTACTTTTTAATGTGCTATATTTTTGGAACCGGGTAGAAGAAATGAAACCCGGGTAGTAATGTGGCGGGCGGGTACCCAGGTTTTCGGGTAACCCGTGCAAACACTATTGAGGATGTTTCTGATCATTTCTCAATCTTTATTTGTATGTAATGAATCATACTGTCCATCTCATGTCTCAAAGTTTTTATCCCACCCTATTACTGGACCAAAGCTCAGAGAGTTTACGAGTATCCTTCCTCATGAAACCTGGGATGATTTTTTAGCTCAAAGTAACCCTAAGACTGCCAATGATTTCTTTCTTCCTAAATTTTCATTTGCCTATTTTTGCTGTTTCACTTTGCTAAGGTGTGGCAGTTCACATAAGAATTCTAAAAAATTTTGTACTGAGGGTATTATCACATCTTGTAAAAAAAGGTATATTAAGAACCCTAACGATAGTAATCATGACTATGTACAATTCCGTAATCGTTTAAATTCTGTCATTAGAAATGCTAAACGTATACTTGATGCTCAGAATAATATTAAGGGGTATCAGAATGTTTTGAATTCTATTATTACAGGGAACAACGAAGGGAGTCACTTCCCTACTAAGATCATACATGGCAATATTGTTACTAGAATCCTGAAATTTTTACCATGTGTAATAATCATTTTAGTAAAATCGGCCCTTCACTTGCCTGAGAGTCAAGACTTACTGTACTATAATAATACCTAGAGCTACCTTCAGGGACTACTTAACCCTACTGCTGATAATTTCTTTCTGGCTCCTACGGATTTGGGCGAGATTTGTGGTTTTATTCTTAACCTGAAAAATAACAGTGCTGGTTTTGATGAAATTAATCCTAGGTCATAAAATATGTCTGTTAACTTCATAGCTAGACCACTGGTTCATATTTTCAATGGTGCCATTCCTTCTTCACTTAAGATGGTCCCATTTTCAAAAATTTAGATTAATGTGACAATTATAGGCCAATTTCTGTTCTCACAAGTTTTTCAAAAGTCCTTGAATGTATTGTGCTTAATAGTCTTTACAATTTTCCATCAATGAATATTTTAAAAAAAATATCAGTATGGTTTTCTCCCTGGCAAGACAACAATACATGCTGTTACTAATGTAAAAAATCTTATTATTAAATAGATGTGAGAATAAAGAATTAGCTTGTGGTGTCTTTCTGGATTTGTCTATGGCTTTTGGCACCTTTAGATCATAATATACCTACAGTATTTCAAAGCTTAATCACTATGGTATGTTTGGTATGGTCTTTAATTGGTTTATTAGTTATCTGCATGAATGCTATCAGTTTGTTTCATTCTCTAATGCATGTTCCCAACCTCAGATCATAAAATTTAGCATATCAAAAGGTTCAACCCTAGGTTCCTATACTTTTTATTATTTACATTAATGATTTTCCAAAATGTAATCCAAGCTTAAATTTTACTACGTATGCTGATGACACCAGAACATTTTATAATGGAACTGACTCAAACAGACTAATTGCTGGCTTCAATTTTGCAATCCCCAGTGTTACTAACTGGTTTTTAGCAAACAAACTTCACCTCAATGCCAACAAAACCATTGCCATGTTATCATTTCATTGCACGATTGTAGTGTTATTCTACAGGGGTGTGTTTATATTCCTTTTTCCTCTGCTACAAAATTTCTCCATATCATTATTGATAGTAATCTTTCCTGGTCACCTCACATTAATGTTAATGTAATAAATTCTCCAAACAGGTATTCCCTACAGAACAAGAGATTACCTTCCTATTATAAAATATGCCCTTTTATCAATTTATAAGGCTATCATTCTTCCATACTTGTCTTTATACCGTACTCTTCTTTCGGGGTTTTCATTCTGCCCTCTTCTTCTCTCATTTGAATATTTGAACTGTATTTGATATTTGTAGTTATCAAATCGCAGTTTTCACCTATGCATACATCAATGGTTTGCTCCCCTCTAACTGTAATAATTTCTTTGAGGATCAAATCTGTAAATATCATACTAAGCAAGGAAGCACTCCCATTGTACCTGCCTTTACAGACTAAAGAGTAGCCAGTGTTTTGTTAAATATGCCGGACCAAAAATTTGGAATGACCTCCCTATTACAATTAGAAGTACTGTAGGCCCTCCCTTAATTGTTTTAAAAGTCACTTGAAGTGTTTCCTCATTGGTAATTATGTCTCATAAAATCAACCTGTGTTGTTCTGTATTTTATCATTGTTTTCCTTCATTTGTATAGCATGATTTATACTAGTAGCTCTCAAACTTTTTTAGACTACTGCCCCCTTAAAACATCTTGAACTGTCCCACCCCCTCTCCTCCTCCAACCATTCAGTCAGATGCTCAAGCGATCAATCAGGTTGTTTGAAGATGTGTATATAGGAATTAAAAACATAGCTGTTACAAAATTAAAAATTAGCTGTAACAAGAAACGTCTCTGCTACTGTACTATAATCCAAATGCAGAAGCAATTGGACCAAGGGGCAGACTTATTGAAATTCTAATGCCATATATGGATAATCTGGGGTCACAAAATTAATTTTTTCTATTTATTTTTTCTATACCCTGACCCAGAGCCTTATTGTGCCCTAAATCACTGCAGTCACAGTGATGTGTCATAAACGCCAGGGACCCCTAAATCAGTCTCAACGCCACCCTATTCCCCATGTACTCTGTAGTGCCGACCTTAGACTTCCCAACGCCCCCTGGGGAGTGGTATAGGGACCACTATGAGAAACACTGATTTATACTTTGCGCTTTTGTGCTTTATATATGAACATTATTGTTTATCTTCATCCGTTATGTTGTTAGGGGACCATACATAAGCATTTTAGAGCTTCTTTGGTTTCCCCTCAACCTTTCAATTATATTGTTATGTACATACAGTTGTTTCTATCCTGAAAGCTACTCTATCAATTTATGTCCTATTTATGCATTATGTCCATCATCAGTTGGAATGAAGTGCGATTAACTGAAATTGAATTTAATGCATACTTACAGACTATTAAAATTAAGCAGTACAGGTATACAGTTTTGTGATCATATTCATAGCCTTTTCATCATATTTGATTTCAGTGACTCTTTTAATATGCCTTTCAACTTCAAATTGTGTTCTGTGATTTCATGGGCAGTTTTTTTTTTTCAAATACTGCAAAATTAGTGTGCCCATACTTTATTCAAACATTTGCCTTAATTTACTGAAAATAGTGTCTTTGCCCTTTGATTATCGTAATGAAAGTTTTGTACTTGAACAAGTCTGATAGGTCTTGAAGAAAAACATTGGTGGTGATTTGACTTTATATGGACATGTGATGCAGTCATACTGTACTTGTTTACATTTATATGCACGTTATTTCAATGGCCCATAAGTCCTTAGTGTTAACGGATACATGCACGTAAGTTGGTGTGCAGCTAAGTAATTGCATAAACATTATGTGGTAAATCGGACTTGCGTATAGAGTTACGCATTCCTATATAAAACAGTGTGTAAAACGTTAAGGCGAAACGATTTTTTTGCCTAAGGGTCAAGTTCTCCCAACAGTCGCGTTTTTGCAGACGGTTTTTCGCCTAAATCCCAAATTAGCAAAATATATATATATATATATATAACGCTAATTCGACCTGTTAGGCTAAATCGGTATACCGCCAATACAACCGGCGAAGAAAAAACAATAAAAATACATAAGATTATATCTCCCCTTTTGGTTCTGAGATATATATGCACGTTATTTCAATGGCCCGTAAGTCCTTAGTGTTAACGGATACATGCACATAAGTTGGTGTGCAGCTAAGTAATTGCATAGACATTGTGTGGTAAATCGGACTTGCATATAGAGTTACACATTCCTATATAAAACAGTGTGTAAAACGTTAAGGCGAAACGATTTTTTTGCCTGAGGGTCGAGTTCTCCCAACAGTCGCGTTTTTTCATACGGTTTTCCGCCTAAATCCCAAATTAGCAAAATATATATATATATATATATATAGTTTAATTTGCTAATAAAAGTTAGAATCATAACTTGACCCTTTTACACAACAAAACTGCAAACTAACATCTTGGTGACACATTTGCACAGTTCTCCCTCAGTCAATCGAGGGTATTAAACCATGCAAAAAAAAGATACATTCTTTAATGGAAGAGTGTACCCAAACTGACAGCTCTTTTCAATTTGTATCCTAGATATGCCTTGCAATACAACTGACTCAATATTGTATAGAAATAAATGAAGCAAAAAAAAGTGCTACAAGGCATGAAAATTTATCAGACATAAAGACCTCACATGCAACTTTTATCTTGTCAGTTTACTGGAGGGTATGTATCATACATCACAGAATTGTAACCAGACTTTCATTCCAAAAACCAGTTCATATTTTCTCTAGAGGATAATGCCAATCCAATGATAATTAAGAAGTATTTGGTTTGACAACTGACTCCATCAGTAACATGCTTATTGCGAAGGAGGTGTTTCAACATCTTTCTTTTATAAGTTCAATGACTGTTAACAGGGAGTCAATTCATATTGCTATGTGCATGAGGGAGCTGAGTTATAAATGTACCTCAATGAGTCTACGGATTTTCACTCTAAGAGACTTTGTGGCACCAGCTGCTTCGAATTGCACCAGTGATGTCATCGCAAAGACAAGAACATGCGAATCATGCCCAAACTATCTGGAATTGATTTTGCCACTAGCAATGCAATTTGGGGCCAGAATAATGCACTGTGAAGTTTCCCATAAAGAAAGAAATGATTCTAATCTTTGAGGAGTAGAATGCATGAATACTTACTCCCTTTTTGGGCAAAAAGGCAGTTTTTTGGTACTGTAGCCTTCAGTTGATCAATTACAAAACTTGACAGCACAGTAAAAAGAACACAGGTTTTACACCAAAGGTATTACATTTTTATGGGCTTTCACATTTATGCATCAGATTTAACCTCTCACTGGCACATCCTTAAAGGGTACATACATTAACTGAAATATGAATTAGTCAACTCTGCCATCCATGATCATGTATGGCTCTTTTTAACCCAGGGAAAAACTTTTTGTCAATGAATAGTTAAATTCATGAAGAATAACTCCTTAGTTTACCTCCCATATAAATAAGTTACATTCTGAAGCTGAAAGATAATGAAAGATACTTAATTGGGTGGGTACTAGGAAATTTGAAGATTTTTATGAATTAGTCAACTCTGCCATCCATGATCACGTATGGCTCTTTTTAACCCAGGGAAAAACTTTTTGTCAATGAATAGTTAAATTCATAAAGAATAACTCCTTAGTTTACCTCTCATATAAATAACTTACATTCTGAGCTGAAAGATAATGAAAAATACTTAATTGGGTGGGTACTAGGAAATTTGAAGATTTGTAAGATTCAGCTGATATTTCAAAACATTTTTGCGGTAATTTGTCTATTCCCTTTAATGTTCTCTACCAACCAATCAATACCATCAGCTAGTTATCAACAAATGATATTCCCCTATGCCATTAGACCAAGGATGTATTTTACATTTCAAGTACTGTCATGATACCTTCTCCTCCGTTCAACTCATCTCTTCTAGCCACTCAAGATAGTTATCACCACTTTCAGCCAATTTGGCTTCCCATTCTAAAAAGTCTGCGACCGAGGAATCCCTAACCTCCCGAGACCAAGTGACCGGAACAAATCACAACGAGCAAAATCGATATCCTTTTGCAGGTGTTTTATACCTTCATTTTTTCAAGAGCCAAATATAATTCACAGAAGTGGAGATGGTCTTTTTTCTCTGAGTTTCATGATTCCAACTGTAATTCAGGTTTTGTTACCCATAGCATATAGTTTAGTAGAGAACCTTTCTAGAACTAGTGGACACTTTTGCATTGCAATGAATGGCTAAAATTAGTGTAGAATATGTGATGAACAAAGAACTCAAATGGATAAAATGAACTTACTTGTTAAAATACACAAAATCAAACCTACATGCTTATTGAAGGATTGAACTTGTAAGCCAAAAGCCTATTTGATTCATTACTACTGTGTTTACATTAAAGCAACAATGTAATGTTAAAGATCCACAGGCATGAAGAAACAATTGATTATGTCAACATGATCACAAATCAGCTTGATTTTAATTTCTGGTATTAAATGCCTGATACATGATCCAAACATCATTTATGCTTAAGTATCATTTGTACATTTTATATAATTTGACCTCTGGTGACCTCAAATGGCCTTTGACCACCAACAAAGATTAGACAGATCATGTACTCAAGACAGGCACCCAGATGTCACATATGAGATCCATATGAAATACAATGTTTTCACAGTGTGATCCATTGGTGATCTCAGATATGGGGTCGCCTTTATGACAACAATGCATATCTTTACCTTCTTGAGAAATTACATTTAAGGGTTTTGCAAAGTTTTGACTTCTGATAACCTCAAGTCACCTTCCGTCAAAATTTACACATACCACATAAATGTCAAGTAAGAGATCCGATTCATGTTTTCTTTCCTGAGACTTACCCTATTCACAAAAATCTCTCAGTTTGACCTCTTGTGATATAAAATTACCTTTGACACTAGGGGTACTCAACATGAGGTATTTATTCATATCAAGTATTAGGTCTGGAGTAATATGATCTCTACTGAAAACAAAAGACACCATGCTATCAAATAGGGAACCCACATACCAAGAGCATTGAAGAGTCATACATGTGTCCCTTCTTGAGATACCATGTTTACAATGTGAAGGGTTAATAGAAAGATAGTTTAACATGGATACCTCACAAAAGTACATTTGAGAATAGTTTAAATTTGGAACTGAACTATCCACTGGAATTTACTGTTTGGTCGTTACTGAAATTTTTTAAATGGAAAGACCTTTTCTCTTGTATCCCAGTTTTAACCTTCGTACACCACATTCCAAACTTATTTGAGCTTTCATGCTCCTTCATGGCTTCATATCCTGATATTAGCTCTTGTGCAAGTTTGTAAACAATTTGATTCATGCCTGGATAATTTCTACAATCTTTGCCAAAAACGTGAGCTAATATAAAAGAAAAAAGTAAGCAGCAAATTTAGAAGTGCTTAGATTCTTCTTTTCTGACATATCATACAAACATGCAACAACCATGTTTATAAGCAATACCTGGGAATAACATGAATGTATTCATAGAAGTCATGATCACTGATCGACTCATGCACACCAGGGCATAATAAAGGGGTTGATGGATTAAACTTTAAGACTATAATAAAATAAAACATAAAACATTAACAAAGGGCCCCTGGAATTGTTCACCCGAGTCCAAGCACATAGCAACCATGTTAAAACTTGTCAATCATAAGCAATTAATGGTGCATTGTAAGAGCTGTATCATCACAATGACATTTTTCATGAACAATTCATCCATAGAAGATGCCACAAATATGCATCTAATTGTACAACTCATACATGTACAAAAGTCTTCAGGTATGTTGGAAGCAACAAAACTCTGAAGGGCAGTTAGGAAAATATCCTTTTAAGATGAATGCTCATCCCGCACTTCACTGTGTTTGTGAGGAATCTCTTCCGATGCTATATGAATCCAAATTGCCTCGCTTCCACAATATGTGAAATACAGTAGTCATAGATAAGCTAGCAAAGAAGATATGATGTTATGGGGAAGCCTCAATGAGGGCTCCCTCCCAACTTGTGACTAACTTGGGCAGGCACTTATTGTGGGTAACTGAGGAATAAAAATGTAAATAAATAATGTGAAGCAACGCAGCTAGATTTTCACTTTTTTACATTATCTGCCATCATCACCATGACTTTTGACATGAATATGTAGCATTACCTTACATTACATTCCTGAGTACACAACTCCACAATGCATACACATGCATATTCATTAGCGACATGAGCAACCTTGCAGACAGCATTTTGACATCAGTGCAACAGTGCAATGGTATGCAGCTTCAACCAGGTGTTCTACACACACCCTTGACACTTACTACATACTAGTATGCCACAAGAAATGGACCCTGGATGTAAAACCAACATCAATTGCAACTTTCCTGCAGTGAAAACCACACAATTAACTAGCATTTATAATCAGACTGTCACCTTAATTCTTGAAGAAACCTACAAAAAACTATTTGTTTCACCAATACTGTCAGTCTCGTGTAGTTGGGCAGCAGCTAGCAGCTAGACAGACGAAAGTTGCACAAAGAGACTGCAGTGTTGTGTGCAGCAATAGCAGTTCTGCTACAAGCCTTCTGCCTAAGATGCCATTTTGTCAACAGCGATTACAGCTGGAGCAGACTGTACTAGAGGTGAGAATATCACTTAACATCTCTAAGAATTGATCCAGTCAGTCATTAATAATGCCTGCCCTAAAATAAACAAAGGCAGCACTATAAAAATATTTCATACTGAGAAACCTTCCTATAGGCCATGGGTTGCACTGATATGTCTCTTCAGAGAGTTGACATATTATATACAAGCATATTTTCTATTTCTGTATAATTTGCAACATGTCAAATGCATTTGCTTTTCAAACCATGTAATTTGTTTTGCCATTTTTTGATCTCAGAAACGGCATGCACATGTAGTTTTATTGATATACACTTGCAGAGCAATCTGTGTCACTTAATTCAGACCTTGAAGGAGTCCTTTGACAATGCTAAGCAATCGCAAATGTAGGGAAAGCCTACGGGTTATAAACTTTAATTGAACTTATCTTAGTACTTCACACTTCACACATTACAATGACAAATTTGATCGTTAGGGGAGGTGTCTTCTTTTGGTATACTCGGGGTGTTTAACGAAGTGTGAGGTATAGCCTAGCCCTAATTTAGACTACTGAACTCTTGTTAGGCTATGTGTCAACTGTTTTCATGCATCGTAGGCCTATATCCCAAGGCAACTGTTATAAATGTCACACTTGCTAGCACGGGGAGTCAAACAGATTGTAAATGTGATTTCATTTATAAGATTAATTGGAGCAGATGTTTTCCGGGGGTTTTGTGGAAATTCTGACCTTTTTTATGAAAGATATGAACAGTAAACCAATTCTTGGAAACATAAGCTGAACCTAATTACAGCTCTTTGGGCTTGTTATAAAAATAGGGTTTTCTACTTTATATTTCAAGAGTCAATGGCTGACCAGAATCTTGTAAGCAAGCTACTATGTTATGACGACCTTGTGATGTTTTTCACAGACAACACTAACATTTCATTTGGGGAATGGGCCCTAAGCTCAGTTTATTACTGAGTATTAGTGTGGTAATATGACGTATGTCAGTAGCACATGCTGGTGGTGGAATTCCAACTAAAAGATTTGTTTTGCAGAAACCACCAACCGGGATCAAGAAGCCACCTCAGAAAGATACAATTCCATTCCATGACAAAGAAGTTAGAACAACTCTGAAATGACCTATGGTGTGATTATTATATTCTCTTTCTCGGTTGGCATTTAACAAAAAAGTAAATGAATGGTTCAATCATCTGGGGAAATGATAAATAGGGAATGACTCTCATGAAACAGTTTTTAAAGGAGTCGGGTAGTAAATTTGAGAGCAACAGAACATCGAGCAGGTACCCAGGCACACAGGTTGCCCCTGTGAATACTACACTTTTGTTCATGAATGACATATGCACATGTATGTACATTGCAGCTACTGGCAACACTTCACCTCATACCAATTGCACTATGATTGTACCTAGTTTTAGTCCAGGAAAATAACATAACTTTGTGCAAGTTCAAACGAGTACTTTTGTTCATGAGAGTAACATTTACTTGTCAACAACACTAATTTACATACCTGCTGCACAATGACTGAAAAAAATTTTGAGTCCAATTAGGCAGTAGCAAAACTAACAGTGCAAGTTCCTACACACAGTAGTTTTTTTTTCATGAAAGGAACATATCCATGTCAGTTTTAAAAAGTACATAGATACCTACTGCACAACAATTGTGCATGGTTAGTGTCAAGTTGTAATTCATGAGCCATAGGCTTCCTCTACATTCGTGGTCGCTTTATCGTCGTAAAAGAACTGCCCTTCAAGGCCCTGACTTATTAAGGTAAGCAGTACTTGGTACATATGGCACTCTTTTCGTTCATGACTGTAACATACATGGCACGTCTCCAACACTGCTAGTCACTTTGTACAATGATGGGGTACGGTTCATTGTCATGCTTTCAAGAGGACAACAGTGAGATAGGGAGGATAAAAAGTAGAATCAAAATTTTCTATTTTACAGGAGAAACTAAGATTTGTAGACAAAAGTATATGACATGAAAGTCCTTTTAGTCCAAATTCTTGTAGATTTTGACCACAGTTAATCAGGCTTGCATCATAACAAGGTAACAGAATTCCAGCTCTATCACAGCACAATGTGCGCTCAAGCGAATAATGACTTTTGATGCTTAATAAGTAGTTCTACTGGCTTCTAGGGCTTGGCCGGATCATATGTCCGGATTGAGCACGGTTGTGAAGATACAACTCGCTGGACTAACACCACAGAATGTGAAAGTTACTGACCATTACTAATAAGACTTTCCCGTGCTGTGGGGGACTACTCGGGATTGTAGGCTTATGGGCATTTTCATGGCAAAAAATATGACTTTTACTGGGCTTTTCTGGAGTAATTTTTTTGCTACATCCAGCATTGTATGACCATTCCTCAACATGTACCTTGAACCTGTAATCCTGAAACTGTTCTAAGAAAGCCTTGCATAGTGTTAAGTACAGCTATATGTAATGACAGCAGAGCTGACAAGATGAGCTATTCAAATTTCTTGATTCCATAGTAAGCAGACCAACCCAGTCTTATTCAACTCCTATACAGTAGTTGTGGCTGAGGTGGAGAAACTGCAAAGGGCATAAGAATTCGCCCCAATTAAGTATTGCACTTTCAAGGTAAACCAAGGAGTTACTCTATGTGAATTTCACAATTCAGTGGCAAAAATATTGTAACATGATTCTCAAGAGCCATTCATGTAATAGCGGTGACCACATTTTGTCTTTAAGGATTTCTGGCTCCTTGGATAGCATGAAACTTCTTCGACACATATTTCCAATACACTATACACTGTGTCTCCTATCAGCACAACCACTTAAGTCTATGTAGTACTGACTGAAGTGTATAATATTCCACACCTTTTGTGATGGCAAGTGACTTGTTAAGTGTGTGTAATAAATTATTTATTGTTTATCTTGATTTCATGACATTTAGGAGATACTGTAGGTGTGATACCGTTAAGTTGGCATGGATTTCTTGAGCCTCACAGAAAACTGTGGGACATGGCAGGATTGTATAATGGGGAAATATGCACTTTTATTATATTTTATGTTTTTTTTATTTATTTATTTGAGTGGTGGTTTTAAGTAAAAAGAGAAGAACAACGTATCATTTTCAAGAAAGAAAAAGTAGAACCAGGGTGAAGTTGAAAAGTTAGATGAACTCAGGATTTAGAATGGAGTCACTTAAAAACCTACTGTGGGTTTACTGACATAAAACAAAAACATCAAAAAAATACCTAAACACCAGGGGTTCTCAATTGATCTGGGCCATGGGCCAATTTTCTTTTTCCTCCCAATATACTGCAATAGGCAGAACTCCAAACTTCAATAGTTTGTTTTTGTATTAAAATTTGGGGAGTGATGAATCTTCCACACCTGAACATTACAGTGGACACAGGGTGCCACTTGAGAATCTAGGCCTGACATCTCAACGAGGAAAGTCCTGTCTTCACTTAATGTGTGTTAGTCTTGGCTGGTGAATCTCATCAATTCAGAGTCCAGTACTTGCATCCCTAAGAGTTGAGACTCTGAACTACCCCAACTCTGAATGATATCTATGCCAGTAGTGTCATGCACAATAATGAACTCTCTAAGTCCAGGGACCGCAGAGACAGGGGGGGGAGAGGGGCAAAGGGGGCTTTTAGACCCCGCACTTTCTCTGCCATGGGCATTTTGGGCTGCCTTAAACTGGAATGATAGACTTTTATTTTCTTGAACATATTGGGACGCTTGGATTATTAGCTCTCCACTTCAAAAGTGGCTGTGCGGTCCCTGAAGGCACATTGTTCTTTTATGAGGAAAAAACCACTTTTACCATATGGATGAATGGATACTACTATTCTCTCATAATTAATGCTCTGAACTGTTAACAAATGATCGATTTGTTCTTTAGGGTGTTACTAAGCACAGACAAGATAATTTGTCTATTGACTGGCATTTTAGCTTGTCAAAATTTTTTAACATAAAATTAAAAAAAGAGAAATCCAGACATTAACATCATCATGGTTGATACACACTGTAAAGTCATGATTCCATTCACAGTGGAGTTGTCATATGAATATTATTAAACAGGAGTTTTAAAACTGATCTACTATCAAGCAACTTGCCAAAGCTTAAAGGGCAACAAATATCCCCAAAGGCAGTAAAAAATCTTCCCTATCAGTTTACTTCAATCAGGCCGACAGTCAAGGGGGGGTCGGGGGGCAAAGCCCCCCTTGGAAAATTTTTCACCCCCAGAAGATAAAAAATTAGCATTGCTGTAAAATTAAAAAAAGAGAAATCCAGACATTAACATCATCATGGTTGATACACACTGTAAAGTCATGATTCCATTCACAGTGGAGTTGTCATATGAATATTAAAAAGTTTTAAAACTAATCTACTATCAAGCAACTTGCCAAAGCTTAAAGGGCAACAAATATCCCCAAAGGCAGTAAAAAATCTTCCCTATCAGTTTACTTCAATCAGGCCCATAGTCAAGGGGCGGTCGGGGGCAAAGCCCCCCTTGGAAAATTTTTCACCCCCAGAGGATAAAAAAATTAGCATTGCCGTAATGCATTTTAGTATGTTTCGCCCCTCTGGAAAATTTTTCGCCCCCCCCAAGCCCCCCTTCAGCACCTTGTCTGGCTACGGGCCTGACTTCAATCCTCTCCTCCACTTCAAACAAAACATAGCTGTCTAGTACAGTACCCCTGTCAAAGCTATATACAGTCGCCTACGCTGAGTTTAAACTGCTCAAGGCCATGTCCATACAAGACTGTGTGAGCTCAATTGGGAACACAACTGACTGCACAAGTCATCATTGAACAACCAGAATGAAGCCATTGTTTGAATTAATGTCAAACAAAGCAGTGATTTTTCTTATGGGGATAACCTTATTTGTTGAAAATAAAGTTACCCTGCTACTTCACTTTGCATATTCCATCATCCTAACTGTAAATCATGGTTTTAAAGAGAAAATGCAGTCCCCCCCCCCCATTTGAATTAATGTACCCCATCATCCTAATTTAGGAATGGCTCCTATCAATCATGTCACAATTTTTATATTACTTATTTGTTAAATTCATACTTAATAACTCCTTGGGTTTCTTTCAATATTCAATGTTTTTAAACAGAACATAATGAAAGATACTTGTGAAAGAACTCTGAAGGAACATGCAAGATTTAGCAGATTTTTGAAAAGAAACTTTTGGAACTGCTTTCTCCCTTTAAAGCCAATTAAAATTTTCACATATCACAAAGGCAATATTTTTTATAATCTAAGGCATGAAACAGCAGGCTGGAAAGATTCCTAGCTTCATTTAATTCTGGTTGCAATTCACGTGCACACAATGTGTCTAAATGTTTAATTGCCACCCTAGAAAGAAGTGTCTATACTTATTGCCAATCAGTCACTAGCACACATTAAGAAGTCAACTGCCATAAGTTCAAAGCCTTTTGTGGTACTCAAATTTTGTGCAATGTCAATTTTTGCAGCAGTTATGACGAACTTGAACTATTTACTGACACTGAAAATACTTCCTATTCATTTTGAGATGACCAAAAGTGGGAAAACAGCTTCATCTGTGTCACTCCTTGCTGCAAATATACAAATTTGTTGATCGCTTCTTCATTGTTTCATACAGTAGCAGTAAAAAGGTGAACAACCTCTAAAGAATGCAGTTCTATTAAATTGATCTTCACTTTATGAGTCCATTGCAAGGTAGTCTGACATCCTCTCTCATTCAACTTCAATCTGAGATAGCATCCAATCCATCTTAAGAGCTAACCAGGTCAAGATGTGTATAATTAGTGAAAAATGAAACTTGCAGAAGTGTGTCAAAAAGGGTATATAGTAATAATTATTTTACATCTTCAATAGTAAAAACTGCACTTTTGATGACACACTAAATTTTGTAATATAGGCAAGAAACACACTTTTCATGAAAATTTTCCTCAGTCTATTCTTGTTTAGGTGGACACCTATAAATTTGCTAAATGATTTCATTTTCCTCAAAACAGCTAGCTCCTCATTTACATAATCTCACCAGGATATAAACCCTATGGTCATTCCTTATTTCTCTGGAATGAATTGGGTTTACATTTACATCCATGAGACATTTTGTAATTTTTCAAAACTATACTATTAATTCCAATTTCACCCATAAAATAACTTGGCAGTGACAGCTATTTCCACCTCATCAAAGTAAGAATTTCAAAGAAAGGAAATGACAAGAAAATAAAGGAAAAATTATTTCAAAATGTTAAACCAAAACTCTGGATATTGCAGATAAAAAATTTTATGGTGTAAGTCAAAGTTTAAATTTGACAATGCTTACAAATTTCAAAGTTCTCATGAAAGAATTCTTCACAGACAGTAAAGCTCTTTGAAACATAATTTACACTCAATGCCAAGCACCAATGCAAACCTGCATCAGTCCATCAGAACTAATAACTTAAGAAGCTGGCTAAAATTAGACATCTTTGAAAATGTCATCCTGACATCAAAACCAAATTTCAATTTAATGCTTAACAATTTAGCCAAAACAACTCTGAAAGGGACATTTACATAGTTACAAACATGATGTCAGCTGCGCACTCGGCCCTGAATTGCGGTCGCTACTTATATCACAACTAAACAACTGGTATTAAGTAAGCAGTGGGAGAAAGAAAATTAAAGTGCATGGAGAGAAAATTGGGATACATCACTTCAAACAAATTATGAAAGGTAGTCAGATGGCTTTTGAAACTTGGAAGTAAGATCATAGCAATGACAAGAAATAAAATTAAAACTTCTATACATAGAGAAAGGGAGCAAATTCAACTTTTCCTTTTTTTTTGTCCTTGAGCTTAGAGATGGCAGCAGATTGAGTACTACTCCCAACCATAGTTTCATCAGCAATTAATCAATTTTAACAAGACGCAATCAATCAATTTCATCACTAACCCAGAAAAAAAGCTATTCATGTTTACAAAGCGAAGGAATTTACCTAACTTCCACTTAACAGATTACAATGTTCGTGATTTCAGTAGCAGGAAGTTGTTAAGTATGCCTACAATGAGCATTTCCAGTATTCTGACATAATTCTGAGAACAACAAATCATTGCAGTGTTCAAAATCGCAGAACAATCAATCTCAATGTTATCATCAACTCTACTGACCCCTGCTTTGCCATTTCATTTCTAAACACGTCATTCAACACACACTAGGGGATGACTCACATGCACATCATTTAATGAAAGGAATCAGGACGATTAAACACTTCACATGAAATATCTTGGGGTTCCCTGTTACCAACTGACGGTTTCATCTGGAGTTTTGCATTTCTAAAACAGGCATTGATGATGCGGGAAAAATCATGACTACCCGAATCCAGATGCTATATGCAACTGTCGCAGCATGGAAGCCTGGTCAGGTTTAATCAAACGTGAAAAACTGAGTCAAAGTTACTTTAACACATGAAATGTGAAACATTTAATTGACTCAATTTTCTGCTGGTAGATGAGGAAACATATGTTGCACAAGGATCAATGAACACCACCCCTGCAAATATACTACAACCTTTCACTGCTCCAAAATATCTACAAGAGTCGGCCTTTCCTTAACTGTACAAAGCTAGGTTGCTATTTCTTATTCAATTAGATCCACCTCCACTTTTACAGCACACCTTTTACAATTTATACTATACGTGGATGATACTACTGTTAATCAATGTAAACACATCTAACATAAACACATCTGAGGTTTATTAAAGGCGCCTCAGCTAGTCTGAGGGTAAAGAGCAAGCATCTGAGACTGCAGTGATGTGAATTCATGTGTGTAATGGTCAACAAATACAGTTGGTATGAGGATGATTTCTTCTGCTAAATGACTTCTATCTCTGTAGTAATGCATAAGGTCTGTGGAAAACATATTGTTCTGAGAGAAGTGTGATAGCTCCTATATTACTATTTATACTTCCACATATGGAATACGAGGTTGAAGGGATGAGAGACATCTTAATTAGCATCACAATTTGGTATGAACAGCAATGGCAAGTGATGACCTCATTTTGCAGATTTGATCTGCATTTTAGGGCAGTTCATGGCAAGACAAGCAGTGCTGAAATGCTACTATAGTTTTATAACAACAGTACGATACAAGTATTCCACTACAGAACATTGCGATTGCTAACCAAACTATGCCATATGAAACCCAATGACCTTAAGCTTACACATCTGGTTTAGGGTCTTTGACCTCTGAGCTTCACGTATTTCCGAATGTACTTCCCTTACAGTCTGTAACTACCGTCTGGCAAAACAAACATCCCAAAACTGACCCTAAACCTACTGTAGATGGCTCCCTTGCCCTTGTTCTTTTGTATATCCCTTTCTTGAGACTGCTAGATAGTTTTCCCACATGGTAACTACAGACAAATGGGGAAATACGTATGGCAACAAGAAGAGTTAGGGGAATCCCGCAGGTTCATTAACTGACATATAGTTCCCATGTGCACCCACTGCAATTCCTCCAAGAACAAGCACCGGAAGAAAACCTCCAAAAGGCGATCAAGAGAAACAGAAAATATCCAAACTATTGGAAGGAAAAAACCAGAACACAACTTACGCATCAAAGCTTCTGACTTGGCAAGCAAGAAAGGACTGGGAAGGCCGCCCTCTACCAGAGGCCAGCCTCCTCCACTGTGTGATCACGACTTGCCAGGACCTTATTACAGGTAAGTGAGGGTTACAATTGTAGGTAGGAGATAAGAGAGGGGCAATGTACATCCTATATGTCACAAATGGTAAGACACATTGACTCTAGTTTAGCTTCAGCAACAAAATTAACAATTTGAGATCCAATAGTTGCAAATTTCATAATATTGTACTCCCTGAATGCATTATTGTTTGAATAACTGAGTAAATGATGACACTTACCTTACAAGATGTGAGAAGCAGCATGGTTGATTTCTCTAATGTTGCCCTTGATGAGGCCATTTTTGCCCTTTGCTTCTCATCTTTTAGATCCTAAAATGAAACATAAAAGTGTGAGCAAAATGAATATCTTAACACACAGTTTATTACAGGTGGTCTAACTATCCTTTTCACAAGACCATTACGAAGGATATTATCCTACCAACCATTACAAGATAAGGAGACCTGATACATGAAGTTTTCCTGGATACATGCCTCCATCAAAATTATTTGACTGTGGTAAATTTAGTATTTATACACCTGCTCTTCAATAAAGAAAAAATGAGAGCTTCTACAGTGAAGGGTAGTACTTGACAAAGATCCTACAAATATGTATTAACAAAACGAACAGAGATGCAAATATGTCAAGACCAGTAAAGAACTAAGGAGGTGGGGGGCCCTCCAGACGAGGGTCCTGCTACTGAACAAACAAATCTGTTGGATACTGTACTAACGAAAAGAAATCAAAATGATACATACATACAACGGAGGGCCAGAATGCCTAATTTATTCAGCATTTAGAGGTGATATTTTTTGTATAAAAGTACTTTTTATGTAAAAGTTTCTGCCATAACCAGTCCATGAACTTGTCTCAGTTGAGGGAGACTTCCTCTCGCTTTTGACAGGCCTACCTTGCCTCATTTTTATGACACTACCATAGATCCCAAAACACCAATATAGCACTACACTGAACCTCTGATTGTGTGAAATTTCTCTGGCCAGTCTAAGATCAAAATCAGGTCATCCACAAGAACTTACCAATTTACTTTGTACATTATTTGTAGAGAAATACAAAAATGATAGCCTTCATTATGCAGGAACTCAATTAGTAGGGCAACCTCACAGACTGAATAACAGTTTCAGACAAACTGTCACCTTATGTACCTACCTAGCTTCAAGTCACATGACTACTTCACATCAAGAGAAAGAATCACTCACTTCAACTTTAATACTATTTTAGACAATCTGTGCAAATTAATTTTCACAGATCCTGTTGGAGATGTTACCATGGCAACACAGTGTGGTATGAAACAACCATCCCCGACTGACTCGACAGTGATTGAAAATGAGTTTTCATTGCAAAACAATTCAGCAAATATATGACTTATTCATTTTCTCACAGACAAGGTTTTACCGACCACTCAACAGCAATATTGCTGGGATGAAACTAGGTATTTTATGACAGTTCAAACAAAAGTACAAAATGCAACATATTTTAGAGAAATTCTTAAATTCTTAGACAAGGAATATGTATCTCCAGCAGAGTGATCAGTGGAAATGGCAATAAAAGAATAGTTCTAGGTATCAGCGTCTCTCTTAATGGCTGTTTTGTTTACAGGAATATGTACCATCAAGAATTAAGAATGCTCATAATATCTTCAGGAAGCTATGATAACTTGCCATGTTTTCGTCAAAGACCCAACACTTCAGCCAGAATTAATTGATAAATTGTGTCTTTCTCCTACAAAAAAACACTGTGTATTTGAGAGTATGCTGGACAAGTAGGTCAAGAGTCAGACTTCAGTGATTGGAGTACCAAATGCAAACTGATCTAGAATTAAAACCCTTTTCCCTAAAATTCCCAATACTCCTAGGCGATGAGAATTCATATGTTAATTGGAGGTAAGGAGGAGGGAAATAGCCTCAATGTTTCAAAACAAAATTTGCAGAAATCTCATCAGATGTAGTAAGGATGACAAGCGACTTCATTAAACTAGCACAGGTTCGCACTATGATACTGGATTATATGTCTTCATGCTTATTTTTTTTCAACCTTCACTGGCTTTCATGGACATATGGTCCTGCTAGTAGCTGCAGATAATACAAACTTCACACATGTGCCCATAATATAGCAAGACCCAAAGTTTACCAACTGTAAAGTCTAGAATTACAAACATACATACTATAAAGTTTGGAAAATGAATCTTATTCACCCATCTCCCATGTTCATAGCTTTATTACTCTGTTGCTATGAGATACAAAATCTTGAAATTTATTTACTTAAAGGCAGTAGGCAGTCACCCCAATCAGAGTAAGTGTACCCTGTCACTCTAGTTCATGACTGGCCTATTTTGATCATGTGCCAATATTTTTGTTGGTGAATTGTGAAATTCAAGGAGAATTTCTCCTTTCTTACCTATTGTTTGTAATAGTTATGTTTGAAACTTCTTCAGAGTTGCTTGTAATGCAATAAGAGGAGATTTGCAAGAGTTTGCTGATTTTTCAAAGAAAATTTTGGGGCAACTGCCTATTGCCTTTAATGTGAAACAGTTGTTGTGCAGTAACTTGTGATGTCCTTCTTGTAGAAATCACATTACCTGCTTTTGTTTTCTTCTGAAATAAAAATGTTTACATAACCTTGAAAAATTTACTGGTTTTTGTTGCATAACATTTTGTACAGAGAGGGTTCTTATAGTCAGTCATCTTATAACATCAAGATAGTGATCATATTTTGGCACAAGGTGCAGTGGCTTTCAAAAAGATAAGGAAAAACAAGATGGTAATTTGAGTAGTGCACAAATGACATTACAAATTATTGTGCAGTCTACCACTTTAAACTGAAGGAATAAACTTCATCGCTTTATAGCTCAGCTTGGATATGTCCTGTGAAGATGGGAGTTGAATCATTTGGATTTTTTAACCTCTAACAAATGATTTTGAAAATAAGACTTTAGGTGCACTTTAAGGCTTCACATATTACCTAGCTGGACCTAAGATTAATTCAATTTCAATTAGTCGAACTTTATTCCAACCGATAGTCGACATAATACATGAATATGATACAATATAATACGATCAAATACTTACAGGAGCTTTCAAAATAGAAACAATATGCATATCTAATATAAATGAAAGGTTGAGGGGAAACCAAAGAAGCTCATAAAAAGCTTATGTATGGTCCCCTAACAAAATAACACATAAAGATAAACAAAAATGTTATAAAGCACAAAATCACAAAGTATGAACCATTCGATACAAATGACAGGAAAAAAATGCAGTACAGGAGTACAAAGGTTGAATTTAAGAGACATAATTAGCAATGAGGAAACTCTTTAAGTGACTTTTAAAACAACTAAGGGGGGGGGGGCCTACTTCTAATCGCAATGGGAAGGGCATTCCAAATTTTTGGACCTGTATATTTAACAAAACGATGGCTACCCTTCAGCCTATAAAAGCGGGGTATAATGGAAGTAGTGCTTGCTTGCCTTGTATGATAATTACAGGTATGATTCTCAAAGAAATTATTAAAGTTAGAGGGGAGCAAACCATTCATATACGCATAAGTGAAAGCTGCTATTTGATACCTACCAATGTCAAATACACTTAAAATATTCAAATGGGAGAACAAGGGGGCAGAATGAGTACAAGAAGGTGCATTACAAATAATTCGTACAATCCGTTTTTGCAAGGTGTGTACTTTACTCACATGAGAAGGAAAAGAAAACCCCCAAAGAAAAGTACCGTAAGACAAGTATGGGAGAATGATAGCCTTATAGATTGATAAAAGGGCATAATTAGGAAGGTAATCCCTTGTTCTATACAGAATACCTATTCCTTTAGAGATTTTATTACAGATAACATTAATGTGAGGTGACCAGGAAAGATTACTATCAATAATGATACCGAGAAATTTTGTAGAAGGGGAAAAAGGAATAACACACCCCTGTAGAATAATACCACAATCATGCAATTGAACAGATTTTTGATAATGATGAAATAACATGGCAACGGTTTTATTGGCATTGAGGTGAAGTTTGTTTGCTAAAAACCAGTTAATAACACTAGGGAGTGCAGCATTGATACCAGCAATAAGGCTGTTTGAGTCAGTTCCGTTATAAAAAATACTGGTGTCATCAGCATACATAGTGAAATTTAAGCTTGGATTACAGTTCGGTAAATCATTAATGTAAATAATAAAATGTAAGGGACCCAGGATTGAACCTTGTGGTACACAGTATTTATGATCTGAGGTGGGGAACATGCATTAGAGAATGAAACAAACTGAGAGCGTTCATGCAGATAACTAATAAACCAATTAAGGGCCATATACCACGAATACCATAGTGACAAAGTTTTGAAATAAGTATGTTATGATCTAAGGTGTCAAAAGCCTTAGACAGATCCAGAAAGACACCACAGGCTAACTCTTTATTCTCAAAACTATTAATAATAAGATCTGTTACATGAGTAACTGCATGTATTGTGGACTTGCCTGGGAGAAAACCATATTGATGTTTATATAGAATACCATTCATAGACAGAAAGTTGTACAGGCGATTATAAACAACACGTTCAAGGATTTTGGAAAAATAAGGAAGAACAGAAATTGGCCTATAATTGGTCACATTAAGTGTCTCTCCATTTTTAAAAATAGGAGTTACACGAGCCTTTTTAAGTGAAGAAGGAACGACACCGTTAGAAAAAGAGCAATTGAAAATATGAGCCAGGGGTCTAGCTATGAAGTTACAAACATATTTTACGACCCTAGGATTTATTTCATCAGAGCCAGCACTGGTGTTTTTCAGGTTGAGGATAATACCACAAATCTCGTCCACATCCATAGGAGCCAGAAAGAAATTATTAGCAGTAGGATTATGTAAGTAGTCCCTGAAGGTAGAGTTACTCTGAGCAAGACTCTCGGCAAGTGAAGGGCCGATTTTACTAAAATAATTATTAAAAATAGTACAAATTTCAGAAGGGTTCTGAGTAACAACATTGTCATGTGTAATCTTAGTAGGGAAGTGACTACCTTCGTTGTTCCTTTTAATGAGGGAATTCAAAACATTCCAGTACCCCTTAATATTATTCTGAGCATCAAGTAAAGAAGAGTAATACATAAGTTTAGCGTTTCTAATGACACTATTTAAACGATTACTGAATCGTACATAGTCATGTCGATTACTATCACTGGGGTTCTTAATATACCTTTTATAAAGTTTCTGTTTAGTTTTACAAGATTTGATAATACCCTCAGTACACCATTTCTTAGAATTTCTATAAGAACCGCCGCGGCTTTGCAAAGTAAAACAGCGAAAATAGTCAAACGAAAATTTACGAAGAAAGGAATCATAGGCAGTCTCAGGGTTACTTTGAGCTAAAACATCATCCCAGGTTTTGTGGGAAAGGATAGTTTTGAACTCTCTAAGCTTTGGTTCAGTAATAGGGCGGGATAAACAGTTAGAGGCATGAGATTGACAATGTGAATCACTACGCATGCAAGTAAAAATTGGGAAATGATCAGAAATATCATCAATAAGTACACCAGAGAACAGAATCCTAGATTGCACATTAGTGAATGCTTGAAAGCCAACAAGTCAAACACACAGAACATCTTCAATGCTATGATATTGATAAAAACCTCCCCACAATAGGTGTGCAAAATCATGCTGTAATCAACAAACTTTTTGCAGCCTTCAGAATGCTTTCAAAATCTTATAAATCCAGCTCACATAACCTGAAAGCCTACTTTACAACTTTAGGACTTAAAGGCAATAGGCAATTGCCCCAAAATTGCTTTGAAAAATCAGCAAACACTTGCAAATTTCCTCTTATTTGCCTTACAAGTACTTGTGAAGATGTTTTTGAACATAACCATTACAACAAAAAGTAAGGCAAGGAGTTGTTCTCCATGAATTTAACAATTCAGTAACAACGATCAGGGTTGTCACCATGCAGGCCAAACTTAGTGCCGGGTAATTCTTGACTGTGACCCTTTAGTGATCACCATCCTGGGATTTAGAGAAGGTGTGGATATTTTTCTACACTGTAAATTAATGCTCCAATTGGCTGTCTCATTCTGAGATTAATGTTACATCCGAATTTCTTTCAAAAATCATCAAATTATTGCACCATTATTTGAGAAAGTGCTGGGTGGAATGTTTTTATTATAACATGAGTGGCAGGTGCAATTCAGTAGTCCCTGACAATGATATAGTCACATGATCAAAGAGAGCCCATGCATGATTCAGGATGATGGGGTATACTAATTGTGATTGGGGTGACTGCAATTTTCCCTTTAATTTAGTCTCCTACACATCCTGATTATACAATTAAACAATGAATTTCTTTTTTCATTTGTTTTTCCGACCAGGCATACATTGGCTAGTGTATTTCAAATTTTATATGGTTGCACAGAAGGTGTTTCTGTTTGTTGTGGCTGGCCTCAGATTGATAATAAAATTTCACTCTAGCCCATGATATCAATTGTATGTCAACCAATGTTTGCATTAGGCAGCACAATTGCATGATTCCTGCCGCTAAGGCATGAAAATCCCTCGCCTCTTTTTCTAATGTGTGATTAGAATATTTTTACAATTTATTCACTTGTTCTGAGACAAATTAAGAATTCTGCAGACTGCAGTGAGTCGTCTCACACTGACTAAAATAATGTCAATCAATCACATTGAATGAATTATATTTTAAGTAGTATTGTATACTGCCTTGAAGAAATTTGGCAGATATGTGGTCTGTTGTGGATGGATAATAGTCGTACTATCCTTAAACTATGTTCTAACAAACCAAACGAAATACTGTACATGTCCATTACAAAGGTTACAGCACAACTGAATGATTCACATACATGACCTTATTGCACCAACACACGATCAATTCAGTATAATTAACGTTAAAAAAAATAACAAGCGTGAGATACCCATTTCAGTATATCTTGATTGTAATTCCATACAAATGCCAATATTCTTAACCATCAGTTAAGTTTTGCTTGGACCAGGGACTTATATTCTGTCTGAATATGAAAGAAGACTATATCCAATGAAGAAAAAGTAGTTTTCAAGTTCTCTGATTCACAGCATTGAGCCTATATCTATTTTTAGTCTGACTGCATGAAATAAATGGGTCTGTATGTTAAAATTATCGTAAGTAATAGCATGAGGTGGATTGAGGCCTACTATTAACACAAGTGATCACTACAGTGGCAGTGCTACAAAGGTTTCTGGACCTGATGGACCTAAAATTAAAAGGCTTGGTTCTAATTTAGACAGCAGCCACAAGTCAAGGTTTAAGAACTGAGCAATAGCATTATGTTATAGGTGAGAATAGGCCAAATTTAGAGGTTTGGGGTAGTGTAACATCACTTTGGGGAACTGATTCTTAATTTCGTTTGCTTTCTGGGCGATTTTGGAGATCCCCAAATCAAGTCTTAGTGCTAACACTGATATACTAACCTCTTTTCTATATCAGATTTGCACTCTCAATTAGTTGTTAAACTATATGCTGTAGGTTTGTATACTCACTACTTGACGATCTCCTGTAAGATGTGCTAGTTCCACCATCTCTTTTCCAAACTGACTGAAGCATTGCACAAACTCGGAAAAACTCTTTGTGTCTTCAATCTTCTTCAGACAATCCATGACCTTTGGAGTAAACCAAAGTTTCAATAAGAATTCAATTAAGATGGATTGTGTCTGTGTCATGTGTAGAAAGAAACACTAAAGCAGCATAAATTTAAAGAGAGAAAACTATTCATGGCAAATAATGAGAACAAATACATTTCATAACCAAACACTTACAAGATCCTTGTAAAATCACGAACGGAGGGGCACAGAGTCCTCTTTGAAATTGTAAATTATATCTTTATGTGAATGAAACTGATAGTGCAATCTGCAACAGAAGTGCTCTTCAAAACCGCGTAACTACTAAAAACCGCCACAAAAAATGAGGTACACAGAAAAAGTTGCTGCATTTATAAAATGGCCTCAAAGTAAATTCTAAACACACTTTTTAACCATAAGATACTGTAAGTAAAATCAACTTTCTAATCGCTGAACACTCCTTGAGTGCAATTAAAAATGCTGTTTCCACAGCATGAAAGGGGCAAGTTAAAGCAATACAGAGGACAACCATAACAACTGATATCATTGTAGGATACATGAAGAAAAAAATTTTTTGGTTATCAACTGAGTTTATCAATTCTTTGAATATTTGACAAGTTAGATGAGGTTGTGTAATTTACATAGGTTTGTTGTGTGGGGTGGGGATATATAATCTTCCAGTAATAGATGGCTGTCACTGATATCAGCCGGTCACACGTCCTTCAATTTGTTCAACATGCTGGCAGACTAGCAGTCACTATGTCTATGGGCTGCTTCCTGCATGCTTACTGTACAAATACCAGCAGATGTGGATCATGCAGTCGAAGCACAAAGGGGATGGAGAAGATGTACTGTGACATGAAAACCTATACAGACTGCATTAGGCATGACGTATGTATTCGAGGACAATGGGTCTAATAACATTGTATTAATTAAATTGTGTCCACTGGCAAGATGTTAATATCCAAAAATATCCCATGTGCAGATCTCCACCCAGGGGTAATTAAATGGGTATCTGTGAAGTTACATGTCATTTAGCATAGTGTAGAACTGTAGTTTTCTGGAGGGATTGACTCTCTGAGCCTTGCTATCACAAACTGCACAGGCCTGTAGCCAGACAATTAGGTTCTGAAGGAGGTCGAGGTATCTTGCAAGGGAGTGAATCTTTTTTTCAGGGGGTGAGATATGTATACATGTATTGAAGCAATTGAACCTGAAAACCTTTTAGGGGAGGTAAAATTATCCTGGGCGGTTTTGCCCCCCCCCCCTCCCCCTTGGTGGTAGACTGGCTTGTGACAGTGGCTATATGTAAAGCACTTGGGGACCTACAGAATGTAAAAAGCAGCTACAAGAAAACCTAGAATTTAATGCAGCCCAGTACATGGCCATGTATTACCAGTGAGTAAAGACACAAGATATCACTTTAGGTGAAATAGGAGCACTGCATCACTTAAGATAAAATAGGAGCACAGTACATTCACACAATTAAAACCCTTAGAAGGGTGCATGGCCAACTATTACAAATACCTCGGAGTGGTTATAAACAAACAGCCTCCTCCTGCAGCAGGCCATGAGCATGTGGATGATATATATTAAAAAATACCAAACACTAGGAGGTACTGCCTGCATATGATAAAAACATTTAATGTTATTAATAAAAGTATCCTTGCCATGTTTTATACCTCAGTTATTTGTGGGCTTTGGTCTGGTTTCATTTGTTCGGAATGTGAGAATGAAAGACAAACATAGTATGGATTGGAGCCATTATTGGACAGGCAAGTCTAGTAATTTAGGGATAAGTAAGCCAACATTGGCCTCATCCTATCAACAGTCCTTACAGATCAAGGTTTAGTGTGAATGATGATGGCCATCTACTTTCAGAGCTTGCGAGTAGGGCATTTATCCCTCAAAGTCACAAGATGTGATTCACTCAACTGTATATAAGTAGTAATCAATAACCCGCCTCTTTTTATTCCACAATGTGTTAAACTTCATAATCTTACATTGAATCTATAATTACCTATTTGGAACTTATTATTTAAATGTTCACTGTCCCTTACTAACAATTTTCCATCTTATTGTTTCTAGGATTGTTCTTTACATGTTTTGCAGTCCCCTTTCCCCTTTTCCACTCCACTACATGTTTATAAGAGCATTTAAATTACCACTAAAGTCTATCTCATCTAATGTTTGCAAAAAGGGCTGAAATATCACCCTACAGGTTAAGGACATTTTGGATTGCAAAACATTTTTATAACGTCACATTCAAAGAAGGGGTATGTACACAAAGTGATAAAAAGATATTTCCAATAATTAGCATTATTATGATACACTGGGCAACATAATACTACTGAGTTTCTGAAAGATATTAAACACTTTAAACAGGGTGAAGTTTGATAAAAGTGAGTAAAATTTATGCAAATCTACATTAACTGCCATCGTTACCTCTCTGATATCAGCTTTTATAGATCTGTCATGTACAGTATTACAAGTTATATAATGAAGCCTATAGGGAAGCTTAGATGGCAATGTGGATGAAGAAATGTATATCACAGATCATAAAACCAATATATACTTTGGACAGGCAAGCAGGAAGTGTACTTCACAGGGTGACCTTTCTCGGGTCGGAAGGTCACCCGTAACCACTGTGCCATTAAAAGCTGGCCAGGTGCTTACTGCGGGTAGGTTGGGATTACATGTGTAAATAGGAGGTAATGGAGGGGGGGGGGGAGGAGAAGATTGAGGAAACAGTGCTGTGGTAATTAGCATATAGCAATACTTTAGAGAAAAGGAGCCATACAAAAAAAAGGCAAAGCAGTAACTTGCATTTATGAACAAATTCGTGAATTATAATACTTAGAAAACTGAAAAAGCGTTACAAACTAGAAATTCCTGTGCTTGGAAACTGCAGCTCTAATGTCTGACAAGTTTCCAGACTATGTTCTACATTTGTTTGTCATCAGTTTGCAGTCTATTGACATCTAGGTGGAGCCTGTCTGGCATCATGAGGAGCACAAAACATGAGTAAATTTGACTCAAATACATTGTACATTTGGAAAACCTCAACTGACAATTGGTGACTGTATAATTCTGATTGATGTAAGAAGAATGGTTGAATACCAACTGTGTCTTCAAATATAAGCCATTCTGATTGGTCAATAACTTGCATATTATGTACATATTATATGGGAACAAGTATATTGTCTGAATGTGCACATGGGTGCTAGTATATGTGTCTAGTTGTGAGTACAAATATATCAATTACTAGTATGGGTATATTGTATGGGAAAAAGCAAACTGTGTGATTATGAATGAATCCGTTCATATGACCACCCAGTAAAGTAGCTCCTTTTACATATGACTACCCTCTAGCAGTCAAACCATTCTTATCTTTCATAGCTTCCTATACACAGAAGCAGTTAAGACTGAGGTGTACAGAGCTCTCCATCTTAAATTTGAAGAAGGCAATTATGAAGAATTAGGATCTACAGAGGTGTATGCAGTATGTCATCTGACAACAGGATGGACCCAGGGTAGGGGGACAGATAAATAAAGGTGGTGTAATGAATTAAAATATGCTCCTCTAAGAATAAATTGTATCTCGTAATGATTTGGTCACTTGCCATTTGAGACCTTGATCCACTGTTTAACCCAGCACAGAGGTCATACAAAAGAAACTAATTAGAAGTAGGGCCTACTGTATGTAGTAAAGCTTGCAAAGTAACACCCATGCTATGAGCTTGCCAACTGTTACACCTACCCTGGAACGTGAGGCCATGATACTATTTATCGTGACTTGATCGCCGATCAAAAGTACTCGAGTCACAGCAGACAGAAGACCTCTGGCTGCCCTAACCATGGCATTCTTGTCTCCTGGAAGGGCTACTTGACCAGTATCATCAAATGATATGTCTGTTAGTTTGGCAATATTTGACCCTGCAAAAACAAAAAAACATTCTTTAATGTTGGCTTATGTATAAACAGATGAACGAAAGATGAATGAAAGATGAAGGCCAGAAAGTAAGACGGTATACTTTCCACATCTTTCAACCCTGTGAATGGTCCCACAACCATCCCAACCCCCGACACCCTTCACCAATTATCTTCACCTTCTATACATGACACGTGCAGGAGGTCACAAACATTTAAAGCCTGTTACCCTCAGCCAAAATAATTGCAATATGACCAATTAAATCATTCCATACAATCTACCAAGGCCATCCACATTTTGGCCAGGGCATGTGCCATATAAAGAGATTCAGCCAGGCTGACCCAACAACTGACAGCCTGCAGACCAATAGAAACATGCAGAGCTTGTTTTGCAAATACACAAGCACTGCTTGACCATCAATGATGATGCACCGTCAACCTACGACCCCTTGGACCTTAGTCTTGCATTCCCTGGCAATGCAAATATTGTGTCATCACAAACATTGGCAATAAAACATCTTCATAATTACAAGTAAACCACTTTCAGAACATAACAAATTCTCTCTCAACTTAAAGGGGAATTTTCATGATCCCAGACAGTTCCAATTCTCCCAACTATGCATCTTCTAGCTCCTCCCATAACTGTATGAGGCTCTTCCTTGTGCAAGAATAAACCTGTTTTATTGCTTAAGGCCATGTCCTGGTGAGCATACAAGGCTATAAAATGTAATAAAAGTACTCTCTCTGCCTTGTGTGGAATGTGAGCTACTCTGCATCTTTCAAATTTTCAAACTTTGATGTCAATCAACAAGCAGTCACCAACTGAGAATTTTGATATACATACACTAAAAATATACTTTGGGGTGATGACAGTCTGTCTTTAAGAAGAGTTCATACTTCCAAAATTTCACATGCTGTAATGCTTTAAGAACCATATATGGTCATCCCTTGCTCTTCAAGGCTAATCACAGACATAGCTCAGAGATGAAGAGTGTTCAACTTTCATAGCTTTATAGCGCTATATACTGAAGTAAGAACCGGCCTCAAGTCATAATCATAAAACCCTTTTAATCCTATAGCATGCTGACATAAGCACACTTTGATGAGTGAAGTCCTGCTGTTAGTATGCTGATACAGTATACAGTAAAGATAATTAAGAAGAAGCTGAGGCTGCTGTGTGATACAAAGTTCTACGGATACTTTCATCTGATAAAAGTTGTACACTAGATTACCATACTTAATTTCCAGTTCTACGACTCATGCATATATAAATGCTTAATTAAAAAGTGCAACCCCCTCTTTCAAACAAATCGAAACTGATAAGTATACCCTCAACTGTCTCAGATTAAAGAGATGATAATGATCACTAAACTGAAAGGGTTAGACTTTGGTGAGATTCATTGATTAATGACTGGGATCTGATGTTATCTTCAAGAGTCTTACAAGTGCATGATGGGTGAAGTGATCAAGTGCTTGAGACCTTTATTAGTACAAACTCACACAGAATTCATACAGTGACACTGAAAGGGCTGTAAAAGGAAGGAGAGATGTCCTGTAGTTCATAACAATGGGAAGTAATTATCACAGCTATGCTGATGGCAAAAGGCTGTGGGTTGGGGAGAGGGCAGCTAGGGCTGATTAGATTTAAATAAGAAGTTTGCAGTTACCCCTTTCCAACCTTAATTTGAAACATCAGTCTAAAAATTCCCTCTGACTTTCCATACAAGTATGTTTCATGCTGTTTCAGAATATAAATGTTACAAACCAAGCAGTTATTCTGCATGAATTAAGCAATTCAGTAAAAAGAATATTGTCACATGATAAGAGAGAACCATATATGAGTTATTATAGTGTTGTATCTGAGTGCAAACTGCATGGCTACTGGGGTGATTTCATTTGCACTATATGTTTGGTAATTTTCTGATCAGGGATAAAAAATAAATGGAAACTCAGAAAAATGTCCTGATCTTGCAACTTTAATGAATCCTGTTATTAATTTGATGTAAATGACTCCATGTATGCTAATGCAGGAAATTAATGGCTCTAATAATCTAATATGTCTTTGAAAATTAAGGTTTCGATAAAAGGTATGCTGATGCAGAAGACCACAAATAGTTTGTTTTACACAGGGTTAGAGATTAAAAATCCCCAATGGAAAATACTTTGATCTGAATATATATTTTTTTTGCATTACTAAGATATACTGTATGCACGGTTTAACTGTTTCTGAGATAATTTCATAAGCTTCATACCAAAATAATAATGTTAAGAGGTTTCAAGCAGTGTCTGTATTTTTCTTCACATTTTGTAATTTATCTGTTATTTATACTACCTTTCTGCTAGTTGATAGTTTGGTCAATTGATGGTGGTCAACAATGAATGTATGCAGTCACCCAAATTTGAATTATTAAACCATGGTATCTTCATAACTATGCAAACGGATCTTTTATCGCATGAAAGTGTTTTATTACTGCAGAAACTGTTTATATGCAGAAAAACTCCTTGGTTCACCCTAAAACATTTTTGTTCTAAAACAAAGATTTTTGTAAGGAAGATATGATAGGATTTGTAAGACTTTTAAGCTAATAACTTCAAATACTGCTTCCAGGGCAACCATTACGATAAGTTCTTTAAAGTCATCTTTCCAACACAACTGGTATTATAGGATTTTATTTCTGTTTTTATGACGAATGTTAGTGAGCTAGTGATAACAGTATATTGCCCCAATCTGTCAATGTTTGAATCTCAGTTCAACCTTTTGTGAAGTAACCACACATTGCCACATTTACAGCTTAAACTGTTTAGTTCATACTGTATGCCTAACTACGAAGTTATCTTATACTATACCCCTGTTAATCCATGTTGTACAACACCTACCATGCTACAAATAACACACGTCGCATGGTTCAAGTCAACTTTTGAAACTGTAAACTACAAACCCATACTTTTTAGCCACAGTTATCTATATAGGATATGCTTGCATGGCTAGGCCTGCCCAACTTTCAATTTCTCAAAGGCTACTGCATCTGAAGGTAGGCAAACATTGACTGTATAGAGCAAGGTGCCTAAGTTCAAGTATCATTCAATCCCTTCACTCAAATAATTCCACGCACCGATCCTTATCAACTGGACTGAATTTCACTTCCAGCGAGAGCAAATATTGACGCAAGACTATTCAAATTAGTTAGCTATCTCTCAGATGAAAGTGCACCAAGATATTTTTATTTTATGACCTAACAAAAGAGAGCGAAAGTTTACCGTTGTTCTAAAGTGTAAATAAGAATGGTCAGCTGAAATAGCGTGAATATATGCTAATTAAGTTAGGAAGACAGATGTGCCACCAGGAAAATACTATGTCAAATAATAAAAATATAAAAACAAAGTTATTTATGGTAATTGATAAATGGAAGAAATTTCAACTACAACATGTTATTTTGCTTGAATTCTTTATTGGCTTCTAGTAATAAGGAGGGATTGCCATTGGTATTAAGTACTTCATAAGATGTTACATAAGATGTTACATAAAAATCATACTACACATTATTCAATCACACTGTCTCAAGGTATTAAGTACAGAGGTTCTCAAGAACTATTCTCAAGACTTTCAAGTGACCATCTCATGATTTTGTGGCCAAAAGTCACCAGGATAGGGTGTAATGGAAGGATGGTATTTTGACAACCTCACTGAAAATTTGCACACTACACTGAATCCTCAACTCACAGGCTGACTTGGTGTTTAGGCCACCATTTGAGAACCCCTTGACTGTGCAAGAAATCAAATTAAACACTGGATTTTAGTTGCTGTTGACCACTACAACAAGGGGCAAATTGGAGTTGAAGAACTGGATTACTAGCACTTACTGCCTGGCTTTATGTTGATGAAAATAAACTTGTCAACAATATCTGTGTCACATTTGTTTGACACACATGTTGCTTTCTTAGTTCCAACTGAAAGTACATATAGTGTGCAAATAAAGTGTAGGTGGAAGCGATATTTATCCCTTGAATGCACTCATCATCTGATGTACATTTATGTTAGGAGGATAGTAAAATTCTCAACTGGTGAGTGCTTTTTGATTGACAGCAGAGTCAGAAAATTAAAAAATGCTCACAGTTCACAGCATACACATTATAACCCTGTATACTGCTAGGTTTGTGTTGGCACAAGGAGATCCTTAAGTCAGTTTTGGGAGGGGCTAGTAAAGTAACATAGCTGGGAGAATTGGAACTGTCTCAGATGAGGATATTTGCCCTTAAGTTATTCTCAGAAGTACTGGAGGAGAACAAATTTGGGTAAGGGATAAATAGAAGGATTTAGCATACATAGCCTTCAGATGGGGTTATTCCGTAGATGGGGGTATGCTTGCAAGTGGTCCCTCATTAAGGAATACCTTGTGCAGCCTGCTTTGCAGGTGAAGACAGCATGGATTGAAATTAGTGGAATGGTGAATACACCTTAAGGTTTATCATCCTCTCATTAATTTCCAGTTTGAACCTTTGGCCTCTATCACGTGCAGGAAACAATGTCAGTGTTAATACCATGATGTTTGGTGGACCATCTTGATGTGGATAATACAAGATCCCTCCCCTTCATTGATATTTAAGTGAAAAAAGTGAGAATCTTTATGAAAGACTTGTAGGAAAATGACACTGATGCAGTTAAATGTCTGGACTTTTAGTAAAAGATGCATCTTCCCAAATTCCTCAAACAGGAGGTTGCACTTTGAGGGAAGGGGGAGGGGGGGGGGAGGAAATTTACACTAGAACACATGCCTTCCTCATCGTAGCTGAAGTGGTCTGAATACCCAACATTCTGACTAAATAGCAAAAGCATTCATTGCATGATCCTCATGCTATGGAAATATTTCTAAAACTTATAAACAAAACTTATAAACATGCACTTCTTTCCTGCCTCTGTCAAATATATCTGAACACCTATCCACAATGCTCATAACCTTTCTAAAGACTCCTTTGTATGTCAAAAAACCCTACCTACACATTTACTGCATACCTAAAATATGTCTCAATGTACTTACATGTACATGACATTAAACATACTCACCTGAATTATAAGCTGAAAGCAGTAATAATTTTCATTAGCTTTGGCAAATAATAAATGTGAACTCAAATTTCATTTACAAAGTTTAAGTATACAGAACGCAAATCTTTCTCAGCAGTAATAAGTCATGCTGAATTTGATTACAACCACAAAATGGCAATTGCCCCATTTAAAAAAAAAAATATATGAAAGAGAAAAATAATATGGGCTACCCCTCTCACTCCAAACAGCTAAAAATACACATCTTCTTCGTGATTACAAGAGTACAAAATGTTTCCACAAAAAAACAGACATAAATCAATGTGTCATGAAAATGACAATCCCAGTACCAAATTTTGGCCGCAAATCCACCATCCTGTCATATCTGGTCTTCTGGAGAAGTTGATGATGGAAGGAGGAAGAAGGAAAGAATTTTCAGCCTTAGTTGAAGAGACAGATAAATCATCCATTTACCTGTATTATTTACAGATGAATCCTCAGAAAAATGGATATGCTATCTTGTCAATTACGGTAAAAGCATACTGCTTGCTTTTGCCATCTGTCCAAGGAGATAATGACACGGATGTTTGTGAAAAGGCAGATTCACGATGTGTCGAAGACTTTACGGAATGAGAAAAGACAGGCAAGGATTGCATCTCTTACACTATATCAAGATGATGCTTTGACAGATCCATGGGAGAGGTGCACGAATGTCCACCAAATTGTGGTGTGGAATGCAACACTGAAAAGCCTTGAATATCGACACATGAAGAGCGTCCCCTCAAATGTGCACCTAAAGACCTGAAGAAAATATTTACTGCCTTTTATAGGTGACCCATAGGTTACTAAAACGTCAAGTGTTTATTGAACTACGCTTGCAGAGAAAAGAATTGAATTGTATTAGAATAGTGGGGTGGGGGAGAGAGAGATAGGGGAGGGTGATGTACATTACGTCCCTCCATTTTAATATTTGAAGTCACTGTCAGTACACACATCTTTTGCATACAACTTTCTTAGCTGACAAGGGAAGGGGCATCAACTATGTGAAATATCAAGAAATTATTTCATTGGGAGGTTTTCTTTCTCTGAAACCCTTGAGGCAGTTCATACAATGTGCCGACGAATGCAACACATTTTACCTCCTTTCAAAATTTCACAGCAAACAATAAAAGGTTCAGACCACACTTAATATAACAGTCACTACACTGCATTGTGGTTGTAACTTTGCCAGCCCACTTTATAGTGGGCTTTTGGTTGAGAATGTAATCTACATCTATTATAATCATACTTTGGCACATCTACCTGATATGTGAGTATTAATTGTACTTTAACTCATACTCACAGATATTCAAAATAAAGAAATCAATATAAAAATGTTCGTCATCAGGAAAAACAGATGACTACTAATACTGGCGCTAGATGTGTACTACAGTTTTTAATGACATTGTACTAACACAACATATGTAACAGACAAGTTGGGAAACTTCAATTTACAATGCATGCTGGGAAGGAAAGTGTACCGTAACTGAGACTGCACATGCAAGACAGATATTTTGTATAATCAAACACAATTTCGAGATTAAAACTAAAGGTTTTCTAGGCATCAGTCATGATTCAAAGTGAATTTAGCAGAAAAGTTCTCTTTGAAGTTAATCTCCTAATCTTGGACCGAAAAGGTTGGACAGAATGGCAGTAAATTGTGGAAGACAAAAACAATAGTCGCTCCAAGCCTGCCTATCTGTGCAAAAATGTCCATGGACTTGATCTGTGGTACCACATGGTACAGCAAAATTTAATTCCCCAACTTGTCTATTAAGAATAAAACCTTTTCTTATTACCAGCTTTCATAAACAATGAAAGCATCCAGGCACCCTCATCCATGCTCCATACATCTAAAACTCATAGCTATGACATCTAATACCCTTTATGATAACATGCAATGCACTAAGCCCTACAGCAACAGAACTAATATTGATATTCTGTCTGTAAATATTGATTTCACAAACCAATTTTTTTTTCCTTTACCTAAAAGCAAGTTTTACAGTTAATTCATCTAGATTAGATAACTACAACATTTCATTCAAGTGACGCTGTATCAACTTTCTGAAATCCTCCTGAAATCCTCCAAGGTTGATTATCTCATAACTCAATTAATTCCTTTTGAAGGAAAATGACTTCTAGAATCACAATTTGCCTGCTGGATTCATAAAGCCCCATGTAAATCTTTCATCTTTCTTTGAGCTGAAAGTTTCATTAACAGTAAGCTCCTTGAATCTTGCAATTTATGAAGGTAAACTGCAGCAAAGTGAGCTGGGAAGTACTGATATACTCCACACTCATGTTTCAAGTCAGAAACCTCTCAACTTGTTGTAACAAAGCATTATAGGGTTAGAGAAAATACTTTTGCAGTAGAAGTAATCTGAGGGAGGGGGGATGAGGGTGGAAGATGGTCAAGAATAATTTACCCTTCTCCCTCCTGACAATCCAACCCAGCTCTTACGAGGGGGGGGGGAGTCATGTAATCTGTGATATTGACCACCTCGTTAGCTTAATCTGCAATTAACAGCCATACTAATGTGGTAATTAAAAAGGTTCATTTTGTTACATTTCAGAGATGCTAGAAGCAAGTCACCCTCATGAAGATGATGCAAAGATGCAACATTTCAGACAGATAAAAATCCTGTAACTTTAGCAGAAAAAAAAGCAAGTCTGCACTCGGACAAGACAACAGAATGAAAATTGGGGATTGGGTATCCCTCTGTGGTATGAATTAGTTTTTGCCAGATTTTTATTACAGGAAATTGGAAATTATGTATGTGGGAGGTAAGGATCAAGAATATTTCACCCAAAAACCCAAACTAATAATCTTTTTTAGGGCTTGGCTTAGCACAGGGTTCCAACATTACACAAGCAGACAATAAAATTAACTTTTACATCATATTATCATTGTTATGGCTACAGTACACTTATTACTGTATGTATGATGACTGTGGCAAAGGTGGTGGTAACAATGATTATTATTTTTCTTACCCTAATTACTACGTTTCAGCTACTATAATGGTTAGGGTGTTGAAACAAGATGAAACAAAATGACAGCTGGGTTTTTTTGTACGGAATGTGAACAATCAAAGGAAGAGAACTGGTTCCAAAATAAGACTGATTTCTTCTTTGTTTGATAATCAGTAAATGACTGGTTGTATTCTGAGCAATTTAGTACAATCACTGTCATCGACTTCCTTTGTAAAATCTATCTCCTACATCAAATTTTCTTCTAAATAATGCAAATACCAATGATCGTAACTGTAACTAAAATACTCCACACCTACTGCACTTTCAGAAACAATCAGTAAATTTATTGGAAGTGACATAAGCTTTTAGTTCTGACCTACATAGATGCTGTCTGCCATTAAACAACAAGCTAAAAATACCACATCATTCTGAACGTTGACTGGTTCATCTTCATTTGCTGCCCATAGATCAAGGATCTGTAGCTATCAACATAACATCTCACCAAACGTAAAACGATGCTTCCCAAAAAGCTGATTGATCTTGCCAAGATCCTCACAGGGAAAATTGAGGCATACAGAAATCAGAGACAATCTACCTTGCATCTACTGTTTTGAAACGTTTCAGAGGATATTGACGTATAGTACTCGTTGTCCATGCTAGTTGACCTGCTAAAAATCAAATACTAGGCCATAAACACAGCCTCTCAATTTTGCCTGTAATGCCCAACTGATGGCCCTCTGGGCTGTTTACTTTAGGAGATATTATCTCCAACGCCATCAATCAGGGCAAAACATATCAGTGCTCTGAGGTCGAACAAGCTCACCAGTATTGCTGCCAGGAGGTACGCTAAGGAGGAGGCTGCTCGTCATCGAACGTATCACATTCAGAGGACAAATTTCAATCAATATTGATACTATTAAGGAAGAATCATAACAAACCCACTTGCTGGGTCTGCCAATTGAAGGGATAGTATGTCTTATGTTTAAAAGTCTGACGAGAAAATCCACACTCGTTGAAGAGGTAGGTAAGAGAGTTATGTCTGGCTACCAGTTGCAACAGAAGGTAATTAAAGAAGGGCAAGGATTGCTCAAGAAAATAAAATCACAGAATGATGACTAACACAATGAAACTTGTAACAGAAGAATCCAGTACATGACGGATGACATTCTTCCAGAGAGAGAGGTGAAAGGTTTATGGGAGGTAAACTTTAGGTAATGAATAACATCACATTTCTGTTTGTTGCTTTCAAGAAAAAGAGAACATAGAACAAGAAAAGAAACAGGGAAGGGGTAAGCAACGAAACTGACACTGCTTAGATTATAATTACAAGTGCTTGAGATGAAATTTAAAGCATTACATTACCAGTCGTGTCTAAATTTGGTCATTCCCAAATAAAATTTTTTATGTTTGCACACATTTTCTACAACACAAAAGTTCATGGCATATCTCTATACTTCTGCAAGTCCATTTTTTGAATACTGTAAAATCTAGCTCATCCTACTAACAGAGTCAAATCTGCTTAAATTGCAAGGATGTTTGAAAGGACTTTTGGGGATTTCTCTGACAAACAAGAAGACTGTTATAACTTGATTTATCTTACTTGAATCCATTCTTAAATCTAATATGATTAGTTTTGCGACATCATCAAGGTATCATAATGGACCGTAATGTAATTATGCAAATCAAAAGTAGAAACTAGAATTCCATATTTTGGAAATTTCATAAATTTCCCTGGCCTTAAAGATCCATACTTTTTAGAATTTAATGACTTCACCTAATTGTGTTGTTGTACAGGAACTGTGAAGTGCAAAGGTCAACTTCTCTAATAAAGAGCTGACGAGTCTCCACCCACAATGCATTGATGGAAACACTGGGCAACAGACTTTGACACACTAAAGAGAGATTGGACAATGGAATGTGCAGGTCAGTGAGATATATAGCACTACACAACATAGTGGTCATACAGAGGGCAGCACATTCAGTATCATTTAGAAAGCATTGTCCAAACTGCAGTAGTGCCTTCAGCAATACTACAGAACTGACCCTACACAATGAAATTTAATGTGAGGAGCAACTAGATGAGTTTTTGAGAATGGGGTGGGTGTGGGGGGTTGTTAAGAGCAACCATTAGGGATGGGCCAATCTTTTCTGTACATGTAAAACTGTAAAGAAAACATGTTCAAGGCATTTTATTCTTCCTTACAGTAACTACCTGCTAATCTAGCTTCCTGACAAGCCTGGAACATTTCATCTCGCAAGTCTTCATGTTCTTCTGCAAGAGCTTCACCAACATTTACAAATCTCTCCACCGCCAAACTGACCGCTTGACCGATTCTCTCGATAGCCCGGCATGTTCTTTCAGATCTTTTGGAGACCTCTCGATGATTGACAAGAGTTGTTATCTGCAAAACAGACATTGTTTCAAAGTAAGGGTTAAACATCATAGGACATGTCTGATATAATAAAGACAGACTGAGTTCCTTTGACTTAAGGTTGTAGCAAAAATTAAACTTATTTGAAGACTGTGCAAATTGTTAACATTCATATAATGCAGTAGAACCTTTGTAGGAAAATACAGACATCCCCTATGCTAGTTCCTGTGTTTTTTCTGTCACATGACAAAATTTTTGCCACTAAATTGTTCCATAAATTCAAGATAATGCCTTGGTTTACGTACAATTCATACGCAATACTGACTTTTTGAGCTTCATGAAAATACTCGTGATGGAAATATGAGAAGTCTGAAAGATTCACTAAACTGACATTTCAAAAGCAAGGTTGGGGGGTGAGTTTGCTTATTCTCTTGATGGAACACAGAAACAAGTCAAAAACTGAAAACTAAAAGCTATTGTCCATGCCTCTATTAATATGAAATGCATCCTTGTATTATGAGTTTTTACTGTACTGGAATATTTTAAAGCAATCCCACTGTGATTAAATTAATCCATGCAGAGTGTGCTATTCACAAGCATTAAGTATTTATTAAAAGTTGGCTATACTGCTGAACTGGATTGTAGGCTAATTTATAGTTTCAACTCCAGTAGTAGGAGTATACTTTAGCTATTGTGTATACTGTCAATGATATTTTGTACAGAGGATGACTGAAAAGAATCAGCTGACTTTGTAGACTAAGTAGCTTAAATTATGTTTGATATTTACAGCATAGACACAACTGTATATAGCCCCTTAGGGGGATGCAGATACTTTTAAGGGGGAAAGGGGTAGGACCTACATGGGGAGATGTCAGAAAGGCAGAAAATGCAATGGAAGGCTCCCCCACCAAAAGTTTCTAGCCCACTGTTCTCAGTAAATATTAACTGGAAAACTCCTCAAAAGCATCCTACAGTATCAATACACTACAACAACCTTGGTATTATTTACCTTGTGAATGGTAGGACAATTTTATTGTTCAGAAGGGGAAACCGACAATATATTTTTCATTTTTCATGGCACCTGTAATCAGTAACAACAGCTGTAAGTTGAAGTTAAAAATTTATGATAATTGTAAAAGGAGTATATGACCTAAGACCTGTGTGAAATCCCACATTGAAATTAATGAAACAACACCTGTTAAAATCATCTGAACAATCAAGTGTCTTTTACAAACCAGAAAGAGAGTCTATCAAACCTCGATCATCATCAGAGGTAAGCTAAAGTATATATATTTTGCGAAGATACAGGCTGTAAAGAGTATTCTTGGTATGGTAACAGCTGAGAGAAACGTAAGAGATAGGACCGACTGACAAACGGTAGTTTATGAAACTTCTGATGACAACTGGGGTGACAAACTCCCCAAAGATCTGAGGTTTCAAATAAAGGTTGTAACTGTATCCATATGTCATCAACAACATGCAGAATACTCCCAGTGGTCTAGGTAAACAAACATACCAGCTATGAAAAGCAACACAGTAAAGAAACAAACTTCAGAGCAAAATTTATTTTAAATTGCCTTTAAGTGCCAGCCTACAACTCATTGGCACTACATCATGACTAGTTAGTCCACCACCAGTTTAGTCCTAAAGTTTCATCACAGAGAAACTAACAACCTGAACAGCCAGCTTCCCATTGGTCCTAGGGTGAACAGTAGAAATGAAAGTCCATTGGTCCTTCAGCCCATTTGGTCTACAGTTACAGTCAGAATTACACCCCACTACAGCAAAACACACCATTGGTATTAAAGCCCACTGCTCTCACAGCCTATTTGTTGCAAATACTGTACAACACAAAATCCAACTGGCTGTATGACTACTATTTGGTAGTCCCAATTGGACCACTAAGCTGTAGAAATAATGCTCTTTACACACAGGGCTGTAGGTCTATAGGAAAGTAACCTAGTTAATTTAAGTGCTTAAATTATCATGAAAGATACATTTAAGTACAAGGAGATATTAAAATTGGAGCAGTTATTTTAAAATGAGGTCAGGTTTGATCACTACTCACACCCATTTAAATAGATGCAGAGAGTCTTGGCAAACGTAGCAGATCTACTAGTATTGGAAGACGATCAGGTCTTGCACTTTGTAAGAATGCATCCACAATGTTTTCCTAATATTTAGAACACTAAACTGGTTTAAACTTGACATGCCCTCTGAACTCAGAGTGTGTAGAAGTATTTCTTCTGGAGAAATTGTTTTTACATCCTTACCTTGGTGGAATAATCCCCTCCCAATGTAGATGGAGGAACAATATCTCTATTAGAGAATCCACCGCCCCAAGATATGATGGACTTTAACAAGATTAAAACCAAATGACAGATGAGCAGTTAAGACAATTAAATTCATTCATGATACTAAACAACCCTTGGCCAAATACTAATCAAATTTTAGCAGATTATGGAAGTACCATTTGGGCCAAAATTTAGACCAATTGCCCTGAAGTATTAATATGAAGTGAAATTCAATCATCTTGTTAACCTGCAGAGGTCACAGAATGGATAGAGTTTTTCTCTTCATCATTTTTCGTTTTATCAAGCAACACTGTCTTGAAGTATCACATTGAACTCTTAAAGACTATAAAAAAACATCTGCAATACTGTAATTTACTTGATGAGAGAAAGTAACCTTCAATGGCCCTTTTCAATGAAAAAAGAAGGAAAAATAGGTATAGATTACAATACTTGGCCTTTAACATTGATTAATGTAAGGAGAAAGAAGTACTCCAGAAATTTTGCTGATATTTCATACAAATGAACCTCTGTTATGAGGATCAAGAGAGGTTGCTAACATACTAACATTTCATGACTTTCTTAAAATATGTAACACAAGATATTTAAAGGGTAGATATGACATACAGATAATTAAAGTTGTATGCAAATGAAGGGTTTCTAACATGGCCCCAATGTCTGATGATATAATCATCAAGCAAATTTCCAGCCCAATAATTCTTGAAACTTCTACGAACATTTGGCAATTTCAACATCAGGCATGCGTTAAGATGTAATTCTATGGCGCATGCTCACATATTAGTGCACAAGCTAAGCATTCAGATTAGAGGAACACTGGCACTGCTTTTTTTTTCTTCATACTGTAACAATATAGAAGGTTTTGCTTACCCCTAAAGCTTAGACCTTTCATGTTATGTTTAAAACATGGAGAGGGTTACAACTATTAAAATTGTGAGGTTTGTCAATCTGTTAAATGCATGCCAAATGTAATAGCTTTGAGCAAGATGGAGGAGGTAATTACAATAGTGGAAATGAACAGGGCAATTTGATAGTACAGTAAGTTATGGTGATATCATTTTGCCTTTGAATCAAGTATTAACTTAAAGGGAGAATGCTGTCACCCCAATAAAGAATTGTATAGCAGACTATCCTATTTCCTGAATGGATCTTGAGAATCATGTGACAGAATTATTCTCACTCGATTGTAAAATTTACAAGGAGCAACTGCTTGGTTTACCTTGAATATGCAATATTTATGTCCCAAAATATTATGAAAGATGCTTGGAAGAGAAATAAGAAGAAATTTGTGACATTTAGCTATTGTTTCAAAATAAGTTTGGGGAGACTGCTTTTGACCTTTAAGTTGTAAGTCCTTTGACAAATTACAATGTACCTACTGTAGCTTGTTCAATAAGCTGGCAATCTGGATGTTCATGATGGTCAAAGGATTACAGCCATAATCTTGACTTAAAGGGAAAATGCAATCACCCCAATTGGAATTACCCAGGTATCATAATTCATGAATGGCTCCTTTTAATCATATGACATTAATTTTGTTATTGAATTGTTGAATTCATGGAGAATAACTCCTTGATTTACCTTTTGGACATGAACTTACAACAACATCAGAGGTACTTGTAAGGCTAACAAGAGGAGATTTTTACAAGAGTTTGCTAATGTTTCTAAACATTTTGGGGTGAGTGCTTTTCCCTTTAATAAATTACTGTACATGTAGTTTATTTTTAACAAACCAGTATAAAACCACTTGAACTCATCAAGGACTGTGTACGATGTTCATTATGGATAAACACCAAGGAAATTGGCCTTCAACTAGTGGTCAGACAGGGACCAATCAATCTAAATCCTGTTCCCCCAACAGCCTTTAACTTACCAATCAGCCAGATCAGTCAGATATCCCACTTTCTCAAATGGTGGGAGGGGTAGAGGATTTTTGCTGGCACTACTGTTCTACACATGAACAGAGCAAAACCTATGGGTAACTTCCTGAATCAGATAACTGAATGCTAAATAGGACAACCTCAAATACATTTTCAAATCACCAATTTGCAACCCCCTCATCATCAACTGCAAGATTAAGCCATTGTGATCGAGCAATTTTTAGCCACCTGTAAATTTACTGGTGGTTCCACTGGGATTTGATCTGGGGTCCTGTGAAATACAAAGCAGTAATCTCTGTTCACTAAACCTGTAGATATCCCTCACTGTAACTTAGAGTACATGCCAATATTCCCTCCTGGCAGTAATATTGTGGGAGGCAGCTTAGAAGAAAAGGTATGGTAAACTGATGATCAAAAAATGTTATTTACACTTTTGACCCGAATCAACATGCAACAGCTGCCCATAAATATGAAATTTACACTTATCAGTAGTCACACAGTTTGGCAACATCTTCATATGAGAATGAAGTAGGCCTACATTACTTTTTAGAATCCTCTTTTCCCTCCTAGAGCATACTTTGGAAAAAGGTTAAGAAAGATTTTTTTCTTCTTTTGTTGACTAAAAATCATCACTTTTGAAAAGCGTACGTATGGTCTTTGACCTTGGACCTCCAATGTATGCCTCTACTCTGGTGAAAGTAATGAAAGCAACTGAAGATCCCTATAACTATATGGACACTTTTTATACCAAATTTTCCATGAATTTATGTGTGAAGCATTAGGTAAAGGACATGACATAATTAGACACAAAACAAAAGCCCTTCTAGCCACCTTTGCAAGGAGTTATATCAGACAAATATTTTATATAACCATTTAGATCTGATCCAAATGGCAGTCAAGCCTCTTTTTCAAGAGTCTTGTTCTTGTACAAAATCTACATGAACCATTTGAGCTAAACAGATCAAGTGCCTCACGCTATCTGCCAGTCTTTCTGGAGAAAAGAACTATTCACATACACGATAACCTATCCAAATCTATTTTTGACTTCTTGAAAAGGCTTTTCATTTTGCTCTCGTCTGCCTCCATACAAAGTGAATCACTTCACGACAGTGAAATGTGATGCAAAGAGGGAAAATAAGAAAACCTCTTACTACAACTCACAAAACATCCTTATGTGGAAACGTCGGCAAGTGGAGAGATCTCATTCCTTACTACTGTAGTTCATACAAAAGGTTCCAAACAATTCAATGATCTTGTAAAATGAACAAGCATTGTAAAATTAAAAAGGCCCAGCTGTATTAAAATAAAACTGCAATAACCACAAGAAACAACATCCTTGATTATCTAATGTGAACAAAAATAGCCATCTGTAGAAAAATTTGATTTGATATTTAAATTTGAAGCAAAGATGCTATGACTCTCAAGGTGTTGGTAATTTAAGCTGGGGCCATAAAAGAAGCAATATAATGGAGATATAGTAGCAAAAGTCACAGAATTACAGATGATGATGGCTATGCCTCATAGATTGTCTGCTCAAAGTTTTGCACTTTTCACTCACAGAGTGTAGCATTAGTGGAAACCACCTTATTGACTTTTTGTAGAGTCAAAAAAAAAAAATATTGTGTGAGACAGCTAATAAAAACATGTTTACTGGTAATTATCTAAAGCTTTGCTGTCTTTGTCTCTTGGTGTTTTATTAGATAATTTTGAGGCCATGACAATGATCACCAAAAAAGAAGATTGGCAATTAACACCTGGGATTATGGCCGTGTTGCCAGTCATTCTGCAGTAGATGGACAGTTCAATAGTAGTGACGAGAGGTAAGTAGGAGCAAAACAGATTCAAACTATACTGTATGATGTTTGCATTTCATGAAATCTCTCAGTTGTTTCATTTGAACAGTAAAATGACCACCATATGGAAACCATGTATATAAAGGAACATAATCACAACATATAGTCCCCCCTCTCCTGTGTCTAATAGTCTTTCTGTGATAAACCTCTAGATCACATATGTTACTACATCATACATCACTAATCACAATACCACAGCAAGACAATTCCACATTCCACATCATCAGATAATGTGGATAAAAAATCAATACCAATAAGCACCAAATGATCTAAAGATGGATAAACTTGCTTCATCAGTCGGAAAATCCAATCTTCAAGCCTAGCTTACTGGGATATTAACCGAATTTATGAGCAAAAGAAGATGTTTTTCTCACATTACCATTAGAATGAGTTAAGTGAACTACAGAATAGAAACATTACCTCAACACTAAAGCCATCAATTATTTAACCTGGTTTGCTTACAAATGGGAGTAAATTTGTGCCACAGAGTCACAGCTCTTTTGTAAGTTCACAGCGGCATACTGTCTCACTCTCAATATGAGGACAGCTCTTGAACTGTACATAGACAGTGACTAAGCTTGAAAGCCTACATGTATGATAGTTTGGCTCATACATTTTGTTACTAGAAATTATTACAGTGATGTAAAGGATATTAATTAAATATCCATAATGTAACATAAGGTTAGGAAAGCCAAGATGGCCACTTTTGTGGAAAGAGGGATAAAAACTGTAATTGGGCAATTAACACATTGGCAAAGAAACTGCTACCTGCAACTGAGCCTGAATGCTGTCAAGCAACCTAGCACTTTCACTTTCAGCAGAAAGTTATCACTACGGCAGATGAAAGCACAACATAATAGATTGAACACTTCTTCCTACAAACATATCTTCATATTTTCAATTTTCCTAACTTGTTTTATAAGTTAGAGGGATTTCAATTTGACTGAATATTCATTTAAAATTCATAGCTGTTTGAATATTAAGTATTTTTATTACACTGTTTTTATTGTAATGATTTATCATTTTAAACTTACAGTGAGCTATGAGGCTCTCATTCTTCTCATATGCATTTTCAATCTTTTCTCATCAGAACAGAATATCCCACTGCTGTTTCTACTACTATCCAGGCTTCCGCCTTCTGTACAATAATTTGTATCCTTGTGACAATTAACTAACAATCCAAAATGCCCACACTTTAATAACTAACATAAATGGGAGATAAGACATGAAGATGAAGATCCAATGCTGTCCCCAAAATATAAACAATTTCCCACGCAGTTTACGTCCTATTAGATTTGACTGTCAGGTTCTCTTTTATGTTCATGATGACAGACAGATAAAGTAATAATCAATAACTGACATAAACTTATCTTCCCAAGGGAGCATAACAAAACTACCCCTCTCCCCTGCCTGAAAGAAATTAAAAGAAGCCACCACAAAATCACTCAATGTTTTCTGGTCTACAGTAACAGCTATATTTATAAATGCAATGTTATGCATCAAAGCAGAACAACTTTAACAACTCTTAGTATCCAATCTAAGTCTTTCTCTGTGCTTAATTTCTATTTTTGGCATTGCTTTAAGTTCCCCCTGTATACTGTCTCCTATAATCTATCTCCCTTTCACTTTGCCTTTTTAAGGCAACCACCACAAAGTAATCTCCATCATGCTCTGAAAAGGAAACAGAGATGTCTGATCCCAAAGACTTGAGGCAAGTCTAAAGGGAATGTTTCGCTTTTGTCATTAGGAGAGTACCACAAGAAGGAAACGCTCTCAGCGATTTTCAGCAAAGACAAACAGTCTGCTCTTTCATTAACATTCAGGTTTCAGATTGAAGACAAAAATGGAAAGCCCACGAGTGCCTAGAAAACTTTTGTAGCTTGATATTTTGAAGTTCTCCTGATCTCATTTTGTATAAGGACTTTCAGACCAATAATTTTTTTTTACCCTCGTTCACTTTAAATCTCCATCTAGAAGATTGGCTGTGTGAATATGTCTGGAAGGATATTTCAAAGACAGTTGGAACATAACAATTGTGAGAGTTCACAAGTGAGCAATGACTTTTCTAATTGAAAGATTGTATTTTGTCTAACATCAAAATATGAACATTTCAAAGAGCTGACAGGCATATATTTCTCCTTGTATTTTCAATCGATGAATGATGTTACCATTCTATTCCATTAAATATGGTGGATTGACTTTCCATGAAGAATATGACATGCTACATTTAATGCATATTGCAAGAGTCTCATTTTATCATTAAAATGTCAGGAAGATGAGCACTGCAAAGTTGATTGGTAGACTCATAGCAAGCCAACTACCATAAACAGTTGAAGAACACCAGTAATCAACCTTCATTTTTTTTTAAATTTATACTTGGATAGTGTGCATCTTTTTAGAAATTGTTGAACAAACAATGACTGGATAGGAAATGGTTTATATTGTCTTTTCAAGCATGGACTCAACTAGACACTATACCTCAAAATAGGCTCCCAGCTACTAAAAGCAAGCTATCAGCTACTACAAAGCTTATGGCAAACCCACCCCAATAGAAAACATACTCTCAACAGCTGCCAAAATCATCCAAAAGTGAAGGATACTAATGCAAATGCTCTCAAGTTGTGAAAAAACATGAAACTTAATTACTTCACCATCAAATAAGGACCTGGTTTGTAAACCAATCAGTATGTACAGGTTTCATTGATGGAAGTTTATGATGCTTGTCCAAATGTTTCTTAACTTTAAGATCCATACTGTAAATGTCTTCAGTGTATATCACTCTCCCTCTATAGGCTGTTAAAATTGCTTTCATTTTTAACCAATCTCAAACATACATGAGAAAATGTAGAAATAATGCAAAGATTAATGTCCAACTTCAGCACTATTAAATTCACATCACATGGATCTCATGGACAAATCTACAGTACAGTGAATGACTGATGGTGCAAGTTATTCATGAGACACGCATAAGTGTTGGGTACAAGTGTTGGAAAGCCCAGAGGGCCAATTTTCAATCTTGACAGATCATCTATAGTGGTCTATGCTGTTTTACAATCATCATTCATCAGGAAGTGAAGTTTGTTATAATGAACTGTATAGATGCATCTACAACTACATATTCTGCATAAATGCAGAAAAACATATCTTAAATTATGTAATTCTTCAAGATTAAGGCTTGGGTTGCATACAGTGTAGTCTGCTGTTAGACAAAATGTTGGATTACCATGGAAACAAAACATGCCTTTTCATATTAACTGTACTGGGATGACAACATCTTTCAAAACTTCCAATATGTTATAATAATGATAATATACAGTTCCTATAAAGCGCCTTACACAAGAACTCTCCAAGCGCTAATACTATACAACAGGCAGTCAATAGGACAAAGTAAACACTATCTTCCTTTACATATGCATTTGCCTTTTATTATGATTATGGTTCATAAACTTAACAAGTACAGAACACAATCTCACAGAATTAAAACAAAATAAAAATGTGGTCACTTTCCTGAATGCAGAGAGGCACAGAGACATGAACCTGCATGTACGAGACAAAGACTAACTTGATAAAGTTCGAATCCAATAGGTCAATGATGGGATAAATTAGATCAATATGCATACTCTAGGAAATGGTACAAACTGCACAGTGTACATGCTGCACCATAAGTACCAATTCAAATATCCATGGGCTTGGGAATCGAAGGCAAACTCAGAAAATTATGCAGCAAAATTTATACTTTATAGTTGCCTCAAGTTATTATGTTACTGTTTTGCTACAAATCTATCTTATTATAAACTAACCAACCAAAAAAAGTGTGAATTTCATGTCTTTATATTGTATGATGAGCACAAATAGATTTGAATTCAAGTGTCAAATTCAAAACTATGATGTGCCAGGTTTGCACAAAAAATGCATCCAATGGCACACTTCTACAGGTCTGTATACCGCATTGGATCACCCAGACTTCACTTGTTTACAGCTACTTTATACATAAACACATACCGTGTATGCAATGTAAATTATACCTATGTTAAAGTCAGATTTGAGCAATACTCAACAAAAAAGTCAATGGCGGAAGGAAAGATTTTTTACTGCTTTGTTAAGCGTAGACTTAACAAATTAATCGTCCACAGTTACCAGATTTGACAGCTCTCAAGTTTCCAAGAAGCCCTGAGAGTATTTTTTAGGATTCAACATCAATTTCGACTTGTTTTTCTCCTTAGTTTGAAAAAATCTTGCTCAAACAGAACTTCTCCTGTTCTTCTATCACCTCCCACGTAATAAGAATAAATGTCTTTTGAAATGCAGAGTGGTAGGGTTTCGAAGACTGAAACATGGAAATGTACCCTAAGCACAATGAATGGTAAGTTTCATGTGCACAGAGTGAAATGTAAAAGAGCTAGCTATAACAGAGCTTTTAAGTAATATGGAGATGGGACTTAAATTTGAAAGCATACTGTTATTAAGGCAATTTTGTATATTAGAAAAGATAGGTTACTGTGAAAAGAGGAATATCTCCAACAGTAGCTTACACAAATGGTAAATTTTAATGAAATCACGAAGAATTATAAAATGGGGTGACGTTAGAATTAAAAAAAAAAGATTGATAAGGGTACAGTTCATATTGTTTTTAAGAAATCTCCTCCTTTATATTCTACCTGACAACAGTTGCTTCTAACTCAAAGTCTCGCAAGAAAGGAGCATAAAATCAGTGCCTATAAAGATGGTATATTCAGCAGTTCTATTAACTTTAAAACAGAGAAGTTGCATGTGCTGGGGACTGAAATAACTTAAGTATAGAAGGTACAAAGGGAGCTATACAAACACAATTTACAGTAGACTAAACATCTCCAAGTTTAAAGGATGTTGGAATTGTTTCAGCAGAAATGTACATGAAAAACTTGCAATAACATGCTTACTGTGCAGCTGAATGGTTTAAAATGTGGTCATGTTTGGGTCTCTTACATACTGTATGATAACCTCCATGCTATGTGACTGGTTCCATTTAATTTGCATGCAAATCTCAATCTAATCAACAGAATCAACTAATTTAGTAGACTAACACTAACAAGATATTCAGCATTACTTTGGGCATGATATTCTTAATGTTGCTACTGCATGTTAATTCTACTATTAATTATGAGGAAGTTACTAATTGCATAACAGGAAGGTAGGACAAGGCCACCTGCTCCCTGTTTGGGATCAAAAATCTTGTTGAGCACTTATTCTGTAGTAGCAGTGGTTGTTCACTATAATGTAAGGGAGTATTACATTAGGCAGACAGGTCCTTTGGAGAAACCTTCAAACCATTTATTTAGCCCAAAACCACAATCCAAACAGAGATTCCCTGATCCAAACAACAGTTCTGTCACTCTCTCCCATCGGTGAGCTGGAAGATTGTTTGTTTCAGCTAGCTCAAGCAAACAATTTCCTTGTCTTTGTTTATTTTTGGTGAACTGTTGCAACAGGTGATAATTGATCCTGTTCAGGGGAACCCATCCAAATCCCCTCCCCCCCCCCCCGATTCGACAGGTACAGTATGTGGTTACCAAAGTCGGAACTGTTGTCCTCATGTAAAGCAGGAGTGTTTTAGGTATTCAAGCAACTGCATGGTGAGACACACAGTAGCACACAATGACACTCGGTATAGAAGTCGAAGGTGGGTTGGACAGAATCCAAAACTTGAGCTTAATTGCTGCAATAATTGTCTGCCATTTCCTGGCACGGGAGGTTTGAATTGGAGTAATGTCACATTCATGCTAAGAAGGATACTAATGCTGCAAGCGTTTGGTTTTATGTCAACAGCTACAAAGAAATGAGGGCATTACTGATATTTGGGGAAATGATTCAAACCAATCCTCCCCCACTGGATAGTGGAACCATGTTAAAGGTGATAGCTGGGGCCAATCAGCTACTGACCTGTCTACAGTACTGCCTGCAATAAATCAGTACTTTCCACTGCTTAATCACCTGGAAAATAATGTTTGATGAAGGAGTTAAGGGGATAATTATTTGAATATCACACATTTCTGGAGAGGATATTGTCATCCTCTCACCTTTTTCATACACCTCTGGAATTACTTGAATTCTAGCAGAAACTTCAAGAACAGGACCATAAGTATCTCAACCTAGTTTGAAAGAAAAACAGTTATCAATCAAGTACATTCAATGATTTCTCACTCAGTGATTTATGCTGTTCTCAGATTTTGGTTAATAATTTTCCCATGCAGTTGCATGGTTTATGGATTGTGGTGTCATTTACTGTATATCATGGTGAAAACAAAGATAGTTTACATATAGCAGGTAACTTCTCGGGGGAAACTTATCCCCTGAAAACAGTTCTCTTTTACATTCCTTCCCTGTTTTTTGCCCCAACCCACGTGACAGTAGCAATAGCACATGTTGTGAAATACAACGCAACTAAAATACACAGAGCTCACTGAAGCATCCAAACTCTGTGATAAAACACAACGTCAAAAAATAAAAGAAGTTTGTGAATATCGCAATCATAACCCTCCCAAAGGACTCCCACCATCAATCATGCTAGTCGCAAACGTCAGCAAAAAATAGTACCCTGTAATTGTGCCTGACACTTTTCTGTCTGTTATTTCTAGCCACGATTATGACTTGAAGACTTTAGGGACCTCAAAGTGTGTGATAACAGGCGTGGCATGATTCTGATGGCTTTGCCAGAAAGGGGATAAAATCAATCCTCGTCTGTATCGACAGAAAATGAAACAGGGGCTTAAATGACAGCCATTCTCGTAAATCAAAAAATTGGATGGTGTATCTCAGGATGACCTTACTTAAAAGAAATGCTCATACTGTCCTTATCTACTGTAGATATATGTGATATACCTCATGGATAAAATTCATGGGTTGTGTGTCAAGGTGGCACATAAATGATGTATGTAATGTTGCTTAATGAAACTGATAGGGTTTAAGTGTGAGAAAAGTTGCATATAAGATATAACTGAAAAAAGATGGATGAGATAAGATTCAATTTACCAATTGACCTAATTTTAATAAAAAGAACAATTCTACAAACTTTCGACCTGTGCACTACCTGTACAGTATTACCTCATGTCACCTAGGTATTTCATGAGACCATGCACTGATACAACTTGACACCATGGGACTCTCTATCTGCTGCTAAAGCTGCCATACTGAAGCGTGGGAAGGGAGAAGCAATAGACTTCCCTATAGTCATGCAGCCCATTGGTCCTACATACATGCAAAATAAAATTGATTGTAGAACCAATAGGCTGTAGTACCAATGGGGACAGAAGAAGGACCAACTGTGTACAGGATCAATGGTCTGAAAGACCAATGGTGCTGAAGGACCAATGGGCTCAATGGGCTCTAAAACCAGTATGTAGGACCAGTGGGCTGTATGCCTTTGTGAAGTACCATCAACATAAAATGTAACAATAGCTAAAAGAAATCTTGACTAAACAGAAAGAATGGTGCATTCTCAGGCTTTGACTTTTGAAATTTACATGAGCTCCATCAATTGCTCCTCTACAGAGTGCGAGGGGAGCTAATTTCTCTTCTTTTTGGTGGGCATCACTTCATGTCCAATTAGCCCCACCTTACTGGTGTGGGTATTCACAAGCAACTATACATACCCCTTGCTACATCTAATTTGCATTTGCATTGAAACTGTCTTAAATTTTATTTATAAAATTTTCTTTTTTAGAAAAAAAAAAACAAACAAACAAACGCCAGGAACTCACGAGGAGTGAATTGGGAGGATCACAATTAGAAATATGTTATAAAACAATGAAGTAAAGGCACTTAGCGTGAACCAGATGATTCTGAGAGAAAATGATCGTACTTCAAGGACCCCAAAACCTCAGAGACACAAAGAACTGCCCGGAAGACAAATGAGGGTGAACACTGGAACAAGACAGCAGGCATACGGAGTATGTTGGTAAAACTACTCCGGGTAGCATGCCAAGTGCAAACTGAATGAAAATTAGATGTAGCAAGGGGTAAGTCTGCAAAGTGAATTTTTCACTCACAAGTAATCTTACAAGTGATCAGCACTAGCTGAGTTTCATCTCAATAATAACTTTATTACATTTTGCATTTGTACCACTTTTCTTATGAATAAATACTACACATCAAAAATCATTGTTCATGATTTTCATTGTTGCATTATTTTTCATGTGTGAAGCTGAATATATTTCAGTGTATATCATAATTACAGTACACCTACAATCAATCAGTGTAGCAAAGTGAAAGCCAAGGGTCAGTTCATCATTACCTGAACCTTCACAGTGATAGAACTACAATACTATGAAAAGAAAATCAAGAACATGTGATGTAATGCTGCACTCTAATTACTAAGAATCGAAAATAAAATGCTCAAGAAAAAATGAGTTTGACTGTGGGACCACTGAGCCCTATTGAACAGATATGTACCATTAGTACCATATTCAACCTAGTGTTGGAAATCCAGTCTGAGGGTCTTTTAATTGAAAAAGCCCCTAATAATTTGATGGGGCTGGCATACAGTACTGGATTTTTTCTTATATTGTTGAGGGGGGAGTCATAAGTTCATTCCACATCCCAAAGCAATGGAGAAATGTTTAATTGATAGTGGTGTCAAATTTCAACAACTCCAGTAGCTTAATTTGAATCAACTTGAAGACCCTAGTAATGATATGAGTTTCTACTATTTTATTGTAACAGTGACGTACAGAAAAAATATTAAAATTATTACACTGTGTTACAAGCAAAACTGCCTCCCAGTCAACAGATACAATTACATTCCATCCTACTTGTTAGCACAAGTCAAAATATTTGTTAGTACAATGGAAAAAAATTGTTAAAAACTGCGAGTCCCATCACAGCTTTACGATTAACTGGACTATATCAGGTACACATGTGTTGGTTAGGTTCTAAGTGTGCAACTTTTGCATGTTAGGCATTAGAAAAAGCGTCTACTTACTCAGAACAAAATTGTCCTGTTTGAAGAAACCTTCCAACTAAAGCTTACAAATATATTGGGAATAGCTATTTGAAGGTCTTTTGTGCATATTTTAAGTTTCCTGGATCAAGCAGGGTTGCTCTGATGCTCCAACAATTGCCAAGTCTCCTGCAGGGATTGTGTACTGCTGTATATAGTACAACAGTGTAAGCACATAGGAGTGGCTTATTACTTACGTGCAGGATTGAACCATTTATTTCGGGACTGAAATCTCCTTCTTTTGGCCATCAGAAACCTTGTGTATATGATCATAGCTGCCAAAGACTATGACTGAAAGAATATGGATGGTTTATACTAGTTATTAAAATCATTTCAAATTGATACAATTAATGTTTTAATCAATCAAGATTGATGTGCACCCCCTGCACACCCCTGGCTTTTACACTCGTGGTACCCTAACCCTGCCAATACCAGCAAAGCAGAAGAAGAGGTTCTGAGTGCCTCACTACTATGCAAGAAGTTAAATGTTTAATAGACAATGTTTAGATGAGAATCAAGACTGTAATTTACGATGTTTCCCAATGGAAGAAATCATGTTACAACAATTGTGATTCAATGAAACAGTTGGCCTCTTGCTTTTTTATCGCAACTTGCTTGAGTATTGGTGCATGTTAATTCTTCGTTGGAAATCTGAGGAGTGCAATCAACTGAGCTCCTCACTTGGAATCTATGGGTGCGATGGAGCAAGAGTGCAATAACGCCTGTAAAATGACAAGCACTGCATCCTTAACTCACAAATGTAGAGGGCCAGGATGAAGGCACACATGGCACTACAAAAGCAAATGCCATCTTTGGCGGGTGCAGCTATGGCAATGCCGAATGAGGGTGTTCCAAACTTAGCAGGGAGTTATAACAAAGTTTAAAGCTCTGGGGCAAGTATTCTATAAAATAGGGAGGGCTACCACCTGAGTGGTTGCTTTGATGGGCCAGACTGGAAGGGCATACCCAGGTCACTCTGCCAAATTGAATCCAGTGCTCATGGTCAATGAAAGTGCTCCTGCCCAAGACATCCTATATTTCCACCATGAAATGAAGATAAATTTGAGGTAACCTTTAAGTTATATAAAACTATGTGACGGTATGTTCCATCACAAATACACTATCATAGGGCCCATAAATGAAGAGAGGTATAGGCCCTATCCCCCCTCTTTTACACTGTTAAAGAACTGCTGGCTCCATATGTCCTATTTGATATCTTTACTTGGAGACCACCACTACAACTGGTCTAGCTACAAGCTCGACCTCAGCTTGGAGGGCATCAAAGCATTGCTCGTTGATATCCTGTGGTAGATGGGACTGTCCATTTGTGTTAAGGTGAGAAAAGTACTGTATGAGCATTAAATAGGCTCAACAATTTTTCTGTGTAAACTTTACTTGAAAGGTCAGGCCAGATAAAAAATGACAAGTCCATTACTCTAAATTAAAAAAGACTCATCTGGCTTAGATGAAACAGACTTAAATCTTAAATTTCCACATTTCAAAGCATGATTAAAGCATAATACCAATGTTTTAAAGTTTCTTGTCATAATTAATAACCTACTTGGCATTGAGTGTTCAGTAAGCTGGTGTACCTATATACACAGCATATAGCTATACACATGAGGGAATGCATCATCCTAAAGACATCACTGCTTAATACAACATATCAGCATTGAAAGATGTTTTATATTTTGCTCCAGTCAGTTTAATATAGTTCACATAGTACATGTGTACATCTACTGCCTGCCAATATACTGTAATTAATTGCTGGATATGCCATCTTGTATTTTCTAGGTATGATATTTACACAGTATACATACTCTGATCCAATATGACACACTACACTAACAATTTGAGATAATTACATTGCTATAACACTATAATAAAGACCTTCATCCGACTTTAAAATTGCCTCCATACTTAAACAAACATCTCTACTGATGTATTTCAACCATACGGATAATTTAAGTTGTGCAAGAACTTTACCAATGCCATATGACATTTTGATTTGAAAAAAGACCACAGACAGCTCACCTACAGTGTAAACACGGAATGACATACAGAAATTGAATATCTGCCATGTAATATGTATTTAGCCTACAGTGACAGTGCCTGTAGCTCAAATAGCTGGTATGCAAAGCAAAAGTTTTTTATTATATTTCATACATGTATTACAAAGACTCATCGATTGCGATCAGGAGAGCAAGGCTAGTTTCGGAGCACATAAGTGTTTTGAACACTTCTGACTCAAAACAACATGGAGTTTTCAACACCATAGGGCAATTAAGGGAGGTATTGGAAGGTTGGTTGCATATATTTCTGTAAAAGCTGTTCACATTATGCTCCAGAGAATTGCAGCAAGGGCACTTACCATTTGATTTGTAGCATTTAAGAAGCTTGTGAGACTGGCTTAAATGTATCACAGAAGAAAAAAGATTTCTTAAGTATGTAGCAAATATAGGGCATTAGGACCCAGCCATCCAGTACAATCCACATTCAATGGTACTGTATGTGCATGCCCAGTGAAGAGTTGTCACTATTTGTTAATTACTAAATACTGAGAACTGTCTGACAAAATGACTTAAGACAAGTCTATGATGATGTCACACCTAACTTTGTTTATAAAGGTTGCTTTTTCTTAATGTTAAGTAAATTTCCCATAAGCTATTCAGTCATACCAATGTTGATCCTTCAAAACAATTTGTCCAATTTCCTTCCTTTAATGAACAAAAACCAAAAACCAAAAAAAAAAAAAACCCCAACAGGCCTACTGAAGAGTGACATTAACACTCCAAATAATCTCAATCCACTATCATTATAAATGAAAGGAGATTATTTGAAGGAACATCACTTTCATAATTGGTTGTCAATAACCATTCTACTGTATTATTCTTGGTTCACTCAAAAGGGGTTCCAACTTTTCCAACCTACAAGATGGATGCATAATAAATGCCTTTCATGAAGTCGTTTTAGCTTTAGATACTTATTATAACCATTTCAGCCCTCTTATCGTAGCACAGATTTGGCCAAAAATAGCAAATTTAAAGCCCAAAGGGGCGGTCTGCATCCCCCTTCCCTAATTTACCTATGCCCTAACTTGCCCCTGAGACTTCTATTATCTCTGTATTCTTGTCCAGACAAGTTTTAAAGTTCTGCAACAACATACACAATTTTATAGTCTACTTCCACTATACAACACTGATATAAAACAACTGGAAGTGGACACAGCTAGATCTGAGATAATTAAGTCTGCTCTATGATGGCTCACTATTTTAAAGAAAACATGTTTCCAAACCAAATGTTTTTAACCTTCCCCTCCCCCATGCCCCTTAAACCCCGACCCCTACAAAGGAAACATAACTACCTTTTGAATTAAGGACAACTGATTTTCTAATACTGTACCTACAGCATGGATAAACACATTAAGGAAGAAATTGCATACTAGGAGGTAATCTCCCATGATAAGAAGAAGCAATTGGTGATTTATGAGGATTCAATGGATTGAATCCCTGTCATAAAAGAATCTTAGACATTTCAAACATGTACCTAACACTACTGCTGCTGAACAGAGGCAGTCTTGCTAGACAGTTTAGACTAGCACTTCATGGCTGTCGTAAAAGCAGCCAGCCATCGGGTAGACCCTGTGATATAGTATATGCAGTGCTGATTACTGTCTTGAGATAAAAACAAAGACCAGATTAATTGTTACAACCACAATATCTTTGTCATGAATCACATCATCAAACATTCCTTTCAGACCTTTTGTAAAATTAAACAGTTCAAAATGCCAAGTACAGCATAAAGGCTGCAACTTTTAAATTTGTATTAACAAGGAAGTGAATCTTTAAACTATAGTAGTTTATATTTATTGTGGTTATTTTTTAGTTTATTACAAAAGGTCTCCATTATAGCTGTAATGAGAGGGTAATGCTGTAAGCTATAATGCAATCCAATATATATCTGACCTTTTTTACAAGACTGGTGTGATCTGAATCATATACTTTACATTTTTTAAAGTTGATTATCTTATAAATCTGATTTTATGTTGTACATACTGTATAAGCTGATGAACCTAGCACTAAGTTTGGACCTCTGTACTGCAACATCTTACAGGGCTGGGTTAAAGGGGGTAAGGGTTAGACTTAGTTCAGGACTTATGTTAGGTATAGTCAGGATATTAAAGGTTAAAAAAAAGAAGCCATTTATATATTGGTGAATTTATTGGTGAAATAAAGCAAAAATATGGATCTGTTCATTCAAAGCCACATGTCTACAAGTACAGTATAATGCTGGAACATCGCAGTACGGAGCACAGAGACATTGCAACATATTTCACTGATGTTCCTACCAATGCCATACATATGCTTTTTTGTCAATTATAGGTCCATTAAGTTGCAGGGAAAGCAGGATTTATATCACCAGAAGTATTTTTTTTAACATTCACAATGATTTTGATGTATAGAGTGAATACATAGATTTCATACAAAATGTCATGGTGCAAATTGAGTCGTGTTTGTTTTCAACATATTCAGTTTTAATGTTGTCAGTCTCATGTCTTAACATATCAGATGTTAAACCAATGTAATATTATCCAATCCAGATCCCTGATTCCATACATTAGCTGAGCACTAATATCAACAGCCAGCCATATGTGAAGAACAAGCATAATATTGTTAAGTATGACAATATTATTCCCTATAAAGCAGAGTTAAGAGTTAGATGAGGTTTTATGGCTCAGTTTCTAACCAACTGGTTTAAGTTGGGCTGGCTACAGCCTTTTTTCCAGTTCTGGCTCAATGGCTTGTTTCCCTACTCCATTGCTTATGCTTAGCACCAAGCATAATGGCAGTGGGTTCCATTTTTAAAGTCTTTGGTATGATCTGCCCAGGAGTTGAACCCCAGACCTTCCAGGTGCAAGTCAGATGCTCTAACCACTTCACCATGCAGTAGAATTTTAGGTTCTCAGTTTTATTTGAGAGCTATGTGATGATGTTGACAACAATTAAGCCACTGGGACAAAAATGTTTGTTTCATGTTTTCTGACAACAATGTACATTGGACAAAAAAAAGAGACCATTAGTTCATTAAAAAGAGCCAAACAACTGTTTAAGCCAATCAGAAACCAGTATTGAGGTTAATCTTAAGTGTACCACACCACAAAATTCCATTATCATCAGTATATATTGTATATTAAAATAAAACTACAAATTGTAAAGACATTTCCAATCAGACCTCACCATACAGTATTTCACACAACCAATGTTCACAGTAGCAACAACCATTACAGCTTACATCAAGCAGAATTCTTATACATTACTGCACCCTCTTGACTGTGATACACATGCAATACTACCCTCATTCCCCTCCCCCTTTCTCCCCTCCCCTCTCCCCCCCCCCCCCATATAACTATGACCTCAACTCCAAATATTCTTGCAGTGTTTTAGCTTGTTCCAAAAATGATCCAGCACTTAAAGTACAAAGTTAAGTTCCTCACATAACCTCAGTGTGTACTTTCCAGTTGTGCTTGCAGTATTAAACATTCACTAATCCAGTTCCTGATATATGCATTTCATCAAATCACACGTCACATTCTCCTAGACTTTTTTTTTCTTGGTGTTCAAACATCTGATGGTGAATTAAGACAGTGATGACTAACAGTGCCACTTCATAGCATTACATTCTGTTGTCATTTTTGTAATATATCTTATTTTTGACTTTAAATGAATGAAAATCTCTAGCTTCAAGACATGTTTCTTGTTATAAAGTGCTATATACTGCCCTCAATCTAGACACCTTTGATGGCATTTGAAAAAGTTTAAATCCAAATTAGGTAACTTGACACTCTCAAAACAAAATTATCTTCGTCAGATGTGACTTTTGCTGTGTTAAAAAAATCAAAAGCAGATATTCTTACAAACTGGATCAATCATGGTAAGGATTATTGGTTGGTAGCAGAGTTCCATAGAGACAGACCATGCATGCACTAAGAAGGGAGCTGCACGGGGCTCTCTGCAATAAGGTTGCCCTATGCTTGTAAGTCCACCGTTCCAGGTGCTGGCATGTAAGTAGTGTAGTATAGACAGGTGCAAAACAGAGAATGCATTTCTAAAAAGTTTCTAAAAATGAAAGTTTCTAAAAATAAATGGACGTACAAATATTATAGCATGATTTTATGTTTTTATGCCATTCCACAATTTTTGGTAGTAAGTTATAAAATTCATGAAGCATACAATGCTACTTTTGTCCTTACATACTGTATGGAAGCTACACACAATTGCAAATCTTTGGCTAGTCCCATCTGCTTCTAAAATAAAAGACCAAACATTATTCTGTCAAGAAGCCTAGCAGAACAACTGTTACGTACAGTACCTGTATTATCAATGTGAAAATTAATGATCTTTTCAAAATTCTTTTACACATCCATGTATACAATAACAAAATAAATCCAAAAAATTCTTATCAATCAAGTTAATTCTGGATGACAAAACGTGTTGGAATGCCCTTTCCAAAATGTCAGACCTCTAAATCGCACTATATGCCAACAAACATGACATGATAATCGCACAAGTAATCTGTTAAACCCAGACATCAGGATTTCCACTGTTTCTGAAATCAAAATATTTATAACAGTAGACTTGATTCAAAATAAAAAATCAATGGATGTAAATTCTAACACCTAGTGATATTTTTTTAAAACAGAAGAATTTATTTGGATGTACACTTTTACTGGTAAGGCATAAAATATGGCCACTTCAATGAAAAACGCAATAACTGGTGCAGAAAGGGGTAAGGTGAATAAGACAGTTGTCAATCTCAGAGGCAGGGCTGTATCATCATCAGGTACAGTATAACTGTCAGCGTCCATTTTGTCAAGAATTGCTTTAGTTCATTTGGTTAATACAAAAACTGGCAAAAGAGCTAGGTCATTGAACTGCAGATCTATGTAGATCTAATTTTCACATGAGTGTTGTATTGGGAAAGGCCATAAACATTTAGTTATTTTCACTCCTTAGCATATTTCTAAGTTGTACCATACATAGAAAAAATTCACATACTGTACTGTATAGTAGAGTATCATACAGAACTAAATTACCAATTCAAATGCTACTTTTCTCAATAACAGCTTTAATAGTGATAAGCTAATAACAAATTAAACTTTCAACCCCAGAGCCATCCTTGACAGTCTGTAATTATTGCTACTGTACCAAATATGTCCATTACATGCTTTTGTTTAAATCTCATTCAGTAATTACGAACTGCAAAAGAGGTTAATACACAGATAGAAATGCAACTTTCACAGAATTTTGTTGGTAAGGAAATAAAGGAATTGTTAAAACTGGAAAAGGGCTTCCAGTGGTAATGTCTACTTTCCTTGTTGTTTGGTAAAATAATGTATCTATCTACAGTAGCTTTTGGTTTTCATGATAAATCAGGCCAAAATGTAGTTAGAGTAATAACTGGCATTTGTTTTGAATTTTTTACAGCAGTGATTCCCAAATGGTGTGGCCCAACCCAAAAGTGGGTCCCAAGGTGAAAACTGATGGGTCCAGAGCCCATGCAGGGGTCATTGGGGTTGCGGAGCATTGTAGTGGGTTGCAACTGTTTTAGGTCAATATTCTCTGTTCTGAATACGCGTAAAATTTGTACTACACAGTAACAATCTCAGGCGGCGGTTGGGTCGCAGAAGAATGTAAAATAGTTCGAAAAATCCAGTGGGAATCACAGTTTTACAGTATGTTCCCATTAACATACATGACTGCCCCAAAAGTTCTGCACCAGGCTGTGCTTAATTGCAAAACTGTAAACTCAACAAAATGGTCACTCCCATCTAACCCCCACCTCCCCCCCCAAAATGGCAAAGTTTATTTGGATAGCACCCTCCCTGCCCTGTCTACCTGTATCTGTGTACTTGCTACAAGCTTTGTTTCATTACTAGCCGAATGATAACACACACATTGCTTTTCACATGTTTTGAGAGGATGTTTCAGTTTAAAATTTGGCATACAGGTGCAGTCTGGTGCAGAACGGGCAGTTATTGCCATGGCATCTCCCAGACATTATAGCGTAAAAACATCAAAATGAATGTCTGCCAATCGTCCTGTATTAATCTTATCATTATAACATTTCGATTGGCATGCATTGGATATTTTATGAACTTCACAACAAGAATGTAATTTCTTTTCAGGAAAGAATGAAAGCCAATCACTACATAGATGTTTTTGTGTTCACTTTCAAGTACTGTAGCTAAGGCATCTCTGGAATCATATAACGATATGCAACAGATATGCAATAGATATACACACCATATCACTTTTTGTTTAATAAAGAATATCAATACACCCACAATAGCTTTTAGTTAGAATTTTCTTGTACAGCAATCTGGTATGATATGTACTGTATCTCTCAATGACTATGTCCTTGCATACAGTTCCTTTCAAGACCTAAGTTTCACTATATTACACACTACTTTTCAGGATAATCACTCATACTGCACAAGTAAAGAATAGTTCACACTTTTACACTTCAGTGTGGAATACTGTACATAGAATCTCATATCTGCAATTTTTTCTCGAGGACATTTTCCATATAATATCACACCCTACAACCATTTGCTGTATCCTTCAGATAAAGTGATTTACTCAAAATGCAGAAAGCGTTCAAGGGCAAAATGGTTAAAATTAATAAATTTGCTTAGGGGAAGGTGAGAAAGTGTTTTACAAAGTTGGAACCTAGCAGTGGGTAAATATGATATTCGAATTTCAAGTACAATCACAGAAATATACCCTGCAGAATCTGCTGGAATAATTCTACTCCCCGAATATTAAGATTCCACTGCTCTTCTGAACACTTTTCCCTCCCCCAAGAAGAAGTCCTTCATGGCAACATACATCACGTAATTAAGGTTGGCACGTTCACCAAACTAGTGCGAGTCAAGAAAAAAAGAGACAAAAAGGGTGGTATTAACTCATTGAGAAAATCTTGATAAAGTGTATTTTAACATTGATTTTCAGGATCTCCCCATCTGATGCTTGCAAAATGCTGTTCACAGTTAAAGGTCAAAAGCAGTCACCTCAAACTTATTTTGAAACAATAGCTAAATGTCACAAATTTCTTCTTATTTCTCTTCCAAGTATCTTTCATAATATTTTAGGACATAAATATTGCATATTCAAGGTGAACCAAGCAGTTGTTTCTTGTAAATTTTACAACTGAGTGAGAAAAATACTGTCACATGATTCTCAAGATCCATTCAGGAAATAGGATAGTCTACTATACAATTCTTTACTGGGTTGACTGCATTCTCCCTTTAAAGAATGTTTACTCTATTTCACTCCCTCTTACCTCACCTATTACACACCTATCAGTAACCTAAAAGCTCATTAATAGAACTGAGTCTTTCTTGCTGAGCTAATCCCACCACTTTTGTCTCTGCCATCTTAAGTGACTCCCATCATTTGTGTTCTACTTCAACCATGTATCCATACTGTGATCTGTACCAATATTATACTAAATATCATATCTATGTACAGCTTAAGTTGCTCAATTTGTTTTAAACACATCATCTTCCCCCATTTAAGCAAAACAGTGATTACGTGTGTACTGCAGATCTATTGCACAAAGGCTGTGATTCCAAAAATGCCTTTATAGTGCATGTCCAAAACATCAGGTAACAAGAGACTGATGACCCATTCACAGTTGTCAGCTTTTCTGACATGCAAAATTTCAGCCAAATTTGGTATCCAGTGCAGTTGCAAAAAATGCCAAATGAGAATTGGTTGGCGATGACATACAGACAGCAACTATGCAAAAATCATAACTTGTAAAATAAACAAGTGTTTGATGACATTCAACTGTACTTATTCCTTCAGTCATACCACTTATGAAATTGGATGAGCATTGATCACTTGCTTAGCCAGTTTTTTGATAAAATAAAATATGAAACACTATCTACATTTAAGGAAAATATGCAGTCAATGTACAGACCCCAAAATGCTGTTTGGACACTGGTTTTAGCCGCAATGTTCCCAGCCAAGTACAGTAATACAAAAACACCAAATTAGTGTTCTAGCCATAACCCAGGAGTGATCAAATGCTGATGTACTGTAGTGTCTTTCAGTAGGAACAGTAACAGTAAGGTAATGTACAATCACATGTACAGGTAAAATGTGAGGGTTTCTTTCTTCTTGTGAGAGGGACAGAGAGACATGCAGATTTTGAAGGGTTGTTACCACGTCCACGTTACCACCCATGATTTGTACAGTACTAACATCTGATGGGTTTTGAGTACCAAAGAATGGGTACTTCATTCTATGACACACAAATTGATCAATACATACTTGATCATCAATTCTGGTCTCAGTGGACTAATTAATCAATCAATCATCCTTCAATTGATTTCAGCTTCACTTTGTTGGAATAATAACAATTTAAAAAGTGCTACCAAGCTTGCCAAACATACAGTGGTTAATCAAAATTCAGCTTGCATAACACGTCTCTGACGTAAGTCTCAGGATTTCTAAATGAGTAATATTTTAGGTGAAGGTTACAGTACTTTTATACAAGTTGCATTCACTTCTTCCTTACAGTATCACAGAATGGAACAGGAGTCACTTTTTTTGTATCCAAAACACCACCCAATATTCACAAATAATCACAAAGCACTAAAAAGCAACAATTCACCCCTTTAATAATTATAACTTAAAAAAACAGGGAAGAACACAGCAAGAAAATTCATAAAATTAACATACATAGAGAAATAAGGGCCCTAGATGGAGTAATATCTTATTCAGAGTTTAAACTAACAAAAAAAAATTCTTGCTGTATTATTACAAACTGGAAAATATGAATCACTGGTATGCAAAACATCCATTAAATGCATGTATAAATCTGACAGCTCTAAGTAATTTCATCCTCTGATTAATGAGAACTTGCAAAACAGAAAATACGGAAAGCAATTTATCACAGCCAACAGAAAGAAAAGGGAAAAAAAAAAAAAATTCCAATGGGTTATGCTCACAGCCAAGAATTGCCTGCTACATATGAATATAATATGACACTTGTCAAAACTTCACACAAAAATACTGTTAGCTAAGAAGCATGTTACCATCACCACGGTGACAAGGGAGACACAATCAGGATGAGAATTTGAGATTCCGACCATGCAGTGGTGCCGAGCAATTATGAATTAGTCATGATCGAATAGCCACTGACAACACAATGAAGGAACAAAGTGACTGAATATGTACCAGAAGATGTATATAGCAGATACAGTACATTCACAATTCACAAAAAAGTAGCTACTGAGTCATAATTTTACAGTGGAAAGTAGATAAATTACCATTTTCCTTCTTTCTTTCTTTCATATCCAAGTTTCTAAAAAGGTTCTAGCTACAAACTACAAATAAATGCAGGCCTAAGGCAGTCTATTAACCAAAGAAACACATTTCTGAGTGCAGATTACAAGTTTTCTGTAATATATAATAGCCGAAATAGCTGTATGAAATACACATGTATTGGAAACAGTGTGGGATAGTTTCTTGACTTAAATACTCTCGCTCCCTATGTAAAAGTTTCTTATTTCGTCAAAAAACAAATATGAAATGATTGGTAGGACTGTAAGCTAAGTAAGAAACAAAATTTTAAGTAGATTCAGCTTATAACAGTTGAATTAGCGGGGTGAGAATATTTAGCCCATTGACTACACTGTGCAGCGGCTTGCCACACTGATTCGCGTATATGTGCTGAACGAGTGCTATGTATGGAACAATGAGCCGTTCGTTTTGTAATGAAAGTAAAATATATGAACAATTTTGTAGTTTTACTACTGCTGTGAAATTGTATATTCTCTAACTAATTTCCAAGTTCAAATCTCCTCTCATTACAGTAAATATCCTGCATTTATGCATGTCACTACATCTCTGACCAGGGAAAGCCTCCCTCAGGCTAACCGAGAGCTATATTGTTAAAGTACACAGCATGAGTTGTTTCTATTTATTCTGAACTTGAGATGCATAGTAAGAACAAATTGTCGTAGATGCTTGTTATACTGAACATGTAGAGACAATTTTTCTCCAGGATGCATTAATTGTATCTATATTTTGAATCCCCCTCCCGGAGCTATCTACCTGGGCATTCAAACAGCTAACAAAGAATTAGCAGGGTGAGAGAACAAAATTTTACATACCCCGGCATATGTTATGTTTGCAAAATGTCTTATACTGAAGTTCTTGAAAGGTAAGTAAATATTTAAATTAAACTTTAATTCAACTTTGCATTAAAAATAAAATTGCCCATCCTGCTACCCTCCCTGTTAATTTTTGTCACTACATAATGGATCACAATAAATCCAGGTAAACTTTTTGGAATACATGTTGGCAAGTAATCATAGGCCCCAACAGGATTATTCTGTGTACACAGTACAGACGAAATTGATTCCAGGCAATGTCAACAGGATCCTCATTTGAAAATCAACAAACATGTAATTATGATGCTTCATGATACACCAGAGAAGAAATCTGTATGTATGACTCATCCATAAAACAGCTTTCCTGAACAAATAGGTTTCCAGGGTCAAACAATAAAATTGTCTCAATCTTTGCAAACCACTACACAGCCTTGTACAGATTTTTATCCTTTGTGATAGGATATGACAAAATATAGCGGAGGGATTAAAGGATGGAGCTTAAGAAACATCCAATCAGGATATCAGTTTTGTGATGTTCTTCATACTCTAAAAATTTTTCTTATATGATTATGTACACATGTGCTATTCACTTGGAAAAATGCTCAAAGGCAGCTTTCAGAAATGAATTCTCCAGGCCAGTTGTAATCTTATAGCTGCCTGATATGAGAACCTGCAATTGATGCTCGGGTACAATACAACATCCTTAGGGGAAATATGATGGCAAAATGATTAGGTATAGTAAAAGATCAATACGTCTGTTGAGAAGACTCAGATATCTATGGTACCATACTAGTATATTATTAAGATATTACTGTATCTCCTACAGCTAGAGCCATACATTTACACTTGCCTGGTTGCCCAGGGCATGTTAAAATTATGTCTGACATATGCTTTCATGTGTTTCAACTTGCTAAACTGGGCAAGTTACAGTTAAAAAAATAACAGAAAGAAGCAGTTTTATTGCAGCTGAGAGGTAGGCAGTCATCTTTCTTTCAGCCAATCCATCAAAAAATGATGTTTATACTGATCGAAGTTTACTTAACATTCTTCTTGACATTTAGATAATGAACAGAACAATAAAACAGTGACACTGCAAGCAGGTCAACAAATGACATCATACATTACCAGCTCAACAAAATATGTTACATACCCAACTGTCTGCCATTATCATTAAATTCTTTAAAGTGACAAACTCGTGTATTTATCCATCATACGTTTATCAATTGCCAATTGTAGTATCATGCTCATTTTTTTAAACAAAGTAATTACCACAACCAATCCTCTCCAGCGATTTATCGCTGTGGTTTTATTTTCAGAAACAACACCCTGTCACGTCCAGAGCTTGTCTGACAAATGTACCCAAGTATTGAAGCTAGCTATCATTTTTATTTTTGGACATTTAAATTCTTAAGACAGCAAAACAGCTCATATTAAGGAATGCCATCTTCAATTGAACCATCAACAGACTGACAAGATGCTGAATTTGTTCTTTCGCTAGTTGCGAGAACAGAGGACAAAGAAAGCTCTGAGCATAAGGTTCACCTGTCATATTGGAGAGGCAAAGCTGCTGACTACTCGATGGCTGAATAAATAACTGATAGTTTAAGCTCACAACCATTACCTTGGGTATGTACTGTATTACACAATAGTACAGGCAACTTTACAAGAGTAAAGCACTTAAATATACTCTTGCCAAAGTGCAACTTAACAGAAGACAATTTTTCAGTATCATCAAATTTCGTGACAGTGAGTTTTATCTTTGATCCTCACAAACTTTGTAATGCACTCTTCATCTACATGAGATATTCACCTTGTGCTTTTACTGTACAACTGAGTACATACTGCAATCCTGTGCCTGCATGTAGTTAGTAAGTTAGATGAGGTTTAACGGCCCAGTTTCCAACCAACTGGTTCAAGTCGAGCCGGCTACAGCCTTTTTTCCAGTTGTGGCTCACTGGCTTGTTTTCCCTTACTCGTTTGCTTATGTGGAGCATCACGCACAACGGTAGAAGGTTCCATTTTTAAAGTCTTTGGTATGACTCGACCTAGGAATCGAACCCGGGACTCCTGTGTGAGAGGCGGATGCTCTACCACTAGACCAAACAACCATGTACGAACAATTCGCACTAAAATTACGTAACTTTGAAAGGAAAATCTTGAAATCTGGAATACAAACTCACCCAATTTGATTCAAAGGAAGTAAGAGGAAAGGATAGGGTTTTTTCTATAAGGGTTCTTTTACTGCCCCAGTGACTGTCCTAAACGATGAATGAAGGCAATCAGGGGAACAAATAAACAGGTAGCAAGTGTATATAATTATCCAACTCTGTTTTAATACCATACTACTGCACACGTTCAAAATGCAAGTACGCAGTTTTGTTTGTAGTAAGGAAACTGACATCAAACAAACCACTGAAAAATGTTAGTATATTTCTTAAAATTTAGTAAACTGAAGTTTGGCAAGTACTTCAACATCATTACTACATTAATACTTCCCTGCAATGCAGCAGTGTTTTCAGCGTACATGCAGAGAATATGGTTTCATCGTACTGTAAATCTTACCATTTCAACATGGCCAGACTTGCTAAGTATATTCCTGTAACATTTTGATAAAAAAACATTTTACACTGTATAAAGTGTTCAGCTTTTTTTCTTTGTTGCATTTTTTTACTGATTTCTCCTCTACTATGAGGGCCCTGCTTCTGTACTCCAAACTGCAATTAGTTTCCTTATACTGGAATAGGCTACATTCATCTTCTGAGTGTCTTTGTGAAACTTACGGTAAGTACTGTACATGTTCAATTATAACAGTCTCAAGAGTATGAATTCAATTACCCAATTAAACAGATACTTTGTTAAAGAACAAAGAAGAAACAAATATCTCACAAATGAACCAATTTGCTTCAATAAAGAGCACTTTATGTTGTTACGTGAAGTACTGCATGGCATGGTCCTTCCAGTGAACCCAATTTTTAAACTATGACCTACAAGTACTCAGCATTGGCTCCACAGCAGTCTACTTCAGTCCGAAACATAATATAGCTTACATTAAAATAAGCCTAGAGAGAATTCTTTGAAAGCATACTTCAACCCATCATAGTACCTTAACATAGTCTCTTAAGAAGGAAATGTATTCTTGAGTGTACCTCTTCACAGCAAATAATTTTCTTCATGAGGTTCCTCAATTGAAATGTTAAGTTGATGTGACAGAGTTAAAAACAATAATTCTCATTACCTACAACGGCAAATGCAGAAACCTATGAAGCAGGCAGAAAAGTGGAGGTAAACAAAAGGTTTAATGGCAATAAGTGAAATTTAAAATGTTTCCAAGGGTTCTGCTAAGATGTCCACTTTTAAAGGTGCAAACATCTTACTTTGAAATGAAAAGTTATGTTACAGCAGAATAAGTAAAACCAAAATGTTCAAAGTGACTGTACAGGCTCAGTAAGAGACTGAAGTTTAACAGGACCTAAAAGCAGGTTCAAATCAGATAAAGTGTAGGTTGTGTAGACAACCTCATCTGCTTATTACAGTACAGTCACAAGCCGGTTCAGATGAGTTATAACTGCGCATACACAGTGGCTTCAGGTCATAGGTCACATGGGTACATAGGCCTAATGCATGTGTTTAGGTTTGTAAATATAAACTTTGCTCAACAATAACTCTGAAATGTCTTGTTGAAAGTCTTTTATGTTACATTTTGTACCTTTATCTGAAAGCACAATTAGAATGATGTAACTTAGTGAAACTTATATAATGACATTAATAACTGCATTCTGTACCCATATGATCTTTGACCTAAAGCCACTGTGCATGAGCAGTAATAACTCTGAACTGGTTTATAACCATAATCCACCAACAGCAGACATGTTCTATCCCAGAGTAAACAGCAGCTGATATTTTGTGCTTAGAGTATGTCATCTTACATGGTATCATCCAAGAAGGACCACAATGTAACAACAGTTTGGTGAAAGGGTACAAAGGCAATAACTGTAATAATACTAAGAACATATATTTCCCAGCAAAGTCTTGACCACCACCCATATGTCATGACCTCATAATTAAGAAACACTTTAAGTTGTATCAGTCTATTAAAAATCCAACCCCAAGATCTCTTTGGACAGTGAGTCTAACTCTCATTCTATCCTCTGAAATGCCCCCCTCATCTTAACCCCTCCACAAAAAATGGGGAAGCATTCAGATGCAGCACTAGAGTAAATTTAAAATAGTTCTCCTGTTTCATTTTTATATACAGTATTCTACATGATTTTAATCATCAATTTATATAAAACAGTAGCAGAATGTCTGAATACCTCTCCCTCATTCAAATGCTTGGTGACACTTAATTATAAAGCATTTTTGTCCCTATAGCAGTGTTCACTCCTTAGCTGTGCTGCAGTTTTGGTGTTCCCAAGTTCAGTTTTGAATAATGCATTTCTGCAAGAAACTTAGCCTTTCCCAGATGATACAGCACATTAATCACATGCCTATTATACATAACGACCTCTTTACTGCAATTCTGACAAAACTGAACAATAAGCCCATGTGATGTCTCAATTTATAGGTTAACAAAAGAACAAAGCAAAACGAGAAACCTATCCAATTTAGTTCGTGAATAAAACTGTCTTTTGTCAGTTACAGTCAATAATTGATGACGCCATTTGCAACTCTGCCAGAGACATTGTCACTTTGTCAATTAATTCACAAAAGCGTAAAGGTTTCATGTCCCAATGAGATTTCAACTCTACAATGAACAACAAACTGATAGATTGATCCCATTCATACGTTTCATGCCTGAACACCTTTTCAGGGTTCTTCTTCTTCCATCAATTTCACTCGTGATGTATTGTTGCTCAACTATGGATTTAATTTGACTTAAGTTACTTCAACACATGTTACCTTTCATGTTGTATGAAGAAGTTAATATGTACGCACCAACTCCTCGTATAGAATATTCCCGAGAGTTTAAAGTAACTCTTAGTATATGGTTGTACAGAGATATCTCCTAGCCCAAGGATGGACCACCTTTTTCCTTTGAAGGGCCAATTTGGTAGTCATAATACCACTAGCTGACCAATGTTGCTGTACTTTGCCAGAAAAGCACAAAGCTTTCCTCATGTGGTGCATGCCCAAGTGCCCCAAAGAGGGCCCTGGAAGGGTCCAGTGGAAAGATCCAGTGAAGGCATTGGATGACGTTATAATGAAAGAGCTCTTACGCACAAGAAATGTGCCCAAAAATTAGCAGAACTGTGAAGTAATTTCAGTTTTTCTTCATTTAACATTGCAAAGTTATCAAATTTTTTTTTTTCAGTTTTTGACTCATTCACCAAGGGACAATGGGTAACTTCTAACTCCCAGAATTTACTTGAACTAACACATTTCTCACATGTTTTTAATTGTTTCCTACTGGAGAGAGATGTGGTGGTGCACTTCTGTTCCATGCTGTGACCTATTTTAGATGTAAAGCTGCAACATTACCACTAGAAGTACAAGGTTTCTGCAACCTGGTTTATGCATACTGACCATCTGTTACATGTGCAGTACAGGTTTCTGCAACCTGGTTTATACATACTGGCCATATACTGTATATGCAGTACAAGTGAAAATAAGCTTAGGACACAATTACAGCTGTTAACTTTAACATATGTTGTATTATATAAAGTTCTCGTCTTCAATTACAGTAGCCTGTACTATAACCTAATACTGCAGTATCTGTAACCTAGTACTTGGGAATGTTCTGCCACTATCTGGGATTGGCTGGTACTGTAATTATGAACATAAATATCAACAAAAAAACAGAAACCGCAAGGAAGATAAAACTATCAACAGCTACTTCTTTGACTAATTTAAAACTGAAAGTTAATCCTTCCCTTTACAAGGTAAGTAATTTGCAATAAACTGTGAAGAGTACTTTAATGCAATGATAAGCAAAACTTTTTAACTCAGGCAGGCATGTTTCCTGTGTTCAGACCTGAAGAACAACCCAGCCTCCATTTCACCCACCCTCCGCCCCCCACGGTCTACAAAAAAATGAGTATTACATGATTATTTCATGACAGCATCTAAATACACAGTATCCTACATCCACCTAGGCTATGTTGTTGACTATATACCAGCTTAGGCACCAACAGTTGGTAGTTTGGTCATTACTGAATTAGCATGAACTTTGCAACAAGACTTTTGCTGGGGTCGACTATATACTTACATCAGTCAGTAACATAGTCAATGGGGTGTAGTAAGTTTTTCAAAAAACCCTTTGAGTTAGAGACTACAGGGAGCTGTATGACTCTACCATAGAAGCAAAATTCTTCCCCTAAAACCAGGTCTGAAAAATGGAAGGAGTCATAGGGAATCCATGAGCTTGCAGGTCCTAATCATAGGAAAACAGGGGTTACAATATACTTGTGGGTATTATTAAAGTTTGCTGAAGATAACAACACATTTCGCTTCTGCTGATTTTTCCAAACAATAAAGTCACGCATAACTGCTCAACCAGGAAAACTGGCCTCACCTACAAAACGTGTTCACAGCAGGTTATCAGAGGTAAGGGGATTTATTTCCACATGAATCAGATCTCTATGTACATGTTTTGACAAAAACTTGGCACACCCGTTGACTTGAGCTGGTGCAGTATTGCTCATGCTGAAAATATTGTCCGCATCTTTTTTACTTCTAACAAACAATTTTGTCTCTCTTGAGGCTGTAAACTGTGGCATCACTACATCAATCAAAATTCTTCTAGGCCTGCACTAACTAGTAACTACTACACTGTTCAAGTGCTGCACCACATGAAGAGCCATCGAATATTGACTGCAGGGCAGCTAAACTACATTGGTTGCTTTCAGTCCCAACTTTGATTACTGTAGATTACAGTACTGGAAGTGATGTCATTAAACTTACATACTGTAAAACAGTATCTTCAGATGCTGCAAACTTGGAAAACACTGAATTTGCATCACCAAAACTCCCTGGTTTGGGAGTCTAAGAGCTCCGATACTTACCACCTGTTTACATATATGTATACCATTATTGCCTGCAATAACCGTCTGGCAAACCTAATAACACCGTGGGATCCCCTACCTATTGTCCAACTAATACAATCAATTTCAATTTCAAATTTATTTTCATATGCTTTGTCACAAGTAATTTTACGATATGGTTAAGATTATGATACAGTTTTACAGACAGCATATGATGGGCACTAGAAAAATAGAGAAGACTGTTATCTAAGCTAGTGACCATGTAAGAGAAAAAAAAAACAAAGACAAGGACAAGGTGGACGAAGAAACAAATTGTGTTGTATAACTCGTTTCTGGAGGATACATCCTGTGCAAAGTGTAAACCTAGCATTTCTTGACTCTACCTTGTCTACAGCTTTGTACTGTCCCCCTTTAAAGAGTTGACATTAAGGAAAAAGGGTTAGTCAAGTTCAATACTGCTAGAAATTAGAATGTTTATTGAGTAGATATACACACGTCTAGAGGATCTTGTAATTTAATCTTCAAAGCGGCAAGATCCCCGTCTTTCCATGCCTCTCAACGAGTCAAAGTTATCTGAAAGAAGAACGGGATATTTACAACACATTCACATTGTCTCCATTATTTGGACTTTGTCTAATTTACTAAAACGGAAGAGTAACTTCCTTGCCCTGGTGAGATGACAGATTCATACCTCTACGAGGAATTGACATTTTTGCCAAGAAAGAAATCTGTTAAAAGGGTGATCTGATCAAGCCTGTGTTGAAAAGAAAATTGCATCCTGTAAGATTTTGTCATCACAAACTACAAAATTCAAATATTGTAAGGACATTCTAAACAGTGATAGACATGTAGCAACTGAGTGAAGAAAGGAAGTAGCCCAAGGGTGTGGGAGAGGAGGGCCAGAAAAGTAGAAGTGGGTTATTGTCAGGGAGTCTGGATATGAGGCTACGGTCCCTCAAATCTTGTTTGTACAGGTATATACAGTATATGCATACTGTAGAAAGTCACATGACTGCATGGCCTCATCACCCACCCCCACCCCCCAACTACAGAAATGACATTGATTGCTATAAACTTCTCTTTTGTCTATTCCTTACAAGCAAAGCAACAAAGCAAGATGCATGTTAAAAAAAGTATGCAATGTGAGGTTACATGCATTATTGTGCTGGTACATATGAAATCACAACAAACCACTTACATAAAGTCTTGAGGGTGTAAGAACAAAATACTGTACATAGCGAACCTGGATTGTCTCCTAAATTTCAGTAATTGGAAATTATCACTGATGAATTTGAACACCTGTCTCCTTCCCTTACCAGCAGTTATTGTACCATCAATCTTCTCTGCACAAACTAACTAAAGTAATTATAGCAATTATTCCCCTCTATAGTGTTCATCTTGCAAAAACAGAAAACCCCCTCAATTCTCTAATCTAACAACTGAAAACCCCAGGAGGTATTTCATTCCATCCTTGAATTTTCAGATTTTTACTGCCACTCCCAGTACTGAGCTGTTACTTGGTTTGTCACCCAAACATTTTAAAGGGGCATATTCGGTTGATATCGATAACTTAACTAGGGAATTGTTTACTACTCACTAATTATGAAACATTTATTTGTATGCAAGATGTGGGGATTGTTTTAAGTTTGACCATTTGTCATTAGTAGGTGAAGAAAACTTAACAGGTTTGGCAAAAGTTGGTGAATTTCATGAACCAACTCAATGTGCCGCTTTAACATTTACAAATTACTCGGCTTTTTTTGGCTGTGGTACAAGTTGATACCCTTGTGTTAAGTCTTACTAAATTTGCAGTAATTCCTAATGCATATCCTTTACAGTGATCACTCTACGTGCTTCCCGCTCCCATATCCCAAGTGCTTTCATCCTCCTAATAATACCCTTATGACATCCTGTTCCCTCACCCTTACAAATAACTCTAATCTACATATTTCGTTAAAAGATTTACATCGAAGCAACAAACCGTAAAATTGTTATCACATTACATCCCGCCGTCTCAATTAGCTTCCAACCAAACTAATTTACCAAGTTACCTTTTCCTATTAAGCCCAATCAATATTCATTAGATGGACTACGCATGGTTCATCCTTCCCACAAATTAGGAATATAATCAGTATTAACATGTACAGTAATGCTCACAACATTTGAAATGTATCAAATTTCTGCCTGATTATGCAATGTCTTGATTGTAACCGTTCAAACAACCTGTTGAGTTGTGAATTGAGAACTTCTGGAAAAACCCATCCTTCTCCCCTAGCACACTTGAGACTTGTGGCTTAAAGAGCTGACAACAAAACAACAGGGAAAAAATTGATTAGGTTTTGGAGTATTCTTTTGCCCGGGAGATATATGCTAGTGTAACTTGTTGACTATACAAAGTAGTCACTTAAATGCTGCAAGTGATGGCAAGACCTGTAGAATCTTTCAGTGTGTACATAAAAAGCCACTGATGTCCTTTCCTTCCAAACTACCGAGTCCTACGTCATATAAATTATACACAGCATAATGTAATAAAACTTTGAAAGGCATGAAATGGTTGCTACTGGCGCCAGCTGCATGTAACTGGAGGGTATCTAAGGGGGCTTTAGGAAGCGAAGACAATGCATTAGCATGTAAGCTCATGATTATCAAGAGTACTGTCACATGGCATATCCTGTCAATAGTGTTAGGTTAAAAACATGCATTAAGAAAGAAATTTTAGCTCCAAGATGTTGCAAATACATTGCCATTCATTTCTTCTCCACTGTAAATGCATAGGTACTGTAGCTTAATTTTTCATAACAATTCAACATGGTTTAACGATGGCCAGCTGAATGTAAGAATAAAATACCAAGAAAGTCAAAAAACAAAATCGTGGCTCATGTAGACCAGTATCATCATCTTCAATTTGTTAGATGAGATTTAACGACACAACAACACGAATGTGTTATATAGTGTCAACCAGACAAAAAGGTAAAGTTTAAATACAGTTTCAAATACGGTTCAAGTTTGGTTTCAAATACTGTGCAAGTTCTTCCCTTTAGTCGCCTCTTATGACGGCAGGAAATACTGTGGGCATATTCTACAACCCCCAGCTCACAGGGGGATCATCATCTTCAAGTACTGTGGAGCAATGTTATGCATGTTGTGCATGGTACAGTAGCCTTGGGAGATTACAATACTTTTGGAGATGGATTCCCACAGGCCCTTATAACTTATAACTCTCAATCGAATGGCGACTCATTATTGTGTTGTAACAACATGCCAAGTACCCAATATTTGCGATACTGATATTTCACATCTCAATTTCAGCCAATACTGATCCAACACCAAAATCTGAGGAATGAGCAAATACACACTACATCATAGGCTATTGGACACTACCACTAATTGTTGTGTCATTTTTAATACTTTAGGCCTATTGTTTGCACGGGTAATCCATGTACCCGCCTGATGTTCTGTTATCCGGTTCCAGATTTACCACCCCGACTCCTAAAAATGTTGTATGAGGAAAATATTACTCCCTACCACAGGTAGGCTAATTAAAATCATTCATGTTTTTTTTTTTTTTTTGCAATATGCCAACTGAGGAAGAATAAAATAATCACAAAGCCAATCATTTCAGAGTTGTTCTAACTTCTTCCTGGTGCCCCGTTATAGCCTCCTGCTCAGCTCGCTCTGTGATCCTGTTTTGTGATTCCTACAAAACTGATCTCCTTTCACCTGCAACATGCGCTGCGAATGTCATATTACCACACTAATGGTCAATGTGTTACAAACTGAGCTACCTAACATTAGGGCCCATTCCCCAAGTGAAACATTATATCGTTGTCCATCAAAAAAAAAATAAGGTACTGTACTGTAAAGGAGTTGCCTACTAAAAGCTCATGGTACTGTAAATGAAATGAGGGGGACGTCCCTGTTATTACACAACGTCAAAGTAAGAAGAGCATCACATCATAAGTTAAAATAATTACACTGGGCTTAATTCTGCATGGGATTGTTCACACAATTCTAATTGTCTAGGTAAGTAGAAATAGTGACATAGATCTAGGAATACTTGAAAGGTTTTTAAGTACATCTTGAATCCCCAATTGACTGATTCTCCCCTGATGGGTCACAGAGATCCCCTGCATTCCCCACCCCTCCTCCCTGGTCTTTCTGCATGCCACTGAAGATGCACTATACTGTGCATACAGTATACAGTGCATGTTTTCAAACAGTTCACAAGTGAAACTGTTTCACTGTGCATGCTACTCACACTTCAGTACCATCTGCATTCCTATTAACCTTGAGGCTTGGAAATATCATAATGAGATGGAAACCAAGACAATAATAAATCACAATACAGTAACTTTCATACTTTGATAAAACATGTACTTGAAAATTTCCTCCCACTCCAATGGTCAATTATAAAACGTCACAGTGGCACACAATTATCAGGATACAAGAATGTAAGGCAACTTTTGTACCTTTACTTCATGAATAAATTTCCTTGTAAGTAAAGATCTTTAGAAGTTAGTATAACCTGCAGTGAAAAATGGATCAAGGCTGAATAGCTTCAGGCATGCCACTAGATAAAATTTGCAGCTTATTCAAGTTTCAATAGATCTTAGAATTACTGTGAACAATTTCTTCAAAAATCCAATTTACTCTGTGAAGGTCGGTATTCTCTTAGAAATATGACCTAGGCAGCGTTACATTATTCTTTACATTCTCCAACAAAACTGGGAGTTGTTTTCAATGCTATTTTTTTCTTACACACAGCCCTTGGGAAAGCAGCTTTCTAAAACTTCCAAGACTACATTGAGCTATTTTGTATTTTCAATTGTTTTTTATCCTTTTTTCCCAAGCCATCAAAACTTGCTCAAAAAAATTGAAATGAAGAAGGGGTAAAACAAGCTAAGCTTCAAGGAACATTTCCCTAGATGACATAATCATTACATCAATGTTCTGAGGAGAGTTTGGCTGACTAAACTTTTTAATGTTTTTCATTTTCCAAACTTAAAAGCAATTGATATAAGGATAGCATTTGCAGGTATCCCAATCCCACTGAGAAAACATTCAATCATGTTAAGGGGAAAATGCTTGGAAATAAGTTCATACTAAATTTAAAAAAAATGAAAAGGATCTCTTTAAATATAACCCAAGTTCTGAAGGTTTTGACACAGCAAAAATTCAATTTCTGTTCACGTGGTGCTTATTATGAAAAAGTTTTCTGGCAAAGTGAAAGTTAAACAAAGTTGGTTGTTAGCCTGCCATTTCACAAAATCCCTTCACACCGACGTCTCTCTAAACACTTAAAGGTGTTCATATGGAATATAGAATACGTCACACTCACACTCATGGGAACCTTTGATCAACATAATGATCAGAGCTTACGATAATATTACAGAGAATGATTAAATTCATTAATACTAGAACACTGCAATTTTGTGAAGCAATAACATACTTCATGTGGCAGGTAGTGAACAGTTTTAAGGAAACAAACTATTGTTTACATTAAGCTCATTATTGTACACATACAGTACCATAGTGCCACCAAATCTGAGTTCCTTCAAAGGTTTGGTGGTGTGAAAATGACATCGTATTTGATGTAAAAATCATTGAAGACCCCAAATCACAGATGGTTAGCAATGCTTACTGGGATTGTGACTAAAGAACAGATGGTTACAAGGTCCTCATCTTCTGCTATTATCTTATCAAGGTTTTTCCTCTCAGCATCTTAAGTTAGCCTCCTGGCACCTCACCTGCTCCTTGCATCTAAAGGAGCATTTTAATAAAATACAAGGTGTCTGGTGTGTTGTAACAGGGTCAGCCTAATCAGGGTGCTGATAGTCCTTTGTTTGGGCACAAAGTATTGCTTTGGTTAAATAAGTTATTTCAAAGTTATTAAAGTAAGCCTCCTTTCATCTCACCTGCTTCTTGCATCTTACAGAGCATTTTAATGAAATACAAGATTATTGTAACAAATCACCTAATTATTGTGCTGATAGTCCTTTGTTTGAGCAAGAGCACTTTGGTTTTAAGATGGAAGTAGTACCAGTGATTTCACTCACTCGGGCACCAGGGTCAACGACCGCACAACTTTTGATTTGGACGCGTGGGCACAAAACCTCTGGGGTCAAACTGACACACAGCTTTTCACCCCAACAATATGTAATGGTATAGAAAATAAAGATAAAACAGGAATAAAGTTTGATGCATTAAACTCAAATTTATTTTGACCCCTTCTGTTTTAGTTTTGACTCTTGTAAATTTATTCTCAAGGGTCAGTGACTCCTGAAAAAATGATGAGTGAAAACACTGAGTATCTTGGCGTACTTGGACCATGTTTATTTCAAAGTTCTTAAAGTTACTGCAGTCTCCTTTCATCTTACCTGCTTCTTGTATCTTATGGAGCATTTTAATAAAATACAAGGTGTCTGGTGTGTTGTAACAAGGTGGGCCTATTCAGTATGCTGATAGTCCTTTGTTTAATTGTCATGGGCAGAAAGTATTGCTTTGGTATTAAGATGAAAGAGGAACCTCGAAGTACTTTCATGTTTATTTTAAAGTTCTTTGTTTTACCATGGAACTTTGAGGTAGTACCTTACTTCCATGGTTTTACAAGGAAATAGCCAGCTTAGGTTGGACTTACAGAGGGGTTGCTTGGTCAGTCAGAATTTAACAGCCTCCAAGATGTGAATATCCAAGCAAGCATTACCATTATGTAGTTTACCACTATGTCATGTTATCTGTTTCAAAATTTTGTTAGTCTAGCTAATTCTAAGGCTATCTATATACACAGACCATATCTGTGTGGACACTTCTATGCCCTTGCTTCTTAGTTATCATTCCATCTTAATTCCCACAAAATAACAATTACTGTACCACCAGATTTTTCAACTATTGACCAATTTCATAGTAATCTTTTCATACTTTTGATGTATATGAATAAACATTACTTTGGCCTATGCAAATTTGTAAAGAAGAACAAGGTCTAATATTATTCCTTTGTGATGCATACTTTCAATTCACCTGTAACATTGATATGTTCTGAGGGAATTCTTTCGGAAGTAAAACTTGTCTTCTTGAAAGTTTGTCAAGTGCTCCAAATTTAAACTGCAATCTCTCTGACGATGTAATTTATGGATGTTTGTAACTTGAATATTAACAGCTTGCATCACTCCACACGCAGTATTACTTTTGCGTATGCTGTAGACCTACTGTACATACCGAGTTACTACAGCTACAGTGTAACAACAAACATTGAAGAGATATTTCCTGAGAATGGTAAAAAATATCGAAATAATTCCATCAGATCTTTCATGACATTCTTTAACTGCTGAGTGCAAAAGCTCACGTAGGTTGCATATGTATTGCCACACTGTCACCTTTAATTCACATGTATTGCACTTCATCTTATTCAATGTATGTATATCAAAAAGGTGCACCCATTTTAAATTTTTAAAAAAGAAAAGACTTTGGAACACAGAAAGCATGTAAAAAAGAATGTTAAAATTTGTTTCTTTTCTATAAAGTTGAGTTTGTGTAGCTCTGAGAGTTTTGGTGCTGACCCCAATCTCAAATACAATTCAGACAACAGTAACTGTAAACAGTATTTAAAATCATAAAGGGCAGTAACTTACTATTTTTGCTACGAGTATCAGAATCTATCAGTGCTATAGTTAATTACTGTAGCATGTGAAGAGAGACTGATATGAGATATTTGAGACATTTGCCAAACTGACCAATCACTAATTTAAATAAACATACTAGAATTTCAATAAAAGCTGGTCACACTGTATCAAATATTGCAAGGTGACTTGATGTCTAAGCTTTTACGACCTGACCTAGAGTAACAGTGAGCATACAGCAAAAAAGTTGGTCAAAAAAAAAAAAAAAAAACAGTCCTAAAAGCTTTTGAAAGGGACAAATTTCTAAAGCCACATCACCATAGCAATTGCATGCACTGCATCTCCTTTTAATACATTTCCTTTGAGAGTTACAGTTTGTCTTACTAGTATATCTCCCAGCAAGATATTACTCATCACGCAAACAGGAAACTGTTGTAGTCCTCCCAAAGTTTGCAGCTCTACAGTACTTCTGCAGTATAGATGAAAGATTTTTTTTTTTTTTTGATTTAGAAGTAATGACATTACAATTGCTGACATTAGTTTAATTAATAAATCTTGAACTGTTTCTTTCAACTTACCCAAATTTGGATATAAAAAACATGGTACTAATAAAATCTTTAGAACCACAGTGCATGTACACTGAACAAAGAGACTGCACAAATTCCAATGACCATTACAGTAAATTACAGTATTTTTACAACGAAATGCTTTTGAAGGGCATTGTTCAACAGATTTGTGTCAAAGATACATTAGACAATTAGACTCAGTAGTTCGTATCTATCAGCAATTGCTTCACAGGAAGATTTTACTACAGCACTGATTATAGCTATGCCAGCCTTAAATAATTCATATGATTTCACGGTTTTACATATTTTGCACTGAAAGTAGCAAAAAATCTTTTGGGGAATAAGTATATAGTACTGTAACCCCAACCTTATTTCAAATCATCAGCAAAATCTAACAAATTTTGTAGTATTTCTTACAAGTAAAATATCGTTCACATTTCAGAAAACATTATGCCTACATGTAAATGCATGGTTAACAAAGTGAGCTAAATATTCTGCATGACTTTAACACTTCAGTAACACAGCAGTCAATGAGTTTGAATTTAAAACTTTAGTAACCATAACAGTCAACTGAAGGGAACAAATAGAGATTGCATAAGTTTTGTGACAAAAGTTTTAGGGGGAGGGGGACAGATGGGATCAATCCTCCACAAAAACAAGTGGTGGAGAAATGTGTTGTATTTGTACCCCAGAAGTGTGGATGAAGCCAAAGGCATTGTATGCATGACATACACCTGCTAAAGTCTACTACACACAGTGTGCTTTATTGTCTGGACACCAAAATGACATTGCGAGACGTCAGTGCATAAGGTCCATATTGTACAGTACGCACAGATGTATAACCAATGTTCAAATCCTAAACTACAAGAAGTTGTATTACAACATTGTGCAATCATGTAGCTCTGCTAGCTACTGTTTACAGGAGATCGTGCATATCTTATGCACAAGTCAACAGTGTAATATAAAGTAAATTACCTCTGCTTTCAGTACCATTCAGATGACTTTAAAAAATCCCCCCCCCCTCCCCCCCCCCCCCCCTGAAAAAAAAAAAAAAATTAGTAAATAACAGTATTTTCTCCTGCATGATGGAAACTCCATTTGCAAACTACCATACATTAATACAAAAATCCACACCATATTCAGCATTGTTCAATATATTCCAGGCCCCATGCTTTCTGTAAGCCCATGGGAATTTGAGTAAGTGACTCTTCTTAGAGGCACCAAGTACACAACATTAAAACATAACAACTTTCTGGGGCCAATAACCTCTAGTCTATCTCCAGCTCTTTCCTTGAATACTTTCCACACCCTGAAACAGGGCACATTTTCTCTGACTGCAAATTTACATGTTTGTGTTTTGTACCTTCCATTACATTAATGACACACTCAAGTGAACACTTTACAATTCCATCAAATCCCTTGATGTTAACACCCAAAAGTGTGATTTTCGGCTGCAAAGCTACCTAACAAGAACCCAGAGGACCCCCTTTCGTCGCCCAACTTTTTAATATTTAAAAACCTTTAATCCGTAAAACCTTGCAGAGTTTTGTCCCCCATGTTTGCAATGAAGACCTCAACAATTGTCCCATGGGGAGTTCCTAGGAAGTAATTTGACACATCTGCCAGGTTTTTAAACCTTGCAGTGGACTCACGAAAATTACAAACTGTAGATCTATGAGGGTATTCTTGACGATGTACTACAGCGCGGATTATATCAAAAGCGACAAGACGATTCAATATACTCCAAGATTAAACCAAACCTATTAGCAGCTATCTGCTAAATACTTAGAACTACATAATATGAAATCACATAAAATTTTGTTTTAAAAGTCTTAAAAGTGAGGCCATTCCTAAGAAGAATATATGCAGTATGCGGTATGCTTGGTAGTGTGAGGGTTTGGATAGGGAGATGGGGGTCACACTGCACCTTCTTCCAAACAATGTTTCCAATTTCTACCTATCATAAAAAAGATTAAATCATCTGAAAGTAAAAACTTTTAAGGGTACTGTACGGTACAGTAAACTTTCATGAGTACTCTTTCAACATTTCATAGTGGTTTATACTTGTATTTTGGGGTTGGTTGACAGCTTAAATCTCAACCAAGGCTGGATGGATAAATGCCATGAGGCATTTGAAGCAATAGGGCTAAGTACTCACGAGGTCCCTGCTCAATCCCCAGCTAACCAAATTATACCATCACATGAGTTTTGATCCAGGAGCAAGCTACGGTTTTTACTAACTGAAACGAACTAACATAGAAAAATTCCAAATTTGAGTTTAAAATGTTGATTAAAAGCCATATACGCACTATTCCCAGGATCTTCTGGTGTACACCATTTATTCTTCTAATTCCTTTTTTGGCATCAGACAGCCGCCACTTGTACCAAGTGGCAAGGTCCCCATCCATGAGGCAGCTCTCCCTGTTCTCATGGTACAACCAGTAGATCCAGCCACTTAGGACCTCTAAAGACGGGTATTAACACAACTAATAGGTGTTTGAGGTCCTTCAAAAGCAACTTGAGATCCACACATGACTGGCATACTATAAGTGCAGGTGTTTTTAAAGTATTTTTACATTGCCACCAATGACGTCATTTTGATTGAACAACAAATTGTTTTTCACATTTTGGGTTTCAGATGGACTGCACAGGGTCTAAAAGGGGCATTTCAATAGCTGTTTTGGGGTTAGAATTTATGAACTATTTTGGTACAGGAAATGATCATTTCATGTGGAAATTACATTAAGTACTGAGAAGAAAAAATGTCATAACCACTTAGAGTATTTTCCCTCTGCAAGAATGCATCGAATTCAAAAAATCTGACACCAGTCTAATTTTGTACATCCTTTCAGTTGGACAGTTTACAGTGTAACACAGTGTAAAAACCTTGTTTGTTGCAAAAAAATTCCAACGTGCAGTAAAATCAATAATTTGATTTTTTTTTCCAAATCAGGAAGTGTCCTGAATTATTCAGTAATCAATATTTCATCCTAAAATTCAGTACAGCACTAAAAAAACGCAATATTTACAAAATGTATCCACAATAAGAGTGTATTGTGCAATAGTGGTTTCAGGCACTGGACTTGACATCCTCCAGAAGGACTGAGTCAGACATGTGACTTTTCCTAAATTTTTCAGTGATTTTTCAATACCAACTAGTTGTATTATCTATCAAAATACATCAAGTGACAACTGATCTGGAGACACAGGTAAATTAGAAGCTTAGTAAATTCACAAAGTTCTGCATTTTAGCAAAGTTAATTAATATTAACACCACAGATGTAATTAATCAATCAGAACACCTGCCTGATGAAAAAATCTGCATATATTACAAAGCAATAAATATTGTTACTTTTGTAACTACATACTGTAATTCTCAAAATTTAAATACCCTAGAGGTGTTTGTGGAAAATCTATGATGAAGGATCCATATTGCTACCCCAGTCACTAGTCTGGGAATGGTGGTCTGTGAAGTACTTGGGCTTATTACCAACTGTGATGTGGGCTATGACATTTTTCATGGTACTACAGTACCTCAGAGCTACAGTAGTACAGTCTTTCCATGTCCTCAGCAGGGTTTTCACTCGTAATTTTTTTCTTCAGGAGTCACTGACCCTTGAGAATAAATTTACAAGAGTCAAAACTAAAACAGAAGGGGTCACAATAAATTTGAGTTTAATGCAACAAACTTTATTCCTGTTTTATCTTTATTTTCTATATCATTTTAACGTATATCATACAGTATTGAAGCTGTGAAAAGGAGCCCAGAATTTTTTACAGAGACTTGCCTTTGCGTCAAAAATCGAAAGTTTGTGCGTCGTTGACCCTGGTTGCCTGAGTCAGTCAATCATCCATGCTCAGTCGCTGAAAAAACTTAAAGGGAAAATGCAGTCACCCCAATAAAGAATTGTATAGTAGACTATCCTATTTCCTGAATGGATCTTGAGAATCATTGACAGTATTTTTCTCACTCAACTGTAAAATTTTCAAGGAGCAACTGCTTGGTTTACCTTGAATATGCAATATTTATGTCCTAAAATATTATGAAAGATACTTGGAAGAGAAATAAGAAGAAATTTGTGACATTTAGCTTTTGTTTCAAATTAACTTTGGGATGACTGCTTTTGACCTTTAAGAACAAATACTATATGATATGGAATGGAACGAAACTGTCCACATGATGCCATTAGATGAACACCCACATCCATTTATTTCATTTGTAATGAATTTCTATCAAGATCTTACAACCAGAGGACTTTCATCTAACATAGTTTAGCAGGGATGAAACTCAATGATCACCTCCCCTCCCCCAACCACCCAAGAGAACTCACCTAACATAGTTTAGCAGGTATGAAACCCGATGATCACCTTCCCCCTCCCCCGACAACCCCAGACGCCTCACCTAACGTAGTTTAGCAGGGATGAAACCCAATAATCACCTCTTTCAGACCCCCCAGCCACCTAAGGTCACATCTCCCTCCCTTACACCTCACCCCTTGCCACCATGTCACAACCAAGTTACAGTACCTTAAATGCTGAATACACAGAACCCTGTATACTGCACACAAAAAAATCTTACTTCAATGACAAAGACACTTATTTCAACCAAGCCTGCTTTATTACACTGACAGGTATAAGACCAATACATCCTATTTGAGGGCTAGTTTACAATGCATCTAGTTTATTTGAGGTATTATAGGCTTACAAACTATTCACACACTGCTTTATGTGGGAGTGTCAATAATTAAGAGTAATTCCCAGCTTTAATCACAGTGTTATAATTGTTGTGTTTACTGTAGCTCTGGGAGGTATATGCAACAAAGCATTGAGGGCAAGTACTCCCTGTTGCTCATTTTGTCCTATACTCAGCAGGTCACTGCATGCAGAAAGAGTATGTACAGTACTGTACATATGTCTAGTTGACACAACCAGTACAATGTACAGAACTGAGATTCTTCGTCCAACGATATTGTACAACTGGCAAAATATGGCATCAAAACTGAGTGTAAGTGTTCCTTTTAATAAGTATTAAGAAAAAAGGGAATACAATGAAAAAAGAGGTGGTGATTTTCTTTTTCCTTTATCCTTTTGGCCATTTGGTTTCCCTAATATCTTACAGTTAAAGATTTGGGTTCATTTCTACGTGCCATATTACTAGGGGAATCGATGACAATTACAAATGCAGAGACCTAGGTCTATCCTTCTGTTACCCTGTGGTCAACCTGATTATCAATTTAAAATGTAATTTCCTATCGCCTAAAATGGGAGCAAATTTCTCAACTCCAGCAGCACACTCGAGGAAAATGAAGTAAATTGGTCAATTTATTTTTCTTTAACCGAGATTTTTATGCAGAGGATTGTTAGAGATCTCTGGAGAGCAATCTCATTATTGCAAAAAAAAAAAAGTACTTTAAAGGAGAGGTATGCATTCCCGAATGTACAGTATGCAGTACTCTATGAGTCAAATCACGTGGACTTTCCAAATAAACTGTAACGCCCCTCTTTAGGCCTAATTGACAAGTTGGAAAATTCGGTACTTCCGGTGGGTTCACAAGGTCAGCTGTACCGTGAAAACCTTGTCACCTGTGTGCGCATGCATAGAAGTTTGCCTGCCCGGTGGATGTGTATTATGCCTGAATTAACTTTACGCATGTAATACCATGCAATGTCTGTCCGAAGAAGGTGACAACTGCCACAAAGGTAAGTGGTTCTCTTCACAATTGACCCATCCCATGATGCACTACATGAAAACATGTTCCCAACTCGTCTGATTGTTTTCCATGACTAATCTATTCGTGTAATTCACAACAAAACTGGTACTATCCATTATCTCACTGATAGTTGTTTACATACACAGACTGAATTGTTTACTGTCACTCATAAAAATCTGTACTAACTATTAAACATTCTTGACAAGTTGAGAGTTAACAATTCCTAAGCCTGTAACTAATATGATCAATATATACAAAATTTACACACTAACTACTTAACAGAATCTAAATTTCATTACCTTGGCTATACTGTACATCTGTAGGCTGAGTTACTAGATCATGTATCATATACCTGTAGCTGCATAGGCAGTGTACTATATATATGAATTCTTTCAACCTGGCAGGTTTATTCTCTTATTAATATGCCTAGACAGAATATAGGCCAATATCTTGATCATTCAGCTAGTGATAAAGCTAGCACTCTTAACATGTATGTAACTTTATATTGAGATGATAATTTGTTTACAAAAAGTATATACAACACTACGGAATTATCACTGCTAGGGTAGCATGGCAAGCGAATTCATGAGCACTGCATCTCAACAGAACATATGGTCCTCCAATTGAATGTTACATATGCCATAAACAATATACTGAAAAAGAACATGTTTTAGACACGAAAGGATATCCTTTGAAATCCAATTCCTAAATTGTACTCAAAATACAATTTGGTAGCTACAACTATAAATTTAGGGCCCAGTGATAAACTTTGAAAGTGATAAAAAATATTACTATTCATCTTACTATACTAGCAAGCTGTCCTTGCTCATGTATCCCTTTTCCCTTTCATTCCAGCTCCCACCTTATCTCCCAACCTTTGACTCCTCCCCCTTCTCCATACCAATACTTTCATACTTCATAAAAAAAAAAGAAATCCCAGAACCTGATCCCCTGTACACATGCAGCACTGCCTTGACTTATTTTGTAAGTGGTATGTGCCACGACCCCTCCCCCTCCCCCAACAAATAACTGTACTAGCTGTTTTGAATGCTTGCTGCTGAATCCCCAGCCCCATTCCAGTATCTCTACTGTCAGACTCTATCTCTAGAGTCTGACAAACTGATGATGCACATACAAGTGCTCCACTAGTAAAACAGCGTAAGCAAATGCTATACAATACCTCATGAATAAACAGGTCTAAGTACTGCAGCACTCCAGCAGCCCGTGTACCTGTAGTAAACGTTCCCAGTTTTCCATAATAGAAGGCCTAAGCCAAAGAACCCTTCAAAACATCCATCTACACCAATAAACCTTCTACTTTTCCTACCAGCTGCAAAAGGTCAACAGATTCTTTCCCCAGCTGCTTGCCTTTGGAAACTAACTCAGATTAGATCTACTGTAACTATTGAGTAGTATGTCTTACAGTAGTGAAGCACATAACAATATCATTAAAATTGCATTGATTTTATTCGCAAACTACTATCAAGCTCTTATACTGTGTCTGTGATTAAAAATTGTACAGTACCATGAATATAAACAATATACATATAATATACTTCAATGATGTTATACAGTATGTATACAGTAATAACCTTGTGGTGATAAAATTCTGCCTAACAGTTGAGCCACAACATTTTGGACTACCTGGTAGTGATGTTAAATTGTGACACAATGTAGTCAAAACATTACTCACTCAGGAATGCTGGGGCGATTGAGAACGTAGACAAATTAGAATCTACTTTTCATTGTGATATGACATCGTAGACCTGTGCGTCTTATCAGTTCCTTCGCCAACCTGCAGTGACATCATTTGTTTGTAAACATGAATGAGTCTATATACAATGAACTCTGATATCTACATGAACCTAATAATTAAAGGGGCTTTACTGCATTGCTTCACACATTAATGATTTCTTGTTGAATTTACTCACATCTTGATGGTACAGTAAATGAAGAAACTATGAGATTCTGCACATCTGATACACAACTGAAATGCCAATGATTGCATGGGTTAATCAATGACTAAAATCATTTATTACAAATTTGTGACCAGGCACTTTTTACCATTAGGTATTAACCATATGCAACCCCCAAAACAACAATTTCTCACATTTTCGGTAACTGTAGGAAAGATACATGGATAATGAGGCTAATTAGAAACATTTTCATGCAATAATTTCCTTCAAACTTCTCACAAAATAACTGATATAAACCAAATAAGCCCCTTTAACATGACAACTGCATTGAAAGCACAAACAAATGATTCCTTGAAGAATGGGAATACAACTACTGGAATGTTTAATGCATACCTTTTTCCATATAGCAATTGCAAAGCACTGTGGGATAGAGTTTTTGGTATGCATAATATCATTTTACTGTGGCCAAAAAGGATGTAAACAAAAATTCTATCCCACAATCCTTTGTAATTGCTATTTGGAAAAGGGTCTATTGGTTTCTTTCTTTCATGAAAGATGAGTACAAGGTAGATAATGAAGTCACAAAGCTGTACTTTATACTTAACTGGGCAGCATAACACTATAATCATGTACACTTGTTGACAATACTGTAAGCATATGCCAGGATGCTATATATTTAATTAAATCCTCCATGACCCAAAGATAAGCAAACTAAGAATTCAGAACAGTCCCATGTACTGTAGCAAACATGGATTATATTATCAAATGTTATGCACTGAATCTGCTTTCCAAATAGCAAACTTTACAAAGGATTGTTGGATAGCTGTGATATGCATCATTTCTGGCACAGTAAAATATCATTGACAAAAATGGCACACACCAAAACTCTGTCCCATAATCCTTTGTAATTGCTAAATTCTATTTGGAAAATGGGCTTTACCCATCTCTTTTTGTGTAGGGCTATGTGCATGTGTACTGTATACCTTCACATTTTCAATGCCAAAGTCTGACGCAAGCAAAAATCGATGCAAAATTCAAGACTGTTATTAGAGAGCTGTAATAACATTGAATTTTCTCATGTTATCAGCTGCACAAGCCCAAGGTAAGATGTCTTCGTTTTATTAATGTTACAATGTTCACGTCTACGTAAAAGCAGGTGAAATATTTACAACTCAAGTTTTGAAGCTGTTTTTCTCAACTAAAACTCTTGCTTTGCTGTGATGTCCATACAGGCCCTGTATATATATACACATGCAAGAATATGTACAGTACACTGTGTTATCAGGCTACGTGCTGTGCTGGCTGTGAAATGAAAATGAGGTGATAGGCCCTATTAAAAGAAAGATGAGGAAAAATGTCTATGAAAGATGAAGAAGAGGCCACCTAATCAAAGACTTGACCATCTGAAATACTCTTCCAGATAAGGTGGAAAAGGCGATAAAAAACAATAAGGGGAACTTCGGAAAATTACATCTAGTGTTGCATTAAGAAACTAGACTATTCCCGACTAATTATGGTATTTAAAGAAGGCTGAAAGTTCTGAATACTTGACAATGACAATGAATGAACCCCCCCCCACACACACACACACAGTTGCATTAAAATGGCTGAAAATACATCCACCATACTGTACAATATTCAGCCCTTTATTGCTTCAACATTATTTTGGAACATTTAAACCTTTTTAAAGCCAGGCTCTATTCTGCATAACAGCCACCACCAATGATGCCTCATACAGTACCTTTAACATTTATAATAGCCAGATAGTGAGAACCCGTTCACTGTACTGTACATCTATGACATTATTTCAACAGGGCTAACTTTTGCGGCACTGCCTAATCTTGTTTCTGAGAGACAACAAAATTTACCCTACAGTAAGCGTGGCAAGGATAAAGGGTGCTATAAACGCTCTCCAATGTTTTCAGTGTACTCTAACATTCACACTACTATGTACAGTACAGGAATGTTTTAATCCCATACCTGTAAATATGCGAGTGGATAATGGCGGTGGCACTCGAAGCAATGAAGCTTGGTAAGCACACACTTCCTATTGGTGTCCTTACATTACAATTTCGAAGTGCGAAAGTCAGACTTAAAATACTGCCTTACACGCTGTTATAACAACTTTCACTCTCTTTCAACCCCTTTTCCAACTTTAGCCCATCAAAATGCTGTACTCCACCCCTTACACTTAAAATTTGTCCACAACAAGCATTATAATAATTAAACTGTTTAATTTTCTACTGGATACATACAGAAGCACTTTATTCTAATCTCCACCAGCCTTTCATAATACTTATTGCCATCACAATTTTCTGCTCACAATTTCAACCACTACTAAATGAAATATAAAACAGGATAATAAATACATCTTAAACTATGTTCTTTACTGAAAGCTCTGCAACCTATGCTTAGTTAAAAATACTGGATACTATGGTCAATCTTTTCTGCCTTCTATAAATTCGTAAAAAAAACATTCTTTCTGTAGACCGATATACTTTACCCTAGATATTAAAATGATGAAAATAATGTTTTGTAACCTAAATTACGCATTTTAAATAATGTCACAACATTTTGGCCAAGCTTACACAAAATCCATCCCTCCTACTGTGATGAAAATAGTAGGCCTATACCATTTGTTGTTGCTCAGAAGTGCTTCACACTCATTGTCAGGGTCATTGTGTGAATGCTATGATCAACCCATTCTAGCAGATCATGTACAGTATGTACACACAAAGGCTACAGTACAGTACAGCTTAAAATAAATCGGACGTTAGTTGCGTTATGCGTTAGAAAAGTTGCGTTAGATAAAAAATCACCTGGAATGGGCTAACGCATCTAACGTTGTGTTCCAACTAACGCTGTTTCCGTTATCTGCGTTATTCAAGCTGCAGGTGCAGTTTTTCTAACGCTACTACCGTTATTTGCGTTAATCGCCGTATACCGTGAAACTGCGGTCTTAGCTTTGGCTAACGCTACTATCGTTAGTTGCGTTAATTAGTGTTTTCACCGGGTAGGAAATTTCTACTCCAAGTCTGACCGCTTCATGTCGTAAAATCACAGTTCCTCGCGCGCGACTAGCAAGTAGATCAGATTACAGCTCTATTGTGTAAAGGTGCATTTCTGCATAACAATGTGGTACAAAGGAAATCGGTTTTCCTCGAGAAGTCGGGCCCGTTAAAAACTTATAATGGTGCTTAACAATCGGAACGCATATTCGGTCAGGAATTTTGCGACTTGATTCTTAAGGAAAGGTTGATTAACTTTTACCGCAACAGCGCGCACAGAGGCAATTTTAAGAACGCCTCAAAAGTGGTGTTGTTGGTACCGGTTCAGCGAATTCACGCAACTGAAAACACTTACAGAGGATGATAAGTTTCCGTCTTCTCAAATATTAAATGCTGTGTTTTCCGTATTCTGTCTGCATGTTTCATGCAGTCAAAATGTTGTAGTTCATTATCATTTTATTGTCAATTCCGTGTTCTACAATTTCCTACGGTACTTCTCTTTGTTTACCGGTGTACGACTGCGGGAGGCATTGCCATTGCTAAGATGAAAAACAAAACAGCATTTAAACGGATTTAATTTAAATAGCTATTTCGCAATTGTTTCGTGAACTGGCCTTAATTATTTTAATTACTTTATTGCTTTTCACGCGTGGAAATGTCATTTCACGTTTTTCGTTTTCTTCCTTTCCGTTGTTGCTTTCCTGCAGTTTCCAGTATTAACGGAAAAGTCACTTTATGCAGCGTGGGTATCATAATAAACACAACGCTGTCTTTGATTTTTTTTTCAAGTTGCCTTGACTGAAACGTTTCATGAGAAGTAAAACAAAGACGAGCTGTGCATTCGTTTTGCCTTTTGTTTTATGTGTAAAATAATTAGCCCATATAACAACTCCATGCTTTTGCGAATTATCCCGCATGTTTAAAATGCTCATCTGTACGCACTATAGCTTTCGCTACCAGTTGATCTACAAAGTTGGTAGGCGTCTGTAAGTTTGCAGTTGAGCAGGTATTTTACAATACCTTGAAAAACAGGTCATGTCTTCAAGGAATCGTAAGTTTTTAAATGGAATATTGAAACGATATAAGTTTCTTAACGATGTCTCATTCCATCATAATCCAAGCAGTTTTTAATATGCGATATCACAAAAAAAAAATTGCAAGAAGGCCAACAGACTTTACCAGTTTTTTGAAAACTTAAAACGACATAAACTGCACAACCAGGAACGCAGGGGCAATTTTGAAGTGTGTGTGTGTGTGTGTGGGGGGGGGGTGGCTAATCATCGAAGCGGCCCAATATGTTCAAGAAAACAAAAGCCTATCAACCCAGTTTAAAGGCGGCCCAAAATGACCACGGCAGAAAATGTGCGGGGGCTAAAGTTCCCCTAACCCCCGTCTCCGCGGTCCCTGTAATCGTAGATAAAATGAAAGGAAAAGTATTAGGCAAACGATTTTAAACAAATGGGAAAATACCGAAACACAAACTTTATTAAACAGGAGGTCGGTAGCCTGAGTAGTTCCTGAGAAATAAAAAATGCCATATTTAAGCTGGCTTACTGTGCTGAATTTTACCGGAATGCCAGTCGGCTGGAAGATGTAGCCTAACTAATAAAGTCTTTCAATTTGTAGAAGGCTGCGGTGTTTGTAAGTTCCAGTATTATTCCGTTAGCATGAAGGTTGAAGTGTCGTTACCAGGTTATTGGGCAGATCTCACATTATTTGAGGGAAACATCAAGCTAAATTTAATCCCCAGTCCACATCACGTTCAACTATCAAAGCGATTGGGACGATGCAGCAGTAGGGCATAGCTGGACTTTTAAGGCCATTGGTATTCAGATTAGCTCCCCTTCCACTTCCATAAGTAAAATAAATACTACCTGAGCCGGGTGTGTCAAGAGGCTAAAACTTCACACCCAGCTGCGCAATTCTGTTTGAAAACGCCCATATAACTTGTTAACAAATGAAATATCCAATGGCAGCTCAGAACTGAATACTGATTCATTCATTAACGGCCAGCGCCCATTTTTGCGTAGCCTTTTTTGGAAGTCATGTGGCTTCGTCATTTCTCGTGCTCTAGCTCTTCAGACACATATGACGTCATTCACTTGGACCTGGAATGCTTTTTGCGATTGTTGAAGGTCGGCGCCATTTTGGGATTTTCAATTTTCCGATATTTCACCCTTTACTACACGGTTTAGGAGTATCTTTAGCAGTAGTAGACATAACTTAAAACCACGAATAAAGCTCGGTATATGAATCTGGATGGTAATCGCTAAATTAGCCAATATTTCAAGGAATTTAAATTTCGCCCGTGGCAGCTGGCCTCAACACGAGTGATATTGCGCATTATACTGGATATCTTCTTCGTTAGGTTAGCCACACTTACAGTAGGCCTATGCGCGGAAGTGATAGTACGACCGTGGATCGGCAGTGTAGGCCTACGTGAGCTAGCGAAGGTCCAAAGAATATAAACACGGTGGCCGTGTCACTAGTTTGAATTTGCCATGAACTGTTCACATGTTCGTTGGCCCGACCGATGCAGTTAAGTTTCCATTAGGAGGGTGGGATGGCCGAATGGGTGAGATGAAAAACCGTAAATGTGGACTGAGCCTGGACTGTAGGACAAGTTTGTAATATGGATACACTGGGCTGGCCAGAGAAAGTATATGTGTGTGCATAGGCGAAAGAAGCGGGGTGGGGGGGGGGGCTTTAGTCCCCAGTCAAAAATGTGGGGGACTGAGGTATGCTTCTGCCCCCCAAGATCCAAGGCCAAAAACCCCTTATTTGTCTCTTCTGTAAGAAATGCCAGAAATTTGCAGTAATTTTCCTTAAAATTTGCCAAAAATGTTGCACCAATTGCATCTGAGGACCCTAAAATGCCCAAAAATTTTCCAAAGGGGAGGGGACCCTCCCCTTAGACCCCTCCCCAGACCGGCGATTCGAAACAAAGTTCAGCCCCCAGTCTCGAAAAGTTTCCTACGCCTGTATGTGTGTGTTTGGGGTGGAGGTGGGGTCGGGGGGAAGAAGCCAACGATCGAGTCACTCAATTTTGCAGTCGAGTCAAGTCATTTACTACTTTCAATGCGACTCGAGTCACTGTATTATTTCTATGAGGAAAATTATGATACAATTGCTCGAGTCATTTCCCTTCTGAAAATTAGCGACTCGAGTCATGACTCGTTACAACACTGAAGAAGCACATTAACAGAGAGGGATCGTCGTCTCTGGGAGGGGGGTGTCCAGTGCGCGGGAGTTCCCCACCTCATTTGAAATTTGGAATTTTTCCGTCTCTCCCAGAGTTGATATTTTCTTTCTCTTGTTTTTTTTTCTTTTTTTTTTGTTAAAAACTAGTCCCTAATAATTTTTGAGGGGGCAGGTAGGTCACATGCCCTTCATGTTCCCTGTGGCTACGTGCTTGATACAGGGTCCAAGTGATGCTGCAGCCTAGCAACCTGACTATGGGGGCAGGGCTGGTTGCACAGTCGAATGGACGAAATAAAACCCAGGCCTGAGAAGCTAGAAAAGGTTTTAAGGGGGAAATGCATTTTTAGAGGACGGTGGTAGGGCCTATTTTCAAGGGATCGCGGATGTTTGGGTAATCATTTTTACCTTCTCTAAAAAATGTCTACAGTGCGAAAATTTTTCTCGTGACATCTCTCCTCCTCCTTCCCATGGCCATTGGCGTGCAGCTTATTACTTTTTTATGAAGGTGAGAGTGACTTGATGGTCATTGTGCCTCTACCATTTAAGAAGTCCCACGTAGATCCTGATCAAACCAGGATATACACTGGATAACCTGTACCCCAATTTGGTTGTTCAATTACCATCATGGCTGAATGCAAACTGTACACTTTAGCCCAGCTGAAGGGGGCCTCCCTTTTGCGGGATTCCCACTTCGACAACGACTGGATCCACCATGACAGTAGACCATGGCAGTTCTTAAACCTTGACGCTCAGTAAGCAAAAATCCATTTTTGTCAAAACTGATCTGTGTATCTGTTTGTTATAACATTATAGGCGGCGGCACCTGGGTGTCATCATACTGTACGTGAATAGCCCCAGGGGGACAGGACCACCAGAATAAGATTTTGGCCAAATTTCTTTACGCCTACATCTGAGTGTCATGGGGTATGTGTGAACGTTATACATAAGGAGTCGGGACCTACCAATAACTTAGAGTTAGTCGTGGTGTCATGGTTCTCACTGCAGTTACTGGCGTTGGATAATAGGCGCAGTCTTAAATGTAAGTTTCGATGGCACCCCAACCATGGCAAGCCCTTGACTAAAGTTATTTGTCAGTAACACATAACGGAAAGGTGTGTTTATTGACCATTCTCCTACTGTACAATAGGCCCGTAGCCAGCCAATTTTTCTGGGGGAGAGGAGGGGAGGGGGAGGGGGAGGGAGGGGGAGGAGGGGAGAGGGAGGAGGGGAGAGGGAGGAGGGGAGAGGGAGGAGGGGAGGGGGAGAGGGAGGAGGGGAGGGGAGGAGGGGGAGGGGAGGGGGAGGGGGCCATCGATGTTGGAGTTTCGCCTGCCTGGGTGAGGTGTCTCTAGATGCAAAGAGGTGCGAGATGTTCCATTTTTCTTATCATATCATTGTCTTCCAAAAATGCTGGTCTCGTAATAAATTTTTCCTCCTTCAGTGCAAGACCTTTTACGGAAAAATAAAAGCCACCCATGGCTACGTTGCCTGCTGTACACAGCTTTCCTTCGTGATAATGACAGTAAAAATCTTTCTGATACATCTCCTTGGCCGTAATTCACCCATATAGTAACTATGTACAGCTTGGAACGATAAGGCACATACTGTGCATGTCGTTATCACAAGTAGCGAACGTTCGTTTGCCGCCATGTCTGGTGCTCTATTCGGTATGTTGTGCTGAAGCAGTGCACGTGACTTTGGCACACCCCACTTCACCGATGGGTAAAGAAAGAAAATGGGGAAAATATTTTACTCTTTTTTCCATATGTTTGGATTGTTTGGATGCAAAAAAGTTTTGCAAATAGTTTGAATAGCAATGAAAAATTATTAGCATCATAAATATTGGAATCATTTTAATATTTAAGGGTGTAACAGGATAGAAGAAAGTTTTGTTTTCCACACGACGCGAGATACCCCTTGAAAGAATGTATACGATGCTGGGGATGAAGTGAATTTTGTTTCCAAAAAATCTGTCTCCACCAAAAATAAAAAGTTTTAGCAATTGATCAGAGCCAAAAGAATGTTATTTTGGTTTGAATATGTGCATAGCTTGTGTAGACATAACTGTATAACTGAATTTACTTCTTAAGAAAATGGAAGCATGTCATCTTAATTTAAGTGATAACTATAAAATCTAGTCATATTAATATCAGCCCAATATATTTAGTACGGCAACAAAATGTACTAAAAATTTCCAGCACTTTCTTTTACGCTACTTCTTCGTTTCCGAACATTCCCGATCCTCACGCAGAGCGTGCACATTGGTAATGAGCTGTCTTTTCACGTTCACTTATCAAGGAGATAGGCTAGGCTTATCTACAGTATAGTAAGTTGTTTCGTTAACTGGTATAGGCGCCGCTTGATGAACGGTTAGAAACATGCATCGCGGGACTTTTAACTGGTGTATAGTGCAATAATAATTAAGGTCCGTCCTAGTACTAGTAGTAACAGTGAATTGAAGGGCATTTCCCTGTAAAAATTCTCAGATCTTGCAATTAAATTTCGATATCGAACGTAACGATGCGATAGCCTGGGATAGACTAGCCTACTGTACATCGACACAACTCATGCACGGATCGTTGTCAGCGTCGATGTTGCATTTGTTCTCAAACCACAATTAACGCAACTAACGATGGAATCGTTGCTTAGCTAAAATATCTGTTCAGGTTCCAACGCAAGTAACGTGGTGAGAAATCTTGAAAGCCGATGCTGCATTTGTTCTCAAACCATAATTTAACGCAACTAACGATGGAATCATTTCTTGGCTAAAAGATTTCCAGTTTAGGTTCTAACGCAAGTTAACGTTAGAGTTAATGAACGAAACTAACGTTAGTTGCGTTGCCGTATGTTCAATGTAACGCAGCCAGCGTTATTTGCAGTAAATTCTCTAACGCATAACGCAACTAACGTCCGATTTATTTTAAGCTGTACTGTACTTAAGTGAGAACTATAATGTAAAATACTGAACAAGTCATTGTGTGAATGCTACAATCAACGTATTCTATAAATTAGATATAACATACACACGTACAATACTTGGGTGAGCACTGTATATACAGTATATACTAGTACATGTGAATGCCACAATCAACCAATTGTAGTTAATACATGTATGCACACAGACTTTCAGTACTTCAGAAGCACTGTCTGTGGTACAGTACAGTACTTGTAAAATTCTGTTCTAGTCAATGTATGACTGCCACAATCTATCCATTCTAGAGTCTAACTCCTTGCTTTTCAAATGCAGCCTTTAGGGACACATGAGGCCCTCTGGGTGTGGCCCTGAACTGATTTTACCTTAGAAAAATAAGTTAAGTAAATACCCCAATATTGAAACCTCAAATTATGTCCTTTGTGACTACTCACTTAGGAGGAGGGGAAACTTAACTGGTCCTGTACTCCCTTTTTTCACACATTATTAAAATGTCCATTTTGTTCTGGTAAAAATGCTCAAATTCATTGTCCTGACTATAAAAGGCTCTTAGAATCTGTGATATTGCATATATAAATTTCATTTTTCCCAAAATTTCAAGGGACAGTTTTGGATACCCTCAGTGGACGAACACTCAAGAAGTTCAGTGCTCTTTCACTCCCTCAGTGGCATGTGCAATCACCAGGGTAGGGCTAAGAGGAGTAGAAATTCCATCAATTGGTCAAAAAATAAAACAAAATATGATACTTATATAATTTCAAAAGAAGGAAGGTTATAGATGAAAGAAAAGATAACTTTACAACCATAAGCATATTGGACTATTTTCAATGGCCCATGGGGAGGAGGAGGCTGCAGCTCCCAAGTCCCATGGGACTTGGGAGCTTTTGTATTTAACAAAAAACATTCCACTCAAGGTGCCCTACAAAAGTGATGTTGGCCTACAGTAAAAGGCAGGTACACCACCTGTCTTGTACTGCATGTCTGCGTTTGTAATGACACATGAAGCAAAATGTCACTACTTCTTCCAAATGTGTTTTTTTTTTTTGCACACTTCCTGCACCGATCATAGCTCACTGTCTCATTATCACTTTGAACATTTTGAAAGGCATACAGTTGTGACATTTTACTTCATGTGGCATAACAAACATAGACGTACTGTACAAGGTGGGTGTTACCATCCACCTTTTACTGTAGGCCTACATCAATACTGTAGGGCACCTTGAGTGGAATCATTTTTTTTTCAATGTTGAATACAGTGAAACATGGCTAACAGGTCACTTAAAATGACAATGAGCTCACCATCCCCGCTAAAGCAGCTACAGGGTATTGACATTTCTCCTGTTATTATATACTGTACACCACTTTCCATACCCTTTTCTGTATCTACATGGTCGTACTGACCAGGGCTGGAAAAAGTGTTCATTGCTCAGGAAGATAGTCAAATATTCTGCAAGTCATTCTGTATGTTTTACGTATTTATAAGAAAGTTAAATTTCCCTCCAATTGCCAAAATTTCCCTCCAAATACCCTTATTTCCCAGGAAGGAGCCTCCCAGCTTCCCAACTTTTCCATGCATGTTTCTGACTAAGCATGTAATATTTTCACAAGTTGACTTTAATTAATTAATCTCTTTAGAAGCCCTGGAAGTCAAGAACACTATCCATGAGCAGTAGTTAAGTCTAGAAGAATATATTCATTTCTTGGGAATATTCATTTTCTTGGGAAACAAGCCAGATTTCCCACTGAGCTTTAGCCAGGATGGTGAGCTCAGGGAGTCCAAATAGGTAATAGTAGTGAAATTCTTGTATTTAAATGTACTTTTGAGCCAATCTTGGATTCAGGGAGTCTAAATGACTCCTGAATTAACTGCTCTCGAGCTTTAGCCTTGTATCCCACAATGTTCTACGACTTTTCGCATTTAAAAAAGCCAAATTTTCCTCAAATTGCCAAAATTCCATTATAAATACCCAGATTTTCCTGCAAAGAGCTTCCCAGATTTCTAATTTTTCCACCCTTAATAGAAAGTTGCATATATTTGATTGTACCTTGCTCAATTTTGTTATCTGTGTAGCATCTTTTAATAGTCACTGTCAATTTAATGTGTTAGGTTTACTCCTAGGCTACACTAAGTTGGATCTCACTGTACAGTTATTTGTGGGCAGGTATAGGCCTGGATACTACAGCTGCATACAGTGTACTAGTACTGAAGCCTACTGTATATCAGTAAATTCACTTCTCCCTTAGCACTTTAAACTTTCAATTTCAAAACAAGAAAAATGAAAAGAAGAATAACAGTTAAACACTGAATTCATTTTTTTAAACAAGAGTTTTCTCTTTTGTTTTTTCAAGGATATAACTCAGATAATAGTTCAACTCCTGAATTCAGGTCACCTACGGGCCTCGAATTCTAAATTTTTAAGGGCACAGCCATTTTGGCCTCAAGGATCAGGGCAAATGTGGGGGCACCACAGCCAAAGGGTAGGGCAGCAAGGCCAAACTTTACTTTGTTGACAGGGCACCACGGCCATACACTAATGGCTCTTATTTTACACTTCCACCAATTACTTGGGCTTTCTGAAGGAAAGTGGCCTCTATAGGAATTTTTGACATGACTCCCGCATTTGCATTTACCTAGACTTTTTCTTAAATTCTACCCCATCTTTCCTTTTTTTCTCAGTTGAATTTTAACTCCCTATTCTGGCTGACACTATATAACACATTCGTGCTGGTGTGTCATTAAACCCCATCTAACTAACTCCACCAATTTACTTTTGCTTAATATGCTTTTAGCCTACATTCAGATTTTTTAGTCAAGTTGTTCTATGACTGATAATAATTTCTCGTAACTGAGCCTTTCTTTGTATCCTACATGTCTAAAAATGATTTTGATCGCTGTACGGTTGCTATTTGATTTCACAGCACATAATCGACAGCTAGGCCTACAAGCAGTCAAAAACTTTCATTTTTTTAATTATATCCTCACTTAAACATTGAATCTATCTTTCTGCTTTTTGCCACCTCAGCGATAGGCCTGCTGACTGTTTATATGTTGTGAAAGTTTTATATCAACTTCCGGTTTTACGCTCCCCCATGTGTTACGTGAACAGTAAGCTAGATTTCTGCATTATACATTTTGCCGTTCAGTGCCATTTCTTGTCATTTTTACGTTCTTCGAATACCAAAGGAAATTTTTCAAATTTAGTGAGCACTCGTTAAAGGGCAGGACTACAGTAATATAGCTGTCACTTTTATACGGCTAAACGAACGATCGGCTGTTTATTCTACCAAACGTTTTTCTCCATATGTTTTGCTTTGATACTTTTTCATTCAAAAGGATGTTTATCAACCTGTTTAATGACCAAATAAAGCTTCGAAAATAAATTGTCGGCTTCATAGCATATAATTCTTTGAATTGATCCTCAGTGAAACCAGGGAGTTAACTAATCCCCAAACACAACCGTAGTGCTTTGTGCTTGTTATCCTGTTTGAAGTAGTAGTCAAAATTAGTACACATGTATAGCACAAAAGGACTTTACAAATTGATTCAGGTTTCCCAGCTTAGACCATATTAAAATCTTAGTCCAAGTCACACCCAAGAATTTACGTTAAAACAGAAATACAGTTTAGAAAGCGCCATAATATTTCAAAAGTACCCTGGCTATTGTTTCGTGCATGGCTCACACATGTTTGTTTTGAATGATTTAGGCTAGTTTTCATTGCAATACGTAATGCATGCACGCACGGCCATCGCATCTCTACAGTTCGATGCATGTCATGCATGCCGCACGCGCAATTTTTTTTCCCATGAGGTTATGGGCAAATCATGCCAATGGACCAATCAGCTTCTTGGAAATAGGCCACACCCCTAAATCCAAACTGACAGCTTTCCGACCCTTTGATTGTAATTCTGACACCGGATTATGAAAGAACAGGCCAAATAACCCTTGCCACGTAACCCTAACCTGTAACCTAACCCTAACCATGATTTTGAAACAAATTTGAAAAATTCTGAAAATCAAATTTACCCATAACCTCGTGGGAAAAAAAATTAGGCATGCTGCACGCGAATGGAGCCATTCGAAATCGAGTGGGTCTAACTTTTGTGCACAGCTCTTCGCGCTACGATTAAGACATAGATTTTGCGTGAATAATACAGTACAAGGCATGCTTTTACTTCGTACAAATTTTGCTTTCAATAAAAACACCCATTGTTTCTACCGAAAACTATGAGGTAACAACTGGAATGATTAGCAGTGTAAGCAGCCATTGAAAAATTACTGTACTTCCTGGTACATACCAGCCCCATGCTCTTCCGATTTCTGGCGACTAAGACAATTGAGACATCGTTTTTGCATAATACAGTACAAGGCAACTCTACACAGTATGTTGGTAGCCTAATGTATGGGTGTTTGCATACAATTACGGACCTACACATACCCTGATTTTAGCGTTGCATTCATCGTGCTTGTTTACTCAGGGAGTTGCTACCTGACACTCGCTGGTTTGCTTGAACTTCTGTACAGTACAGAACACGGACATAACTTACAGATATCCGTTTTTGTGTACATTTCGGTTATGTACAACAAACGTACGAGAGTTAGTGACTGCGAATTCGCTAGTAAGATTTGTTTATCGATAATTTTTAGCGCGGTGAAAGAATTGTGTTAAAATGGTCGCTAACGTTTGGATCACGGATTTACATTCTTGAAAGTTTGTAAAGGGTGGGAAGACATGACTTTGACGATCAGCTGAGGCTGTGAGGGGCACCGCAGCCAAAGTAAGATGGCTCTTACGGCCATATTTGGCCGCAAGTTCTTTTGAAAATTGCAGGGCACCGATGCCAATTGAAGGGGCAACCACGGCCATGGCCGCGGTTAAATTCGAGGTCTGCACCTACAGAGACTATGTACACGTTCTGATTAAATTTTAAATGCCACTTTAAGACAAATTTCCTAAAACCTTGAACTTCAAGTTGAACCTTATTGGAATTTTCAAGGCTTTGATTATTTTACCTCAATCTGTGGGTGGAAACATTTAGACATTTCAGCAAGTGGTTGCACTTCAAGGTGTTGATAATGGATCAGATAAAAGGTGATACTTACTTTGGACTTGAAGGTCATAAAAGGCCTACATACCACACTTTTGAACAGAGGTTTTTACCTTTTCCATCCCTGTACCCCTGGAGTACCCATGACCTTTGGTGTTTAGCCCCTGGCAAGCAGAAATAATCTTTTGGCAAACATAGTTCTTGGCCTGGGCAAGACAGTATCTGATATCTGAAAGGGCAAGGCTGATGATTCAATGGGACAAAGGCACTGGAGGAGTGTGGAGGGCCCCATCAAGATGTGGATTCCAGTAGCAATATCCCAGAAAGGGCCCAGTGGCCAAGCTCCTAGAAGCTCAGCAGAAATTGCAACATGTTGGCATCAGAATGAAGTATAAACCTTCCTACACTGGATGTGAATAAAGCACACCCACAAAAACAGCAATGATCGAAAATTCTTCATAACAGCCCAACTACCTCGGAGTGAAGGCCACTGGATTCAGTGATGCTGGTGCCTGTTGATGGGGACAATGGATAGCTGAAGTATATGAATATGTAGGGTTGGAAACAATACGCCCGCAAAAGATGTTCTACAGCTAATAAGTTAGTGTTGAGCCGATAACTGTGACAACTTTATATCTGCCCAACACCAATACCGATAACAAAGTAAAACATTACATTAAAGTCAAGCTATGTTTGCTACGGTAGGCCTATTAGCCCATGTGTAATTTACATTGCCTACTTATCATAGTTAGGACTTGTTCATCGATGTTCAAGTGAAAGGGTATCGGTAACGCCATAATTCTACTAACTCTGTGAAAACTTCCGGCTCATATACGTGAAGAGTTTGGTTTACTATCGATCACTGCACTTTCCATAATTTCTAGTGTGCACAGTGTAAAATGCACCACAACACTGTATGGTTTAATACCCCATCTAGCCATACTGTAGATGCTAATGTACATGAATCCTACTATAAAGCATGAAATATGCTGCATACAGTATTTTCAAAATGACATTGGCCTTGTGCTGTGTATGCTACGTGCGCCAGGGCCCTGGCACTGTACAGCATGTTGTAGTGCATGTCTGGGCCTGTTTTTGCGGTAAATTCTTGCATAGATAATCACTACAAGGATTGCACATTATCTTTCACTCAGAGAGGTAGAGAAATTAAATACTTCATGCTCATCTCACACAAGTGCGACAGCTCATCTTTGTTAAAGGTGTTATATCTTTAACAATAGAGTTTTCATCTTAAATGAAAAAAATACTAAAGAAAGAATTAATATAAAATTTGATTTTATATTATATCAATATTAATATTGATTTGTTTCATGTGGCTTTTTTTAATTAGATCCTCTACATTGCCTACTGGAACATCTTATGAAGTTATTATTGAAACTTTGTGGCAGTTAGTTTACTCATGGAAGTACCACCTCGGAACTTCCATGGTTTACTCATGAAGCCATGAAGGTTGCTAACTTGTTAGCAAATATACGTATGGTAGAATATGTGAGTGCTGAAAGCCCACACTGTTTAATAGTACTGTATCTAGTAAGTTAATTCTGTGAGATACAGTTGAGCGACATACTCAGGGCAGCCAACTGATGAACGAACACCCAAGCCAGTCACGGGAAAGTTAAACAGAAATGTACATAGAAAGATTTTGATTTCTGAAGTTATTCCAGACAAACCTATACTATGGCTTTTCTGCACAAATTTATACATAAGTTTTGGGTGGGAGATATTTGAAATATTCTACAGGCTCTTAAAGAAATTGAGAAGGGCGCAAAAAACAAATCAGTGGGAATTATGCACTGTATGCCTAGAAATGATATGATGAACAGAGTGTGACTACGCAAGCTCCACAATATTACTAGCACATATAACAGACCACTCAATGCTAGCTTTTGAAAAAAGTGATTCTCCTTTGGCACGGTCTGCTAATGTTTAGAGTTAGGTCTGGCACAAGATTTCCGTGAAGAAATTTCAGCTAAAAGTGGATCGTTGCACCGTTGATTGAGATTTTCACAACTATAACAAAACTGTTTTTCAAACTAGTCAGGACAAGTAATCATGTACAGTATTAAGGAATGAAGGTATGAAGGCACAGTACATAATTTTCAAGTAATAAACTGTTGATCAGGGTAGTCAAAAGTAGCCGGTCACCGGCGGTAAATCGCCGCCTACAGCCTCATTTGCCGCCGCCTACTCTTCACTGGATGTCAAAAAAATTTGTTGCAACCTTTCTTTTTTTTTCTTCTTTTTTTTTTCAAATACAATCTGCACATGAATTGATCACATACTTTACTATATCATCGGTTCTAAAATTGCCAACCCCCAAAAGGGACATCAGTTACAATCCCGTAAAAGAATTGATGATCGGAGATCGCGCACCTGTAACAGAACTTCCCGCACCGTCACTGCCGAAAAGCGGGCTGCAGAATAGCACGCATATGCAACTTTGATACTTCAAAGAGTTGGCCTACACATTACACCGAGGAGCTGCCTTCATGTAGACTACATATGCGTATTTGTACGTACTGCAGTGCTAATGTCGCACTGAGAGATATTTAATCCCCGCGAAAGGTACATTGACTACATTCTAATGTTAAATCAGTTCATCGTTCATTCTGCATGCTCACATTGTCATTACAATAAAGATCGGCCACGCAGGCAATCCTTGATTATCACACATACAGTATGCCAGGCTCGTTAAGAGACGAACTTTCAATTAAAATTTTAACTGTTCGTATCATTTTGAAATAGTTTGCAAAGATGATTTAAACCATCGTTACTCCTTCAGCCATAGTTAATAGCATGTGTGATCATGTACACGGATTTTTTGACTCCCCAAATGAGGATATTTCAGTCCCAAAATTAACGGTTCAATCGCACATTTGAACTACTGCTCTCTGCATACATTTAGTACACAGCATCACCCATTCCAAGAGCAAGACCGTTCGTTGGAACTATCGAAAAGAAAAAGCCCTAAGTGGTCAAGAATGGCAAAAGGATTCATATCACATTTATAAAAGACTCTCAAATAACAATCAGTGACATATTCGCACGATTTACTTCGAGAGGTTTTCCTTGCGGGGCATTTTTCCACAGAGTAGCACTGCACTTTTGCCATTGCCTAGCGTGTTATATGCAGGTATAGGCCTACTTTACGAACTTTACCAGCTTTATTTCTGAAGTAGTGATTTTCATGAATTCATACAGGTGCACAGGAGAACAGTGCCCACCGTTTCTGATGTTTTTGTTTTTCACGTGTTACTTAGTGTTTTATTTGTTCTCTTATGTATTGTTAAGCAGAGTTTGCTTGTCAGAAGTTGATACAATTAAAATAAACACTTAGGAGCATTTTTACATTAGCCTCAATCATAGATGTGTACATAGTTAGGGGAAAAGGGGCAAATTCAACCTAATTTTCAGAATATCAATGCCTTCAAACAGGCATTCACACTAGCACAATGTAGGTTTAGTGTGGAATGTATGTTTCTGGTTTATTGAAGTGGGTGGGATATCATAGGAATGTACAGAATAAATTTTCCTCCCTATGGCCCTGCCCAACCTTTCAGAATACACAAATGGCTTGTATTGGGTTTTAAACCACAGGGGTTGGGTACTAGTACCTGGAATTAGCATTGCTGTGATATTTATGTTCAATAGAAGGGGAGGGGATCTAATAGGAATGCACAGAATCGGTAAATTTCTGTACCAAAATTCTGAAATGCAGGTACAGTACAATGCCTGAGAAAAATGCCTGGAAGTGGGTTAATTTACATTCATTGGTACCTTTTGTTAAGGGGATGTATCTTGCCCTACCCATGCATCAGGTCAGGGACTACTTTTTCTTTTACTGTATCACTGTGGAGAGTTGTTCATAGAAAATCGACTAAACAGGGAATTTTAAACCCAGGGGGAGGAGTAACTAAACTGAAAGATGGAGGAGAACAGCATTTTTTTAGCTGGAAGTGTATGTCGACAACACCAGCAATAATACTTAAAATATTCCTCTAGAAATAGTCTTTTAGGGGCTTATGAAACACTAAAACCTAGGAGCTTCCGGGGGCTTGCCCCCTGGACCCCACCGGAGCGTTTCCCCTGGGCCCCACCAGGGGCTTTAAGACAGGCCCTGGACCCCACCCGTATGGGCTTCCTGCTTCGTGCTCACCGGGCACGCTACACGTGCACAAGGTACGCTGCCTACTTGAGCCTGTGTAGCCTGCTACTCAGAAAAACTTTGACTACCTTGGTTGATGCCTCCTTGTGCAGTACAGTAAGCATGTGTGCCAAGACTTAATACTGTTAAACTTCCACGTTGTGTTCAAGTATTCACAATTTACTACTGTACTGTAATCAAGGGAATGGGCAATCACACCAAAGTTATTTTAAAACATCAGCCAAATCTTTTCTCCTCTTATTTCCCTCCAAGTACTTCAGAACATAACATTTGCATACATGGTAAACCAGGATGTTAATCTGCATGAATTCAACAATTCAGTCAACAAATATTGTCACAGGATCTGGTCATATGCAAAATAGGCTACCAGGATACAGTAATTCACATTGGGGTGACTGCATTTTTTCCATTAGTCATGGAAAATCAAATTACTGTACATACTGTACTTGTATACATTATAAACTTCAACTCATACCAAGGTCTTGACACATTATGCATCACATGTGAGACATTCCTTGTACATGTATACACTGTGACTACATGATGAAAAATTATACACCCGTAATCAATAATCAACGCTAAAATCATAATTTAACTTGCTTTTTAGTACAATATGGTCTAGCACAGCTTCACCAACAAACGAACTTCCCTCCTGTACAAGCACATTATGCAAGCCAATATTACAGCATGTAATTCACACAAACACATTACCAAGCTAGCGCAAAGGAAGTTACCCTCGCAAAAGGTGGCGACTCAAACTTTTTGGACATGTGAGAGGATACACAGTTATGATTAGTTCTTTTAGATTTTCAAACATGCTTGAAATATTGTGAATGGGGTACCACAGATAGACTGTAAACCTCAACTAAAAATGTTTTATAGCTAATACAATGGAAGAAAAATGACTGACTTTTATCTAGAAATAATTAATTGACTATACATGACACTGGCAATTTTTAGCACAAGTTCTTCTAACCCAGTGATTTTTGTCCCGAATCTGAGCCTACAATCATTAGCTTAAGGAGTGTTTCAATTCTAGCAAATAAACCTGCAGAGTGAAGACCTACCTCTGACAAAGAGTAAGAGATCAAAAACCCTGTGAAAGATTTTTAAGAGTGTCATATTTTTGAAAATACAGTTTACATGGTATGTTCACTAGACCTTTAACATGCTGTGCTCAATATTTTCATATGCATTTATCTGTGCAAGTTTTTCAAAGGGCCTGGTACTTTTTCTTCCAAATACAGTAACTTTCACTACTCCTTCTCAGTCCTAACTTACCACATATGGTGTTCAAACCTAAACTTTGTGTTACTTATCGTGTCTCCATGAAAGAAGGCTCATCCTGGCAAAAGTTGGACACCAAACTTGTAAATTTTTTGCATTTACTTTTTGGGGCTAAAAACACTGTCTATCATGATGATTGCTATTTAGGTGGAAGGGTCATCAATAAATAGTCACTCATCATGGTTTGAGTAGCTTTACAGAAATTTCTCCTTTTTTTTTATTTTATTTTTATTTTTTAAATATCTAAGAATTAACCCCCCAACTAACAGCTTGATGGATCCTTGGGTACATGGTATATCCTTGCAAGCTCACAGTCTTAGGCTATTAGCCTAGTAATTCCTAAAAGTCTAGCCTGTAGGTCTTCGTATTGTGAAAGTTATGGTTATAAATCTTGTGAAAGACTTCTGACAGCAATCTACCATTCAACCAAACAGTGTCCAATATTTCATTTGCATACTTTATGTGAGGGGAAAAGTTGTAACTAGTGAAAAAGGAACACTAGAACAAAATTGGCAAATGGCCCCTGGATCACTTAATACAGCTCCTGGTACGAAACAAAAGCCTATGAACCAGGGGCCACTTTTATGGAAAAGCGGCCCCTGGCGGGTGAACCCTCATACATCCCAATTAGTTACAACTCTGAATGGAGTTGTGAATCCCATAATAATGTCATAACTGACACTGAAACATATACAGTATGTGTACTAGGGTTGTTGCGATATGAAATTTTCGATATCGATATCGCAAAAACTTTTCCTTCAATTCCCAAACGATATCGTGATATCGTGTAATCAAGCCACCATGTCAAATGTTTTGGGTTCCGGCCACTGCATAGTGGCCGCGATAGTGCTACGAACCTCAGCATGGCCGCCTCAAAGCCGAAAAATTTGTGACCAAATGACTGCCCTACGTAGCAGCGGGGGTACGGTACCGTAAAAATTTTCCCGAACACTGTGTACCGTTATTTTCTGCTGCGACTTGCAGACGAAGCCAAAAATACCGAATGCGAAAAAAGATGAGAGCCTAGTATGCATTAGTGGTGAACAGATCACCGGTTTGGGCCTGTGATCTACCGTTCGGCGTCAGAAATAAGCGCTAAGTCTAACTGGTAATTTGAACCCCAAAACCCTCAAATTAGATCGTATTTAGAGAGGCTTGGCATTCGGAATATGTCCAGAAAAAATCGTTTTGTTTCATTTCTTAACAAAAATTACTGATAAACGAAACAAATATTACTAAATATTACTGGGGAGGAATATACGGCTCGGTCTAATCTTAGTACACTCAAGAATGACGTACGTAAACCCTTCACCCATCCAATCTGGCGATGTGTAGTATTGCCTTTGCGAAAGTCTCTATTATGCTATTCGGTAGGCTGCTGTTCTCCGTACGTAGCCCTGCGGTTTAAATTTGGCCACCCTTCAATCTATCGTAACTTCGCACGAGCGCCATTTTGGTGCTTACTAGTTTTAATATAATGGTTCGGGCCGTAACTTTTCCTGAATATTTATAGTATTAATAGCCCTATCTTAGAACTTAACACATGGCACTCGGTTGATTTACATTATAGTATAGTGACAAATTTAAACCATTAATCGAGGTGTCTGCAATTCAGGTACACTCGAGATGTTTAGTACAGTATAGGCTAGGCCTACTTTTGACTATCGGCCCTCTTGCGATCATGCCAGCCTACTGAATGTGACAACTGTTTTTGTACAACATCGTAGGTCTATATCCAGAAGCAATTGTTATTTATCTCATACTCATGGCCGTACGGGCCGGGGCTGTGGGACGGCCGCCCCCCCCCCCAAATGACAGAAGTGACAAAATCGGGCAGATATTTTGACCCAGTCGGCGGGCGGAAAATTGGACAGTTGCATTAGGTGATTTAGGTCTGAGTCGTGCAAAAATCACCGCCCTCCCTTAGAAAAACAGTCCCGTACGGCCATGCTAATACTGACAAGCATGGGGAGTGGATTGACTGCAAACGTAATTTCATGAATACTGTAAACTGTTGGTGTTTTTATTCTTCTCTCTGAAGGGGCGGGGGAATGAGATACGGAAAAATTTCATGTTTTATGAAACATTTGAACAATTAAACTGGTTGACATTTTGGTGAACAGAAACTTGGATGTAGTCCCAGGCGGCTGCTTTTCGGCAGTTTACTCGAACCAATTAGGCTATTGAACAGCCAATAGCTGACACCAGAATCTTGTCATCAAGCTTCTACGTAACGATGACCTTGCGATGTTTTTCACGGACAGTGAGCACAAATGATTCGCTTGGGAAGTGGGTTCTAATTAAGCTCAGTTTATATAGCCTACTGAACAATGAGTGTGGTAACATGACCGGATTATTTTATGTACTTTTTTAAGTTGGGATTTAATCAAAAAGAACAATGAAGAAGTCATTAATTGGGAATGATTTTTTCTTGAGCAACGTTTTTTAAGGAGTTGGGATGTAAATTTGGAAACGGGTTACAGAATTCGTCGAGAGCGTCGGTTAGTCGGTTACCCGTGCAACACTTCACTCGGTCCCTCCACTCGTAACTCACTATGTACAGTAGGTACATACTGTACAAACATTTTACACTTAAACTATGCAATGCAGCGATCCCGTGTTAGTGTGGGAACACTCGACATGCTTGCTCTTTGGGTCACTTTATCTGGCGTGCGATCTTGCAGGTTTATTAACTGAATCTTCTGCATTAATATCGCTCTTTTTTATGCTCATGTTAAAAAGTAAAGCAAAACTTAATTTGACTACCTGTCAAGTTATTCTACGCCGCTCTTGAAGTTTATGGGGGTGTTTCATGCATGGATTTTCACGATATCGTTTAGGCGTTGTCATAAACGATATCGAGAGCAAAATCCCATATCGATATTTTTTGCCGATATCGTCATATCGTAACAACCCTAATGTGTACTCAGCAGAGCACCAATAGCCTACAGTATGTTAAGTGGTTTTCCTACACTATCCATGGGCTTCTCACTACTGAGGTGTCCAACCGCCAATGTGACTATGTCGGAGAATCATAGGGGCCAACTGAAGAGAAAACCTATGACTGAATACAGAGAAAGACAAAAGAGCCACTTGTAGCTACACTAACTTTGACGTTAAAAACTGCAAACCAATACAACTTTTAACTCAAAAATACAATTGAGCATTCTTTTGACAGTACTGAAAATTGCCCAAGGGTCGTGATTCCAAAGAAAGCAGAGCTGCCACTCGCCTCCTCTCCAAGTCTTGAGTTTGGACTGAGGTAGAACAGAGTAACCTGCCCAGGCCTTCATATGAATGCTTTACTTTGCAAAACAATAACATGTGTCTGGTGTATATTTTTCTGAAAAATATCCCAGTCCTCCACTAAAACTCCAGTTTTCGGAGTTGCAGTCAGAGTCTGGTGGGGGGGGGGGGGGGTGGGGGGGGGGGGGGGTGGGGGGGGGGGGGGGTGGGGGGGGGGGGGGGTGGGGGGGGGGGGGGGTGGGGGGGGGGGGGGGTGGGGGGGGGGGGGGGTGGGGGGGGGGGGGGGTGGGGGGGGGGGGGGGTGGGGGGGGGGGGGGGTGGGGGGGGGGGGGGGTGGGGGGGGGGGGGGGTGGGGGGGGGGGGGGGTGGGGGGGGGGGGGGGTGGGGGGGGGGGGGGGTGGAGGGGGGGGGGGGTGGGGTGTGTGGCGGGGGGTGGGGGGGGGGGGGGGTGGGGGGGGTTGGGGTTGGGGGGGGGGGTGCTGGGGTGGTGTCTGGAGGGGGGAGGGGGGGGCGGGGGGGGCGGGGGGTGGGGTGGCGGGGGGGGTGGGGTGTTGGGGGTGTGGGGGGGGGGGGCGGGGGGGGGGGGGGGGGGTTGTTGGGAGGGGGGGGGTGGGGGGGGGGGGAGGGGGCGGGTGGGGGGGGGGGGGGGCGGGGGGGGTGCGGTGGGGGGCGTGGGGGGGTGGGGGGGGGTAACGGTGGGGGGGGGGGAACTACCTCTACAATTAGTTTGAAAAATCATGAAATCGGGACGAAAATTTTCATTTTGCCCCCCGGGCCGAAGACCCTGGCTACGCGCCTGTATTTCACCCTAGTAAAAGGGTGTTTCACATACGTTACGTGATTGGAAACAGTTAGACAAACTCTCAGAAATATTTTCCCATGGATGGGTTAACTTTTAAGAGGTGTTTAAAAAGCCAGGAAGCTGGTGAAATACTTCACTGAATACACGTGTAAATTTATTCCAAAGTCGGGACAGACTCATCAACTTGAATCAGTGGAATGACCTATATCACCGCATGAGTGTTTTGATCTCTGTTCTTGTAGTGAGATGTATGCTGGTGGAACGATGATTCCTTAAAGGGGATATGACATCCCCTAAACCAGGGCCATGCTTCCTGCCCACACACATTTAGGAATAGCCCTAGAGTTCTAAATACAGATGATGACTGCACTTGTTTGACATTCATTCAAATAATATTAATTCACTCTGGTTGGACAACGATGATTTGCACAGTCAGTCAGTAGTGTTTCCAATTAAGCTCACACACATTCACTGTGTGTCAATATGTATGAACTTCAGCAAATGAAACTCAGTGCAGGCTACTGTGACTCTGTCTTGGTGTTCTAGACAGGTGGTTTTGTTGAAATCGGAGGAGGGGGGCTAAAAGTAACCTTAGTTGGGAGAATTTTACTGTCTGGGGGAGAGATTAGAGAGCCTTTAATGGCAAGTACACATTAGGTGGGCCTCTAGCTCAGAAATACAGTCTGGGACCCTTTTTGTTAAGTAATTTGATAACAATGGGCAGAATTTTGTAGATGAATTTATCTGACATTGGAAGGCAGTGAAGTTTGCGAGGTATTAGTGTTATGTGCAGGATTTGCTTGACAAAGTAGCAATCCGTGCAGCTTTGTTTAAAGGTTTTAAAGTCTGGTAAGCTTGCATTGTGGAACATCAAACAAAAGTGAATACTGTAGTCATAAATAAGGTGAGCAGGGGCGCATATACATGAATTCGCAGGTGTTGTGTGTGAACTTTTTGGACCAACTACATTCTTGGAGATCAACTCCCACTGACATAGTTGTACGACCCTAATCTTCAAAGATTTTTTTTTGCATTTTTGCACTTCAAATGTTGTTCATGTCTGATCTACTGTTACAAAGGCACACTGACCTGGATTTGAGACCGACGTTTTGGCGCTCAGAGACGGACTTTTGATTTTCACTGGGGGTGTCACACCCCCATACCCCCCGTATTTACGCCCCTGAAGGTGAGAAGTGATGAATGAGGGGAAAATTTTTTCAGCCTCATTATGATTTAAGAATTTTCTGATTTTACCAGTGTTCCGAAATGAACCGAAGATGAACGATTAATACTGAAAAGTTGACGTCACAGTCATGGCAAATATTAACTTACTCCAAAACTTGTAGCTTGTGAGTCACTGTTTAAAGGAAGTGGGCGCGATGCTGACCTTTGAGACCTGCTGACGGGATCCAGAAAGGAAAAATTCCGTTTTATCGTCGTACAATTTATTGTAGTTTTGTTGCATCTATTAACAAATTGTCTGAATACCCTTTTGCTAGATTTCTATCCAAGACTTAGCACCAGTTTGATCCGATTTAATGAAAAAATTAAGCGATGTATCGTCGGCATAAGTATGTTTTTCTAGAGACGGTACTTATAAGAATAATATCGCGAACTGGGTAAGTGTAGATAATTATAACAGGAGTAACCAGGATTTTCCAAGGGGGGTTCGCTAGGCTGATGCTCTGGTTTCGGAGGCATTTCATCTTAAGCTCTACACAAACAAACACAAGTGTATATATATAATATATATTAATATATAATATATATATATATATAATATATATATATATATAATATCATAATATATATAATTAATGATTACACTAACGTTAGATTATATTTTCGCCATTTAATTCGACAAACTTGTTTTTCAAGAGGTGTTTTCAACCGCCTCTCTCATAAGGGAATTATGCTACAATTTTGTCGGAATTAAAATGGCCGTTAGCATAATCTAACGTTCGTGTAATCATTGCATATTGCTCCTTTACATAATTAAGGAGAGCACTCTTTGAAGATAATCTGGCCTGGAAGCCGTGAAGCCGGTATATATAGTATATATATTATATATTATTATAGTATATATATATGTATATATATATAATATATATATATATATATATTATATTCTGTCTGCAGATTGAGTTATATATATATATATATATAGTTATATATAATAATATATTATGTATATATACTATATACTATAATAGTATATAATATAATATACTATATGTATGTATGTATATATATATATATATTATAATATAGGTATATAGGTATATAGGCTATTAGCTATATAGGCTAATATGGCTATATACGGTATATATATAAGGCTAGATATATTAGTCAAAGGATCGGAGGAAGGGGGAAAGGTGTCGTCAGGTGGTGACGATGGGCAGCGACCGTAAGCACAATATGGGCATGGGTGTCGGTAGAAAAAAAATTAGGGACAAAAGTTTTATTGATCAAATCAGGGGAATATATCTCCAGAAAAGAGCTTATTGCTAAATGTGGCCCTTTTACAGTTGTGTAGCCAAGGAATTTGCCAGGAGGCGAAACGCAAGCTATCTAAGCGTAGTGCCACCTAGTTTGGCGCGAAGGGTCACGAAATTTGGCCGAAATGCCTCCCAGATCGCTAAAATGGCACTTCCCAGGCCTTGTGAGTGCATCAAATCATTTTCTATTTTGAAAGCTCATGTTCTGGAAATTTTCTAGCGATTCATAAAAAAGTTGATGTTATTTTTTCTTCAAGTTTTTTTTTCAAGTCTTGATTTTCCAGAGGGGCAAGTTCCTCCTTTTCCCCCTCCGAAACGCCATGGATATGGGCAGGAAAGAGAATGAGATGAGCGACGGGAGCTAATTTGGAATGGGAAGAAGTTTATACATCGTCCTTCCATGTTATGGAACACTTGACATCAGATGTAAAAGTTGGAAGTATCGAACTTTTTAATAATGTGTTTGTCAAAAAATACCTGACATACCGGGGCACGCGTAGCCGGCAAGGTGCAAATGCTTTAGGAGACCTGTAGGAGAATCTATCTTTAGAGGAGAAACCTATATGTTAGAGGGAAAAACACTTGTCGGGCGGCTGCAGGTAATTATCAAGGATAAACGTATAATTGTGCTGCATCCACACGCTTGCTAGATAAAGCGGTTCACATCTTCTAAGTATTTCGTTTAGTCATGGAAGTACTACATCCGTGGTAGTACTTCCATGGTTTAAAGGACAATTCTCGTCATCCCAGACAGTTCCAATTCTCCCTACTAAGCAACCTGTCGCTCCTCCCACAACTGCATATATATCTCCTCCTTGTGCAGACACAAACCTATTTTATTGCTTCAGGCCATGTCCTGGTGAGCATATAAACTTATAATACATATTATCCAAACACTCTCTCTGCATTGTGTGTAATGTGAGTTACTTTGCATCATTTGAATTTTCAAACTTTGATGTCAATCAAAGAGTAGGAACCAACTGAGAATTTTGATGCCCACTCACTAAAATGTACTTTGGGGTGATGACTGTTTTTCTTAAATGCTGTAGGCTAAAAAAGTGAAGGTTATGTGTTAGGGGTGTGAATTAGGAAACTTTAAAGTGTGAAGCGCGAGGAAAATGTTTGTATCATATTGAAGAATACAGACAGGGCCGCGGAAAACCGATCTGGGCTCAGGTACAGAATATGTACACGGGCCTGTTGAGTTTTCGGAAGGTGAGAGGGAGGGAGTCGAAGAACAAAGGAGAACGTACATAGGGGCATACCGTCATGATGATACCCTCACCAGAGAGGCGTTTTCACCTCTTGGCCTCCCTCCCAAACTTTCAGTAGCGTATTGAAGAGACTTCCAAAAAGCGGGGCAAAGGCTCTGCCACCGGTGAACACCATACGACGCGGATCGAAGTTAGGAACGGTAGCACATCTTTAAACCCAATTCCCTAAACGGATTTTTTTGATGGAATTTTTAGAGGATCATTTTCCCGTGCAAAAAGACTCCGAACCGAGCGAATCCGAATTTTTGGGTCGAAACCCGACAAAGGGTCTAATTTGGGGCGACCCCCCTGAGAACCCCCATTTGTTGTAGTAAATTCTTGTTCAGTGACGCAAAGGAAAATCTTTGCCATAAACGGAGGATATGTGCGGACTCTTATGGGAAAAAAAATTTCCCTTTCCCTGCCTATTGCCAGTCAAAAGGGTAAAAACCCCCCCCCTTCCCTCCCCACAACAGAATTTTTGATCCTATAAAGAACAACAGATATAAAAACGGAAGAAATGCCTACAACCGAGATGAATTTTGTTATTTTGGGAAGGGGGGGGTGGGTATCATAATTTCCTCGAAAAAAACAACAATTTTTTAAAAGCCATAAACTTTGCGAAAGCTGCATATAAATAATGGGTATTTTTTGGGGAATTAATTTTAGAAAATGTGTCTAACTTAAAGAGCAAAAAATTAAACAAACCGTTAGTGATTGGGATTTCCTTTAGTCTGATCGAAAAATTATACTGAACCCATGAACCCGGGCCCTTTTGGGAGTATGGTTTCCCACCTTCGAAAAGCACTCGATTTTTTCCCTCTAAAGGCTAGGAGGCGGGGGGGGGGGGGGGCGGCAGCCCCCCCCACAATTTTTTTTTTGGAAAATTTGGGGAAATGAAAGCCCAAATTTCGGGGGACTACTAAGAAAAATAATGCAAAAATGTAGCTAAAGGGATAATAATTTTTTTAAAAAAAATTCCTTGGTAAAAAAAAAAATTTTTTATTTGAAATTTCACCCCGGCGCCATTTCTTTCCCTATTAGTTTTTCTGTTTTTGTTTTTAAGGGAAAACCCCGGGGTTTTTTATTGCAACTCCCTGGTTTAAAATTATAATATGATTTTCATGGGTGAATTAAAGGGCCCCCTGGCCCACCCCTCCTCACTGATGTGTTTTTTTTCCCCCTTAAATGGGGAATTTTTTTAAAACACATATTTACTTAAAAGGTGCATTTTGGGGCCCCAGTTTGCATGTAAGGACACCTTTTTTTTAAAAAATTTTAAAAAGGGGGATTCCCCCCCTTTTAGACCCCCCCAGGCCGGCGATCCCCCGATTCGGTAAAATTAAAAAAAAATAAAAAGAAGGTTAGTAACAAGCAAAATTGTATGTAATTGGCATGCGGTGGGTTGATAGTCTTAAAATTAAAAAACGTGCGGGGCGGGGGAAACCGGGGGTTTAAATTTTTTGGGCAATGTTCCAGCCCCCCCCCCCATCAATTTGGGGCCCCCTAGGGCCGTTCATCTAGCTTGCAGAGCTACAGAACTGATCTCTGCATTTTCTGTTTATTTTGAGACTTTTCAAGCTCAGATCGAAAGGGGGGTAAAATTTCCCCCAGGTAAGGGAAATTTTTGTGTTTGCGACACGTGCACACTTAGGTCCATTCTTTAAGCTACGTGTAGGGGTTTAGAACCCCCGGGGGTCCCGTAATGGTGGTATTTTCACTACCACGTCTCCCTTTGGTGCCCCCTTGGGGGCAGGGCCCCCTATGCAGAAATTTCCGTAGGGGCTGCATCTAGGAACAAATAGGCCAAAAGATACCTTACGGTTCTGTGTCTACATAGCCTATTTTCACTCTTTAGAACTTTTGTAGCCCTATGACCCTTGTTCAATGATGATACCGCCCATGTTTCGATACAATTTGATTAGAAGAAATTTTTGACCTCTGATCCCAAAATGACCCTTTTTTCCAAAATAACCTATTGACCTTGACTTAAAATAATTAAAAAAGAAGTATTGCCCCCCTTAAAATCCTTTTGAAGAAAAACTGTTATGCTGAAAATCTGCATGGGAAGTGTCATTTCCCGCCATCTGGCAAGTATTTTTTGTCCAAATTTTGTGGTTCTGCTACACCTCAAACTGGACGGTGGGTCTCCGCTTAGAGAGTGTCAAAGGGCGGGCCGTTCACTGTATTTTTGCGGGCCGAGTAAAACTCCCAGTCCGCCCCTACGGTCTAGATCCAAAATGTGTTATTTTTGGTAAAGCTTTGACTATAACATGATCTGAAATTTAATTATTTATGGAATTTTTAGGCTTGGCATGGCAACCCTTAAAAGGCTCGATACCAGGTGTGGCGTCTCCCATAGCGCTCTTAGTACCGCCCATGGGGGAGCCACCACCAGTTGGTGCGTAACCGTAGCGAAGGCCTTGCGAGAAAATGCTCTGTCGAAATGTCTCCCAGTTGGGGAAATGACACATTTTTAGACATTAAAGTTGCAAGAACCATCTTTACTTTTAGATTTCAGCTTTAAGGAACAAATTAAATTTTTAGAAAGAACTTACTTTCGTTTAAAGGGAAAATGTAGTCACCATAATTTGAATTAGTGCACGGTATACTATTACATTAATGGCTTTTGAGACATCTTGTTGAGGAGTTCTCACATGGTTGTGAATTCACATAACCCCTTCGTTTACCTTCATATGAAATTATTTATGTTCTAAACATGATATGAAAGATAATTGAAGTGAATTACGGGGATATTCGTGAAATTTAGCTGTTTTTGTCAAATATTTTGCGGAACAACTGCTCTATGCCTTAGTCTTCTTTACGATTTCACTTAGTTTAGTAATAATTCAGGGGCGTAGTTAGGATGAAATTTTTAGGGGGACCTAGGTACCAAATGGGGGGGGGGGGTCACGGCATGATCGCGTCCTTCTCCTTAAATTCTTACAAATTTTTTAGGACACACAAGTTCTGGGGGGGGGGGTGGTGAGCAAACATCGGGGGGCCGAGGCCCCGCCCCGCCCCCGTAGCTACTTGCCTGTAATAATTGAACGGTAAGCATTGGATAATTATCTTTAACCAGCTTATATGCTGTGTATTCAAGCAGTGTATCTTCAGAAAGAAGTGATTCATTCTCAGGAAGAGAGACCCGCATAAGAACGTTTCTATCTACGGAGGGGTCGGGGACCCTCCCCGGGAAACTTTGAGGGAAAGGGACCCTTCTATTCGATTTTCCAGGCTTGGGGGCCTTGAAATTATAATTTGGACAGTGAAATTTTCAGCATTTCAGATTTTTTTCTCAAGTAGGTCAACTTTCTTTTGGATTTAGAAATCTCAGGGCGTTGCCCTCTCTCCCCCCCCCCCCCCGCGGGCATGGCCCGGGTTTTTTTTCATAGTAGTCTTACATAGGTGCAATTCGGGAAAAGGGGGCTATTTTATTCATTGTTATACTCTCGCGCAGAAAAGGCCTCCTGTACCGCTTTCAAGCCCCCAGGATATTCTTTTTCCAAAAAAGGGGGGGTAAAAAGGTTGGTGGGGGGGGGTTTGCTCTTGTGCCAGGGGCTTGCGGGGAGGGGGGGTTTTTCCTCCCCCCGATCCACTTCGATCACGCTTCCTTTTAAAATTAAAAGGAAATTTGGATTCTATCCGTTTAAATTTAAAAAACCCTGCCATCAGGAACGAAAAGGGGCCTTATTTCGTTTTTATATTTACTCTGTTTTGTGTGGCGTTCATTTTTTTGTTTTCGCAATAAGCTTTTATACAACTTTTTTACCTCATTCTTTTTCTCCTTGCGAGAAATGCATCTGCTCCTTTTTTTAGGTGATAACCCCAAACATTTTCCGAAACACTTTTTGATTCTAAACCGGTGGGCTATGGTTAATTCTACTTAGGCCGCGGTTAGCTCATGGGGGAATAATTGGGCCCAAGAATACCCTTGTGGACAAAATAACCACACAACAGTCCCGATTTTCCGATACAAAATAATATGGCCCCGAAGTCGGGGGATAAGTTAACTTGAAAAAAATGATTTTTTGTCTCTTTTAGCCACATGGGCGTCAACACTTTTGAAAGTGGACCCTGAGGGGATTGCCCCCCCCCCCCCCAACTTTTCTCCAAACCCAAACAAAAACGCCAGGCCACGTTTGTTTCCATAGCTTGCTATTAGCGATTAATAAAATCAAAGCTTTAAGTTAACGGATAATCGGGGAATGCACCCAAAATTTTTCCTGGGCCCTTTAAGTGCCCCCGTATCTCTAGCTTCAAAGGGCTTCGCGTTCGCGCTTAAAGTAGTTCTGATAAGGTCATACCCCCTCTCCATTTTAGAACTGTTGACGCTTTAGCCAAGGTGTTTTCGGACATCCCAACAAGCAAATTTTGTCAAACTGTCGAAAGCTGACCGTCAGTAACTTTTTCTTTCCTCAGTGCAGATAACTGTCTTACAAAACCTGTAAAGGCCTTTTCTGTCCCATAATACGCAATATTGTTAGTAGGCAGACGGGAAAACATCAGAAAACTTTTTCCAATAATGATCTAAATTTTACGGGAACAAACGTTCAATAGTTTCCCAAAAGAATTCAAACCCAGAGATAGTACGATAATTCTTCAGGATTCTTGTCTAAAGCAACTTTCTAAAAAAAGTATTTTCGGGAAAAGGGCCAGGAGAAATACAAAAAAAACATATTATAAATAGGAACAAAAAATACAAACGTTTTGTAAATTCCGCCTTTGTAATGTTCAAGTTTGTTTTTTTTTTAATTACGTTCCCCTTATGAACAAGGGTGGGGAAAAAGCACAATCGTCGATGACGATTTTAAAAATTAAAAATAATCTATTTCCTCCTTTTTTTTGTTTCTCCTTCTCGCTATCAATGACAAATCAAAAGATTGAAAAAGCTCTCCTTGGCGGGGACATACCGTGCTTAGTTTTTTTCAAAGGCGTACCAGGCGGGGGGTCGGGGCGGGGGTGCAGCCCTCCGAGCAGGGAAAATGCTTATTTTAGGGCACTACACTTTTATTTTAGGGGGAAGGGGCAGTGCGGGGGGCCGCTATTTGCCAAAATGGCAAAAAGCTTATTAGTTGCACAACCAAAAATATCTCTCGAAAAAATTCTTTTTTTATAGTTTTTTTGGGGGGTGGGGTACTCATCCATACCCGTCCTGATTTATCGTGGGGAAAAAGGGGAAAAACCCGGGGGGTTTGAAAATTTTCAGGGGGAAACGCCCCCCCGCCCCCCCCCCCCCCCCCCCCCCGTAAATGTTTCCTACCCTATGGTTTAATTCTCGTGGGGCTTTGGGAAAAATGGAATTTTAAAATTTTAACTTTTAAAAGAAATGCTTGCTCAATCCATTGGAAAAAAAGTGGGAAATTCTTCTTTTCACTACAACCGAAAAAAATCCGATGAAACAGGGTGCACATAAAACCCGACTTAAGGCAGTAGGCATTCCCCCAAATTTTATTTGAAAAAACACAAAACTCCTCCTTTTGCATTACAAGCCCCCTGAAGACGTTTTGAACCAAATCTTACAAACAATAGTAAAAAAGGAAAATTTCCTTGAATTTTACAAATTTTCTAAAAAAAACATTTTCCTATCAAAATAGGGCTTCATGAAATAGAGGACGGGGGGATACAACTCTGTTGGGGGGACTGCTATCCTTTAATGATTATGTCATACATAAAAGAGCGGGAACTGGGGGGAAACAATAAAATATGTGCTAGCGCTAAGTTGGCGACAAACCATTTTCTCTTTCAGGCCGCGGGTTATACCCCTTCCAAAAATGCTTCAACATTAAGTATGCTGTTTCATTTCTTTGGGGGGGAAATTAAAGATTGCTCCGTCGGTTTTTTTGTAAAGACCCCCATCGTCGGTTTGGATTGACCAAGATCACTCAAAACCGACAAAGTTTCCCCGTGCCAGACCCCAAAACCAAACCGGGGTCGGTTTTGGGATGGGTCAAACCCCCCAACCCATGAACTTTCAAGTCGACCCCCCCCGAAACCCAAACCGAAAAAACCCGGGGAATGTTTAACCGAAAAAACGAACAATTAACGGATTTTCTTTTTTACTGTGTATTACTAAGATCACACAATTTGGGGTGTTCAAAGTGGCAAATTTGCAATAAAATTAAAACCTAGAGCAAAAAGTTTTGGGAGCAAAGTGAGGAAAAGAACAACCCAAAAACACCACAATAAAAATTTTTTTAAAAAATCACCTAAAATAAACCTTTACCGCAAGGCTCGAATAAAATCTCCCAAAAAGCTAAGAATATTTAAGCAAACTTTTAATTTTTAAATTTGTGTGAAGAACTATAGGGATACACTTTATCCACCCCCTTCCCAATCCTTTTTTATTTTTTTCATTTTATTTTTTTTTTTACTTTTTTTGTTAAAATTACCTGAAAAAATTGGGGAACGGGGCGGCGCCAGGGTTTTTCATGGGGGGGGGGGAAAGCATGCTGGTCGGCCCCATTTTATTGTTTGGGGGGTGCAGGCATTGAAACTTCCGAGCCTTCCCCCTACCCCCCCCCCCCCCCCCCCCCCCCCCCCCCGGTCGAACCTGCATTTTTTTGCGTTTCTTTTTCCTTTTGGTTTTTTTTTTTAAAAAAAAAACTTTTATTTTTCAAAAAAAACCGAACTGTGAAAAGGGGTTGGGGTTGTCTGTCATAAAAATGGGGGCCCTCATGAATGAAAGGCTTCAACTATGCCGGCGCGGGGGAACAAAAAAAAGTGCAGCAAACTTCTAAGCGGGGCGCCACCATCGTTGGGCGCGGAGCGTACAAAAAATTTTTTTTTGGCTTCAAAAAACCCCTCCAGATGGGCCGGAAATGCCCCCCCCCGAGTGTTCTAAGCTGCAAAACCCCCTTAAAATATGGATCATATTCTCAATTTTTCTTCAGGAGAAAAAAAATCTTTAAAAGTGGTAAACATTTTTTCAAAGCGGAGCGCCCCCATCGTTGGCGGGGAGCTTCAAGAAATTTTTGACTTTGCAAACCCTCCAGATCCCGGGGAACGGCACTCCCCGATTTTTTTAAACGTATGTATTCATCCTTAAAAATATGGATCTCATGTCTGAAATTTCTTAAATTAAGGGAAAAAAAATTAATCCCATCATGTGTTTTTTTTTTCTTGTTTATAAAAAGCGAATCACTGGGGAAAGGGTTATCGCAAATTGAATTTTAAAAAAAGGGGAGGAATCAAAACTTTTATGAGATAACTTTAAAATTTTACCTATATTTTTTTTCGAGTTTTTGGCCCAATGATGTAAAAAATTTTTTAAACTAAAGAAAACTTTACGCAAAGGAGTGACGTCTTTCCTCACTTTAAATAGACTGTTTTTTTTTGATATCTTTTAAATTTAAATCCGATTTATTTCCTTTCAAAATTGTATGGTATCATTACGAAATATGCATAGGAGATTTAAATTTTGCAAATTGCACCCTTGGGGGTCTTGTAAGTAAAAACGTTAAAAAGGGCACTAAAAGGGGGAAAACTGCTCATAAAATGTAAAAGTAAATCACTCCAGCTTGTTTTGAGTTCACTTTGCTTTGAAAATAAATTTAAATCACTTTTATTTTGAAAAAAACGCGCATAGAAATTTTTTTGGTTTACAAAAAACGGGCCAAATTTTAGAAAATTTAAAAGTGTCCAAAAGGGCTAAAAATTAAAAAACAATTTTACAAAGCTTAAAAAAATGAATCCAAATGGTCAAACTGTCATTTTCAGGAATTTTCTGGGTGAATGTATAAAACTGCGGGTGTTTTTTAAATTTAAAAAAGGTAGTGGGCAATAATTTGTAATGTCTTTTTTGTACTACTCAAATTACTTGATTTTTTGTTTTCTTTTTTTTTTTTCAAAAGGCTCTGCACCTTGTCCCAAATTTATATTTCTCACTGTTATGGGTTTATTGAATATCAAAACCTCTCCGTACAACAGTATTTTTGCAAGGTTATTAACTTCATTTCAAAAGGAACAAAAGCAAGTAATGTGATTTCCCCAAGAAATCATCAAAAATTTTGCGCAATCGCTTTTCAAAAAAAGTGAATAAATTTTAATTTTTCAATTTTCAGCAACAGGTAGCTTAAATGAAGTTGGGTGAAATTCGTTTCCAACGCCCCAAATTATATTCTTATAATTCTGCACTTTAGGCCATTTTAAAACCCCTAAAATAAAACTGCTGTAGGGATAAGAAAAAAAACTGATGGAAAATTTATTTATTGCGTATTATTTATGTAAATTTGGACTTAAACCCTTTAAGAAGGGTTTCACAGGAAAGGGGTTAAAAATAATTGGTTATGGCGCCCCCAAAGGGAGGGAGAGGGAGGAGGGGGGGAATACCGAACCATAACCACGCGTCTTTAAGCGCTTTCACACCTCCCGGTTGCAATATCGGAGAGGAAAAGAGACCAAAATGGACTCCCTTGATGTACGTTAGTATCCGTTTAGTCTCCCGTTTTTCCCCCGCCCCTGATTTTCGTTTCATGACCGGGAACGTTCGGTAAAAACGGCGAGAGATTTTGAACATCACAAAAATTACCGGACTCGCCGAAAAAGGTCCCCCTTAGTTTCGTTACTTATCCTTAAGCTTCCCCCTTTTATCATTTTTCCCCTGCGTTTTTCATACTGGACTTCCCGTTATATCCGTTCGTTCCCCGGTGTTGCTAAAATTGGGTCACCGGGTCTTACCGGGCAAAAAACGGATGAAACGTGAATACCTACCTTACCAATTTTTTGACGGCACTAAAGATAATCGGAAGCTAAAGGAAAAGAACTGACCCAAAGAAAAGGTTAGGAACGTACTTTTTTTGAAGAACGAAAAAAAACGGGAAAAAAACGTATAGGGGGACGGACTAGACCGAAGATGCCCTACTTGCATCCTGTCCCCCCCCTCTCTATGTTAACAAACGTTTTTTGCCGTTTTTATTGAATTTTTTGGTGCCTCCTCCTCCCCCCCCCCCGCATCCCCCCATGCATCAATGATGATCGCGGTTCTGAGGAGGGTTAAGGGGAGGGGGGGGTTTAAAGATTTTTCGACTACCCCGGGGGCCCTTAAACCAATCTGGTACAAAATTTTGATCTTTTTGAAGTGATGTCATATTTTTTTTTTCCCTAAAATCTTTGTTTTTTTGGAATAATCCAAAGTTCTTTACTTTTGGGGCCCATACAGTTTTCCAATTTTGTTCCTTTTTCGACGATTACATAAAAAATGGGGGAAGGGCGGGCCTTTTTGTTGGCTATTGGGGAGGGGCGCAGAATGGAAATTCCATCGAAGCGGGGGGCCATCATGTTTGGTGCGAAAAACGTACAAAAGAATTTCGCCCTAAGGGGTCTCGGGATCTTGGAGGCAGTTTTGAACCCCTACGATATTGATACGTGACGACTGACAGGGAGACGTTGAAAAGGGGTTTGGTTGCGTTGGTATGAAGCGGGGCGCCCCTAACGGTTGGCACGGACGTACCGTTTTTAAAATTTTCCAAATGGCTTCTATAGACCCAATTAATTCCTTTTTCCCAAACCCTTTCAAATTGCACTGAAACCCTTTTGATATGTGGCATGATTTTTTTATTTACCGCGGGGTGCGCCGATAAAAATTTTTTGCCGAAAGCTTCCAATCGCAAAAAAAGGCCCTTCCCAAAATTTCAAATTGCCTGAAAAACATCAGATATTTTTCCGCCTTTTAAATTTTCCCACTTTCACGGAACTGTTTCTCCTTCCTCTGGTATAACCTTCCCTGCGTACCAAAGGTAAAAAACCCTTTTTTTTATTTTTGTGAAAAATGATTGGAACAATGTACACGGAAATGAAAAGTCCCACCCCCCCCCCCTCCCCTGGTTGGAACGAACGCACTACAGACATGTCCGCTTTTTAAGGGAAGTGTACAACAAACTGGGGGTCCTCGTCTGATTTTTAAAAAACTAAATTGATTTTAAGCCTACTTCTCCGTGGGCCCCAATCGGAAGGTACCATGGAATTCTTTTAATCCCACATTGCGCTTATCCGAGAATTTTTCAGAATATTGATAAATACTCGGGCAAATACGGATTTTTTAATTAAATGTTTAAACCCCTTTTAAATCATCTTTTTTTGGGGTTGAATCTATGTTTTGCTTTTTTCCAAAAGACACATTTTCACAGAATCTCGCGGGGGTTTTACTGTATTTTGCCCCCCCACCCCCGCCCCCATTTTTCGCTACTTTGGGATTAACCCTTAAACGAAAAAAAAAAAAAAAAAAAAAAAAAAAAAAAAAACTCGAGAGAAAATTTAGTCATGGGTCTTCTGGAATTAGAAAGGGCTGGAAAATGTAAGCACTGGGTGGTGAAGAATAAGGCTATATAGCAAATGATTAAAGCGTGTATATTCGAACATTCCAAAATTTGCACGAAGGACTATTTTCATATGGGGGGGGGACGTACAATGAGTTAGCAGAGAAACAACGCGCGCGAAAGGGGCAAAATTTTTTCCCAGGATTTTCACCGAAAATGTCCTATACGCACGGATAATTATCCAATACTTTTTTTATTCCATGAATTTTACACCCCCCCCCTCCCCCCCCCCACAAAAAATTAGTGTCTTAAAACGTTTTTTAGATTTTTATTTTTTGGGTCAAAAAAAAAGGGGGGGGGGCCCAAAAGCCCCGCCCTGCCCCCCCTGTGGCCCGCCCCTGGTTTTTGGAAGTACTAATTGGGTATTAAAACCTTTTAATTTCCATTTCACAAGTAAAAAAATTTGATTTTTCAACTTTTTCCCTTTTCCAAAAAGACTTGAACTGAAACCCGGTCCTTTCCTAATTTCGCTTTTCCCCTCATTGACATGATTGGGGAAAAGTTGAAAGGGAAATCGAGTTTGGCAATCCCACAATTTATGATGGGAAGTTTGCAGCCTAAACTATATCATGCTTAACTTTTACCCCGGGCCAAATTTTCTTCATCGATAATTACTTTTTTAATTCCATAAATCGATCCATAAATTTATCTCTGATAAGGAGTAAAATCACACTCACCCCCAAAGCACTTTTTTTGCGGGAAAAACAAAATTCCCAAGTGTGACTGCTCTTTGATTGAACACTTTTTAAAAATGGACTACTTTTCATTACACAGCAAGCAGTACAGAAGTGTTTTTCTACATATAATAGCCTAGTTAAATTTGCTCACCAGGACATTTCCTTGTAAACTAGACTTTTGTCTTTCATTAGGAGGGGGCTTAAATGGGGGGGGGTGGGGGGGGGGGGGGGTGGGGGAACGGAGCACACTGCAAGACCCACGCAAGTACTACACGCATTCTGCAAGCAAGTTCCAGCCCTCGAACAACCCACCCAAATCTTGCGCCCTGCCCGCAGAAATTTTCCTGCGTGCACAACAAAAATCCATGCACGCTATCAAGCCCGTGTACCCTGCCCGCAATAATGTGACTGGGCCTTTACCATTGGGAAAGTTTACATGATAAACCAAATACACAGCAATGGCATGAACATCAGGCGATTCCAAGCTTATTTTGTACAAACAGCAGTAGGTTCAAAAGTTCATAGCTATTGCTTTGCCATGCCAAAAAGATGCCCTTCGAAATCATGTCCAGGTCCCTCATGTAAAAGTCAAATAATCATCAGTCTATAGTTTTATGTCATTCAGAAGCTGAGACATAGTAGAACATGGAACTGAATGAACATTACTGTAATTTTGCTATGCAACAGAGCACGAGCGATCGAAAGTTCGTATCCGTACCGTTTTCCACAGAGCGCATTTTCGTTGCGTGGGAGACGCTAACACAAGCTGTATGGGTTTAAGTAACAAACAAATTGATATATGGAATGCATTTTCCATATAGGGGCCTAACTAAAAAACTAACAACCAACCAATAACAAACGAGCCTACAGTAAACTTGAATGAACTTAAAAAAAAACCATTCCTACTAAAACATTTTACCCAACAGTTGTTGTCATTCGTAGCCAATAATTCCCTCGTGTCTTTCCTCAATCTTTCATAAGTAATAGGCCTACGGTGTTGTCTTTTTTCCCGTTTGCATACATACACCAAAAAAAAAAAAAAAAAGGAAACAAACAAACAAATGGCTGAAAAAAATATTTAAAAATAGAGTTATTTTTAAAAGAAGAATTTTGTGCGTATGTTAATCTCGCTTTTCAAATTGGTGGAAAGGAGTTCTTTCATTCTCCTTCATTGTCATTATCAGATTTTTCAGTTTTTTTTTAGTGTAATATATAGGCTTGTTCTCGTCTTTCGTTTTGAGCATCGCAGTATGCAGTTTGATCTGAGGCGTCGTACCCATTGGGACCCGGGGGATGATGCCCCTCCCCAAGTTTTGTCAAGGGTCACGGTCATATGAAAGTTTAAGTAGTCTGAAAACCCTTCACATGCCAAGTTAATATGAGAAGTTAACTGTTTTCGAAAAAAATATAGCACTTTGCCTTAGGTTTCGCTACTTTTCTGCCCCCCCCCCCAAAAAAAAATTCGCACGACGCCTCTTACAGTCACCACTTCTCAACAACCCCCCCCCCCCCATATTATTTTTGCCCGATGCCCCTGATTTTGATCATGGCTTGCCCGATCCCCCGGTCTCGCCCCGAAAAAAAAAAACGGAAAGGAGGAAGGGAAAGAAAAGAAAGAAGAAAGGGATAGAAAGGCAACAAAGAAAACAAAATTTTCTAAAAACGTATTTTTTTGTAATTTTCCGTATAGATTGGCCCGGTGGAATTTTCAGACTGTTTCGTAGCTCAAACCGAGTACAAATTTGACAACACTCTGAAGAGCCTACTTGCAATTATGCTTTCATATGCCGAGGGAAAGCTGGTTCCGAACGTTTGCAAGTGTCAAGAGGCCAAACCAGACCAAATTCAGAGATCGCTTCTCGGCCTTTTGGCGAACTGAAATCCTGTCTAGTATCTACTCTCTACAGCTAGTAAGTTTGGAGCCATGCATGACAGACCCATAATGTTTGAAGGTCGACTCGAGGTTGGTCAGTTCACTGTCTTAGTATCCCTTCTGGGGACGTCCCTCACACTTCTGGGAGCAGAACCCTTCCAGGGCCCAACGTTTTGGTTTTCGCCCTTCGGCATCCAGCGGGGGTCTTTTGAAAAAGTATAAATTGAGTGTGTAAGTCAATGGAGAAATAATTTACGGTTCGTTACCATGCGCGTAACCGACGGGGGCTACACTGAAAGGTTCCTGCAACCGCTCATTTTCCAGTGAACCCTGCAACACCCTGCAGCGAACTCCCTTTCTCTCGAGCGAACCCGATCCGCATCCGACTTTTCACCCAATTGTACTTGCACTGAGCGTTATTGTCGCAGGAAAGTCTACGGGGCTTCACTTTAAAAGAAAAGCAAAACGTAGATTTAATTTCAAAGTTACAAGATTATCTAATATGCCTATCTGCCATACATGGGCAGTAAACTTCCGTAGTACCGCAGTTAGCAAAATTTACTTCCACAATAAGCAAAAAGGAGCATGTACCATAACCCACATGCAACTTTGGGAGCGAGTTAATGATTAGGTCCTTTCAAATCTTTATCACGTTAGGACCCTCTACCCTTGAGTATCGGAGGTGGAAGCTCTGGGTTCGGGCAAGCTTACCCTTTTCCAGCAAATCTCGTAGCTCGAGCAGCACCCTCGACTTATCCGCCTTATTAACCCACCTTAACTGGAAATCGTGCCATAATTCGGTTACAGTGGTTCCCCTAGATGGGCGAAGTGAGTTGCATGAACAAAGAACTGACTGCCCAAAATGGCTCCGAATCCACCGAAGTATCAAAATGAAAATAATAGATTTCTGTAGTCATGGCAACCGAGAAGGCGAGAGTAGGGAATACAAATGACCCGGGGTACAGTAATTCGGGGTTGCGAAAAAAATTACTTGATGTGAAAATATTTTTCCTTCAATCCAAAATATGGAAGAACTTGAAAATCACAAGATCTAAAATTAAGTATGACTTCACATATTTGTGATTTGGCCATTGTATTCGTTGTTCAATCAACAGCCCTGTTGCTGACTATTCTTTACGATGTCTGTAGGACGGCAGTGTTCGTTGTTACGTATAGCCTATGTGAGGGAAGGTACAGATTACGGGAGGAAAAGTTCACCTCATCAGGGAGTTTTTATTAGCTAATAACACTTCCCTGACTTCATCGTGATCGTGGTTTTGACCGGTATCGGGAGGCCAACTCAAACTACCCGGTTTAAAGAAAGACATGGAGAATGGAAGGGGACGATTTAAGCGAATAAATGTCTTGATTTGATGTCTGAAAGTGGGGGTGGGGGAAACTAGGTGGACTGCGAAACGGCGACTGAGACGCTCCCCATAAAGGCGTGGGGTCAAGGAGCCCGCCTTAGGGCCCCGGGAGGGGTCTAGGGGCAGAGCCCAGGAAGTTCTGAGGTATTTACGAAATTATAGGCATTAAAAATGATGCATTTTAGCCTCAACTTCAAATGACATAAGGTGAGCAATTAACATATACCACAAAAATCACAATTTGACTTTTTTCACTTTATTCTTGCTCCAAGCGATTAACAGTCAGATGGGATGGATAATGTTGAGGACTTGAGGAAGTAGGGGAGAATGGATTATTTTGAGGGTTTCCCGGGGCTTTGGAACAAATGGCAAGAATGGGAGATCGAGTGCTCAGAATGGGTGCGCGCGAAGCCCGCTGAAAAAATCACATTTTGCAAAGTTTTAGTGATATGAGTAATAGAAATACTAAGAAAGATAAGTATCCTCATGAAGAGGGCTCTGCCCCCCTCGCTAAGCGCCTGTTCCTTATAACGGTACCGGAAAAGTCGGTAAATTTACACGGATCGATGGCGATAAAAATTTTGCTTTAAAAATTTTTGGGGGAGGAGAAACTCCCCCTAAACTGCCTACGACCATGGGGGCAATGGTGGTTTCAATTGTAGTAGAAGTGTTTGTACGAAGCTATGACAAGCAGGATGTTCTACAGGAAGTAACCCCGAAACCCCAAAGCAATACTCAAAAAGGGTGCGCGCGAAGCGCGCAGAAGAAAACAGCGTTTGAGACGTTTAATTGTAACCTGTTCCTTTCCTTTAGTTTTAAATGCAATTGCATAAAAAATTTCCTACTTTCCCCAGGTGCCTGCTCTTTCCATAGAGCAGGATATGAGAACTTACGGTATATCGTGCTCCATGGAGGCTTTCTTTCATGTTTCATTTTGTCGATGATCTGTGCCCCCAACTATTTTATTAGTGTGAAAAATAAGGTAGTGTCGATTTTGAAGGTGTGCCAGGGAAGTGATATCTACTGGAGGCTGCATCTTGCAAGAGCTGTGGTCAGAGAAGCCTTTAACCGTGATCGCCGAAGGCGCGAAGCCGGAGGCTGAGGACCGAGGGTCCTCCCCAAGAAATCTTTCTTAAATTTGACAGCTTTTGCGGCCATTCTGGACCATTTCTTGAGAAAATCCTGCTTCCACCAGGTGTAATTTGAAATGCTAATGAAATAGATTTCATATGATGATGGCAAGTTTAAGGGGAGAATACAGTTTCCCCAATAAAGAATTGCATAAGCTAGTAGACTACCCTATTTCCTGAATGGCTCTTGAGAATCATGTAACAGTATTTTTCCCACTCAGTTGTAAAATATACGAGGAGGAAGTGCTTGGTTTACCTTGAATATGCAAGATTTATGACCTAAGATATCATGAAAGATACTTGGAAGAGATATAATAAGAAATTTGTGACATTTAACTATTGTTTCAAAATAAGTTTGGGCGACTGCTTTTGACCTTTAAGATAGTGACCGTCAGTCAATTTGCTAAGGGTGGTGGTAGTGCCACATTAGTGAGAATGTCTTACTAACCTTTTGCTATCATTTGGCGTTAGACTTTCGCACAATCGTCGCAGAAAATTTTGAACATTTTCAAAACCGCTGAACGATGCTTTTGCGATTCCTGCGAATACAGGCGACAGTTTTGCTACTGTTTCACTTATATTTGGCGAATTTGCGAAATTTAGTCGCAAACCATACGCAAGTAAATTTTTCTTCGTGAGATACTAGCTTAACTAATACAGCGGCGATCTCAAAGGTGGGGAGACAAGGAGCAATTGTTAGTGAAAGGTTTACCAGTTACCTTAATTAAAATTTCTCCTAAAGCATGCATGGTCGTGTGGCTCCCAGCCACACTTTTATGACATGAAGCCCTGAATTAAGGGTTACTCAGAGTACTAAATTTACGTCATCACACCAACCATTCATGGTTCTTGCATGCACAATTCAGAAACCTACCCCTGTATAGTGAATCGTTATTCTCAATAAATTTTTCGGCATAATTTGCGTGAGCTCAAGGGAAGTAGGTGTATCGTTAATACTTACTGTCCGTACTCGACCTCTGTCGGTGGAACTTGTCTTCTTATTACCTCCTGTACGACCAGTGCTTGAGTAAATTACAATTTCCAAACACTTACGTTCCTCCTGCTGTTCACTTTCCCCACAAATATCCACCATCTTCATACAATTGACCGAAAGTAACTATCTGAAATTTGCAACCACTGTAGGAAAGGTATTCTGTTAGCATTTCAAATTATACCTGGGAAGGCGGGTTTTTCTCTAGAAATGGCCAGGCCAGAAAGGCCCCCAAAGCCATCACATTTAAAAAGAATTCTGGGGAGGATCCCCACCCTCCAGCTTCTCGCTCTCGGCATTCGCAGTTAAACGCTTCCCTGAACACAGCTCACGAAGGTGTAGGCTCCAATCAAGATTGCTTCTCTGGCATCTTTTGATGTGGAAGCCCATGGCCATGTCTCTGTAAGAGTTACCCATAACATTTCATTCATTTTGAAAAGTATCATACTTCATCACCCTCAACCTTTCATCGTCCTTACAAATTTATGCTACAACCTATTTTTCTCAAGTAATGAAACACTTGAGGGGTCCTCAGTGTCCCAGACCGTCGGCCCCGTTTGGTATTTCAACCGGGTTTCCCCCTTACACTTTTGCACACCAAATCCTGCCCCGGTGTGTTATGATATAGGTCCTGGGTCTGCATGGCAGTGCGCGATTGTCCTTTTATTTGTCGTGTGCACGTTACTGCATGTATGCCGAACATGGTACTGCTTTCGTTTCCTTTTTTACTTTGTACTGGCGAAGAGGTAGGAATTGAATAGGTCTGTTGGGAAAATCGGTGTGTGAAGGAAAGCTGTGACTGGAGGTAGGGTGGTTGATATTTTTAAATGATCGATCTCTTAATAATGTTTATAAAAAATTGTTGCAAACTGTCAACATTTTCTTGCGTTCATTGCTCTGCTCACTAAATTTGAATCAGAATATATCGACACCTTTTTGTAAACGTTCCGGACCCAACGGGTCCTGCACCCGCAGATGTACCTTGGGTACCGTACTCTTTGCTTGAGAGCAAGAATGTGCCTCATTTTTCCAACGTTTCGCGCTCCCAAGTACCGAAAGCTTGTAAAGAGGGCGCATTAGGTGTAAACATTTGCCAACAATTGTGACGTCAACCCGACAAACACATTGGTTTTGAAAGCAAAAGGGAGTGAGCTAGAAGTGACTTGTCTGGCTACATCTTGACCTGTATGGACTTCGGCACTGTTGGAATTTTCTGGCTTCAAACCCATCTTGCATTTCAGCCCCTACATACCATCACTAATCCCTCTGCTACATCCTTGTGTGCAAACCGTACCATAATCCAATAATCCCCCACCCACCCACTCACATGCTCACTCAGGTTACAGTCAAATCGACTGGCCATATAGTTAGACGTATGTAGTCCAGTGGTGGTGAGGGGGAGCTGGCAGGCCAGTTGAAATGAACTTACGAAATCTTAGGAGACAACATGCCATTTGAAAAAAAAACATATATAGGACAAATATTATTTTCTTTTCTCTTATTTGCCTTTCTTCTTTGAACTGTGCATTTCTAAGTAATGATATTTCAGAATAAAGAACATGTATGGCATCGAGGTACAACTTTTGCAGCATGGTAACTTACCACTCATGGCAATCTGGGAGGTTTTTTGGCAAAAAATATTCTTGTTTCGCTATACGAGCCAACAGATAGTGATGCTCCGCTAATTAATTCACGTCAAACCACCTTCTCCTTCAGAAATACAGTATTCAAAAAAAAGTTGTTACTTAGTCTGACATTATTTCATTTGTTCCCCTGTCGGTCAGGCCTGGATTTGGGGTAATGGTCGGATTGTCATACTTATGATCATCAATTGATTGCGCATTCAATGTCATTTACAGATAGGGTAGATAAATGTTCAGGGTCATGTCCACTATTTTGTAAATACACGTAGAGCTTCCGGGGCTACGCCCTTTATATTCCATTAGGTGCTGCTCTGAACCAGGGACCTTTCGACGGACCTCTAGACGCTACACATTCAGGTGAAACGCCAACCATTTCAAATGAGGCCCAAAATCAAGGATACACATATGGCTGTGGCCCGTGAAATCTTCCCGATTAAACATGTGGGTCACCAGCGGAAATAAGTAAGGACCCTCATGTATGTTTTTTTTTATTGTATTATAACATGATCTACCCTATACAGCGCATAATGCAAAGACGTAAATAACGTGTGTTGTATAGAAACCGCAGAGGACAAGGTTAAGCTATGTGACGACGGATTAGTTGCATAAAAATGATTCCTAAATTCTGCCGGTCTCGGGAAATTTGGAGGCGAGTCACGAGTCGGGACTTTACGAGCCCGAGTCCAAGTCCTTGCCATCCGAGTCCGAGTCCTTAAAATCGTGACTAGAGACCGGTCTCGAGTACTACAGAACAGGTTTTTAGTCGTGAAATTGGAAAATATGGGGAACCTAATACATACAGGATCTGCCCTCATTTAATAAAAATATCAAGCAAATTACAGAAGCGGATGGCTGTTGTGGGTATATTTTGTCGTTTTCCGACTACTTTGGAAAAATTACACCACCGCGTGGGGGATCCTTCCTCGACGAGGGACTTGCCGTCCCTAGCCCTAGTGGTGTCACCACGGTCCCGACGACGATCAGTTTCCTCGACTTTCGGACGGCTCCCTTGGTCTCAAGAGCACAAATCCTCCAACTCGAATACCAAATTTATGGCGAAGTTCGGTCGCTGAGGAGTATCTTGCTTTACTTGCTTGTGACTTTAACATCTAAATTCAAACAGACCAAAATCAGGTATACGCGAATCGCAATGGAAGAATGATCGCTGGCACGTACACGTGCTTTCTGAAGTTTAAATGAATGCTAAGACTTTTTCCAATTTCTTAATCGTCATAATATGGTAATTAAATATCTGCTGACGCCCACCTTGCCGGTTGTTCTGTGATTCGTAGCTTTAACCAGACGAAACTTTTTGCATTCAAGCGCGAAGTAAGGAAGATAGTGGAGGTGTTGGGGGTACCCCGGGTTAAATTTACTTTACTACACTCTTCCACAGGCCAATATACTCGACATTTGTCACACTCGTAGCCACCCCCTTCCCCCTCAATTAAAAGATCCTGCCTACGCGGATGTACAGGTAGCGTACTGACCACTTATTATATTGCCTCATTGACTTACACACTAAATCAGGCTACTCACCCGCCCCCGTAGATCTTGTAAAAGTTTTCAAACTGGAGATAGATGATTGGTACATGTTTCCAGCCCTGTCTCTACTCAAAGACGGCACGTCACAGAGCGGAGTAATACAATAAAAAATGACACTAAACTTGGACAAATTGCCTTGAATTTTGCACACTCTGTATTTCAACTCACTGCCTACAAAAATCATATGAAATTTGATCACATTTCATTCATAACCTTGGGTCACAAGGTCAAGTGCACCATGTCAAGGGGCAACGTGTTTAGCGCTGCATGCTCAGCATGCAACATCCGCTCTGGGACACTAAGCGTGGTACACTTCACCTTTGACCCATTCCCATATTGCATTGCGTGGAAATATTTCCCAACTCGTCTATTTTAGTGGTCCGCATCCATATAAGGCATTGTTTCCACTCATTCCGAAATTAACCGAAATTCGGGAAATCTGGGTGCTCTTCAGGCAATTTTCGGGAAGGGGGTTAATTTCGGGAAATTTCGGGAAATCTGGAAATTCTTTTATATTAGTACATTGGCGGGATTACGGGGGGGGGGGCAAGCGGGGGACTTGCCCCCACTTTTTCCAGAGCTTAAAAAATAGATATAATAAAAAAATTAGCGAAAGTAAGTTGGGCTAGAAAAGTTGTAGGAGAATTTTCAGTAGACTATCATTTAATTTTGCAATGTTTAATGAACGAAAATATTTATATCAATAACCATAAAACTGCTAGGAAAATTTTTCTCCGCGCGCTTCGCGCGCACCTCCAGAGAAATCTGACTAATACAATTGAAATTTTTTTTCTGGCACCGTAAAATTTTTTCGTCCTGCGCTTCACACATTACATTGTGACTTGAAGCTCTGAAATAAGGGTCACTGAATTAAGTACTAATGTACGTCATAAAATGCACCATGGTCCTTGCAAACGTAGTCCCAAACCCTACCCATGTATACGGAACGGCAATTCTCGAAAAAGAGGCAAAAAATCGTCGTGCTTCGCATGACCCTTATATAAATCGATGTCTCATGGTAGGCCTACTGCTGTACTGCCATGCGCAGAAAAACTTTGGTGGAATTGCCTCGTTGTTACTTCCTGTAGGACAGCTTGGCTAAACTACCATTTCCAAAATCCTTGCTACTTCTCTCGCTGTTCACTTTCCTCATCAACTATCGCCATCCTCAGCAAATTGACTGACGGTTACTACCTTAAATTTGCGATCAGTATGAAATCTTTTCATTAGCATTTCAATACACCTGGTGGAAGCAAGATTTTCTCAAGAAATGGTCCGGAATGCCCGCAAAACCGTCATATTTAAGAAAGAATTCTTGGGTAGGACATTCCTCAGCCTCCGGCTTCGCGCTTCGCCGGCAACAACTTCCCAAGATGCAGCCTGTGATAAACATATACTTCCTTGGCACTTAAACTGCCGATGCCCTTGACAATGTCCATATAAAAACTACCCACAAAAGATTTCATTGACTCCTTTCAGTTATCACGTTATCTATAACCTTAAAAATCGACACTACCTTGTTTTTCATACTAATATAAAACAGTTGAGGGGCCTTTGGGGGCCATCGACAAAATGAAACATGAAAGAATGCCTTTGTGGAGCAGGACATAGGTTCCCATATCCTGCTCTATGGAAAGAACAGGCACCTGGGGAAAGTAGGAAATATTTGTATACAATAAAAATACTGCATTTAAAACTAAAGAAAAACAATAGGTTACAATTATATGACCCATGGCCGTACACAGCCCAGGGGAAGCTCCCCTCAGTACCCCAGAAATTTTCAAAGACTGAAAAATTTTTATCACCATCGATCTGTGTAAATTTGCCGACTCCTTAAAGGTGGTTTTAATGCAAGATTTAAGGCACGAAAAGTGTCATTTCCGGTACCGTAATAGGGGACAGGCGCTTAGCGAGGGAGGAGGGGGGGGGAGACCCTTTCCTATAGGATAATTTTAATTTCTTAGCATTTCTATTACCCATATCACAATAAAGTATGAAAAATGCGATTTTTTTCAGCGAGCTTCGCGCGCATCTATTCTGGACACTATATCTCTCATTCTTAAAGTTATTCATTGTTCCAAAGCCACGGTAAACCCTCAAAATAATCCATTCTCCCCTTGTTCAACCCCCCCCCCCCCACACACACACACACACACACACTTTCAGACATCAAATCCCGCGGCCTGTATTCTCGGGTAAAACAGTTAATTTGTATTGGATGATGTACCCTAAGACTTTAAGTAGCACAAAAGAAGCTTTATTGAAAATTTCAGGAAATACCAAGCCTGGCAATTTCAGGAAATTGGGGGAAAAATTCCATTTCAGGAAAAATGAATTGAGAGTGTGGAAGCACTGATATAAGGTGCTTCCTTGTCAATTCAGATACTGCCGGGCGAATTCTCGAGCAAAATGTTCCCGATAGAGGCTCCCCCATCATTAAATTAGAGTGGCCCTAATGCCCGAAAGTGACGGTACGAAAAGAGTGGAATATTTTGGCGCATAAAGATCAAGGTAAAACGTAAAAGTTAGGCCTAGGCTAAGTTATTATTACTAATCAGACTGGGCTACAGGCGTTGCGATTTATTTGAACATATAGCCTAGGCCAATACTAGTAATATACACTATACTAGGCCTATATAGGCTGATGGCTATGTATAGGCCTAGCATAGAAATTTAAGTAAGGGAGAATGACGTCTGCCGATCTGGGTACAACTATAGAATACCCTGCCTCATTTACTAACCCCACTAAGCATCCGGATGCTCAGTCATAGTCGTGGTCACAGGCTGGATTTAATTACTATTCATATCTCTGTCACTGTGACTACGACTGAGCATCCAGCCTCAGATGGATGCTCAGTGGCACTGACCAGTCAATGATGTCATTGCCATTAATCAATGATGTCATTGCCATTAATAATATTCACTCACTGCGACTGGGACTGAACATCCAGCCTCAGATGGATGCTCAGTGGCAGTGACCAGTCAATGATGTCAATGCCATTAGTAATATTCACTCACTGTGACTACGACTGAGCATCCAGCCTCAGATGGATGCTCAGTGGCAGTGACCAGTCAATGATGTCATTGCCATTAATAATATTCACTCACTGCGACTGGGACTGAGCATCCAGCCTCAGATGGATGCTCAGTGGCAGTCACTAGTCAATGGTATCATTGCCATTAATAATATTCACTCACTGTGACTGGGACTGAGCATCCAGCCTCAGATGGATGCTCAGTGGAGGTGACCAGTCAATGACGTCATATGTCGTTCTTAAATTAAGCTGAAGCTAATTGCCAGATAATATATATGGAAATGTGGAAAAGGGTTCAGCACAACAGACTTGACACCCTGGCCTTCAGTTTGAGATTTTTCTTTGGCTACAGATGCACTACGACTCCACATCCATGATTTAAAAAGAGGTCACTTCCTGAGGCAGGGTATTCTATAGTTACTCCCAAAATGTTGCCTTTGTAGAACAACAAAATGTCATCGCGATAACGAAAGCAGCCAATGATTCTAGGCCCTAGGCCTAGGCTAGGCCAGATTGGAAATTAATATATATTGGATATTAATACTGGTCTCACCTGAGACCCCTGAGATTCGATTAAATGTCTGGGTTTCAGTTAGGGTTAAGTCAGTTTAGGGGTTGCTGTAGTATATGGATGCCTTATGCCGGTTAGAAGAACCCAGTTGTTTTGGGTGGAGGTCAAAGGTCATCTGGGGTCACTGGGGTTCAGACTATGAAGACCTTGTTTGATATCTTGAGACCTGTAGGAAGCTTGTGTAGATTTCATACTTGGTACGGTATGTGGATGCCTTATGGTGAGAGGAAGAAGCATATTATTTATGGGGGAAGTCAAAGGTCACCGGGTATAGACTCAGAAAACCTTGCTCACAAGATATCTCAAGTAAAGAAGCTTTGATAGATTTCATACTTCACATGGTGTTGCATTAAATCCAGCAGAAAATCCCTATTTTTTTGTTGGATGCCAGAGGTCAGCTGAAATCACCAGAGGCCAAAAGCAAAAAATTCCTGAGAATACCCCAGATTGGAAAGCCTGCAATGGTGCATGGGGGATATTAATAATGGCCAAGAAAATTGCGCGGCCGATACTATCTAAGTGGAGTGCCACCATCATTTGGCACGGAACATACCAAGAAAATTTAAGCCAAAACTACCTCCTAGATTGCAGGAAATTGCCTTTTCCAGGCAACTTGCTTGGTTGCTGCCAACAAGTTTGGGCGGTTGCAGTTGTCAGTTGTTAAATTGCGTGGCTGGCAACTTCGAAATTCATATTTTTGCGCGGGGGATAAATCCCCTGCGCAGGGCAAACTTTCCAATCTGGAGAATACCCAAAGTCAAATATGAACACAAAACTGTACCATATCTTTCCAGGACATTAAGATCACATTCAGCAAGTGACTGAGAGAAAGGGGACATCTTTGCATTATTTGGGATTGTATGTGCTACAGTAATCATTGAAACCGTAGAGCCAATGATTTTCCGCAATTGTGGAAAAATGCGGAAAAAACGGAATTTGCTTTTCTGCACGGAATTTCACGGAATTTTGCCAAAATTGTCAGGCTCAAAGTACATGCAAATTTTTTAACCAAAAACAGCTATTTTTCTTCAAAACTATGTCAGATGTTTGCCTGCATATACCAAAGACATAAGTACACAGACATTTTACCATCTACAATGGTGGCAAATTCAACTTAAAAGCATCAAAACACCTTGAAGTTACGATCAGAAAACAAGTAGGACATTTACGAAAATCGTCAAAATTTTGCGGATACAGGCTCCAGTTTGCCTATGGTTTAGTGTGTTAGGCTAGGTCGCTTGTGTATTACAATTGTTTGCTGCCTTCAGGATCGTAACCAGACAAGTTTTGGGCCTGTTTTCAACATAATTACTGCAAAATCCGATAATCACAGAAAGGGGTTATGCATGAAATGGAATTTTACGGAATTTGGAAAGTTAAAACGGAATATTGTGATATACAGTATGAAGCGGAAAATCATAGGCCCTAAACCGCAATGCATTTTTTGCATTGTGGTTGGTCTGTGAGTTTCACACACTTGCATACATAGACCAGTCACACTCTGAGACACACGGTGAATCATTAAGATGTACAGTAGTATGCACATTGGACAAATGAGTCAGGTATCCCAGAGGTCATATAGTGCCTTTGAAAATGACAACTACACCTGTAGGCTGTACATAGGTAGCAAGGGCTGTATAAACATTTTTATGAGTATTAATTCCACATAGTGGTGCTAATCTGGGGATGGGGCAGGGGGAGGGGAAAAGGGAGGGGCATTCTCGGTGGAACATGAAAAAAATGTACAGAACAGATGATTGAATATATGGACTGTTTAGGGATAAGTCAGTAATAAGTTTTCAGTAAATTTTGAAACCATTTTAGTAAAGTTTTATTATCTTTCCTCCTTACATTTTGCAGCTTGCCTCTTTCGCATCTAATTGTCTCCATCCCATTGGCTGTGTTTTTCATCATGGTAAAAAAGGCTTCTAACATCTACATTTTGCTTTCATTGGAAGGAGGATAATTGCATGCCTAATATTTCTTTGATCTTGTGCCTCTCATATGGCAAGAGTGTAATGTTGCATATTTCAACTTTATATGAAAAACCCTTGGGCTGTTTGAATTTTAGCTAAGCTATACCCAGGAAATAGTGTTGTACCGATATTTGAAGTAGCCGAAATTTCTGATACTGTACCAATATTTCAGTTATCAGTATCAGCTGATATCCATGTCTGGGAATTTGGAATTTTGCATGTACTAACCAAGGGATATGGGCTACCACAATTAAGTGATTTAGGTAAAATATTGGGAACTTGCATTAAAAAATACTCAAAAACAGTAGTGTTCCATTTTCATGATGTACTGTATGAGATGGATGATACACTGTAACTATCTGTTAGGTAATATCGGCATGACGTAAATTTTACTAATACCCATGCACTGTGAAAATGGAGGAATATCAGGAGATACAGTGGTGAATAGAGGGATTTCAGTCACGTGACATTAACCAACTAAACGCAATTTTGAAGGGCAAGATCGCGCATCTTTTTTGGTTTTGACGGGCATGCGTCCATTGTGTCACAGTAGTATCTATGGTTATGCCGAGCGTGTGAGCTGTAAATTCGCTTACTGTGTGTGTGTTTTGCCCTTCAGTGCCTGGGAATTCATTGCACATGACGTCACATGAAATCCCTCTATACGGATAATCGGTCCAACAGTACCCAGGAACTTTATGGGATGCATGGGGTGGGGGGAGTTATGGTGCTCATAAATTCAACATGTTGACCAACTTAAAGTATTGTGTTAGATGGTATGCAAAAGAGGTTGTTCGATCAAAACCTTCAAAATAATTCAAATGTAATAAGGAAATGGGTACAGTATTCCCTCAAGCAATTTTTTTATATTTTATACCCCACTTGGTTGAAAACCCATGGTCTGAATGAGGGGTTCTAAATCTATGGCAGCAGGAGGCCAAGTCTACATAGCTTGTGATAGAATTTAGTCTGGCTCAATAGTCTGTTAAAATGAGTTGTTAGAATGCCTTTGATCAGTGCCCTTCCATGTCAGCCATGGCAGTTTCAAAACAATCACATTACCCACAGAGAAGATTTAGTGAAATTTCCTTGTTTCAGCTACTACACAGGAGTATTATAATTCCATTGAAGAGAAAATAAAAAGTATCATCAAAGACATGAATGATAGCTTACAGTAGGAAGGTAAGGCAATGAGAGGGCAGTCAGTAATCAGAAGTCTTTTGTTATGGTGCTACCATAGGATGTTCAAGAGAATGTCCCATTCGTCAGTCCATACCTCTGTCAATCAATTCCGAGTAAATAACTGGAAGTGAAGTTGGGTAGGGTGGGGGTGGAGATGAGGGCAGTGGTGTAGTGAGGCTGCATTATAAAGTGCTCATACTAGCTATGTCCTCCAGCACCACATTCGTGCAACTCTGAAAAGCTATCTGCCCAAACAGTGTTTGCATGCATACAAAGGAGAAAGTTACGAAGGCAAAATAAGAAGTTCACATTTCATCTGGATATAGTTTATCCAACTTCTTCTTTTCATCGTAATATTGTGTTGTTAATTGTATTTCACTTTTTGTGTGCACTGTCAGAATACTTTATCATTAAATGTATTCCACATTTTGAATATACTAACAAAAGAAAAATTTAACTTGTGATTTGTTTCATGGTCACCGTGAAACTCATCATAAATTTATATCTTAATTTAATTTATTCTTTTATAATCACAAGTTATGGGTACTAAAATATTATATCTAGGGCATTGGGGGAACTAGGAAGGGGTGGGGTATGGGGCAGTGAAGGTCCCAATAAATGACTTTTGAAAATTAGAAGGCTGTTTTTATTTATACAGTGAGTTGAAGACTTTCCTCTAAATGTTACAATGATATTGACAAGAACAGTCAATGTTTTGTCTGTACTCACTTTTTGCAAAAATTGATTTTCGCATAGTAAGTTACGTGTAGAGTACGTGCAAAACATTACTTGAGCAATCCCTTTTCACACATATTGATGATATTCCAGTGACCGTAGTCCCACCTTCTTTTACCTCCATAAATACAGTACACAGACAGTTACTCCTAAAGTTTACATAACCTAGTAAGCATCAGCTCTTTCCTCTTGCATGTGTTGTGTCAGTGCATGCCCAAAATGTAGGAGCTTCGAAGCAAATTTGCTTCTTAGGCTGAAAACTTTGAATTAAATGATTTTTATGTTACTCATAATTGAAAAAAAAATAACAACAACAACAAAGTCACATCTGTGCTGTTAACACTGTCTGAAGTTTATAGAAAATTGGAACTGAATAACGAAAGTAAATACAGTTGGAGCTGTTAAACAAAGCGAAACTTTGTTACAGTACCAAGAGAATTTGAACCTAATTGTATGAAGAGGAGAATCTCATTTTAGTCGCTAGAGATGAGCTACACCGAGTATCATCTGTACAATATGGTAGGCTAATGGTCAAAGTCTGAAACCTGGCCCCATGAATATAAGTCAGGAAGGTACAATATTTTAAATATAAAAATGTTTTTGGTTTATCAATTTTGAGGTGAGAAAAATATAAAATGCTTAGTTTTGTGAGGAACACAGGGATAGAACACAATACTGTAGTTGGCATAATGACAGTATATCATGTTTTTATATAGTCCATAAAACCCTAGGTGAAGGGGCATGCTCAAGTGTTATATGAGTTTAAGAATTTGAGAGCTCTGAGGTATGTTCCTTGTATCTGTAGATAATGATGAATTGGGTCAACTAAGGGTCCAATGGATTGGTTAGAGCCCATAGCAGACAAGTTGAGAAATAACCAGATTATGTAGCCCATGAATTCAGTGTAAATTTTCAATTTTGAGATGTCTTGGTCATTTTAATGCCCACCTTTAATAGCATAGATACAGTAAAAAGTGGCATGGCACAGCTCAAGTTAGACCATTTCTGTACCTTTGAGATTTCCCTCCTTCCCCTTTTCCTATCAGCTTTTTTGAATGTTACTCTTTGTACATGTTTACATTGGCTCTTTTTATGTGTGTTTCCTTCTTAGTAAATCTTACTTTTTTGTGGTCTGTTTGTCTCCTCTGACCACAGCACTTAGAAAGTGTACTTGATGGTAAAGTGAGACTTCTTTAAAATATTTTTAAGGATTGTACGTAATTCTAATCAAGTGCTACAGTGGTTTGGTCAAGTGTTGGGGAGTCAGGTAGTCGTGGGTGCATGGGAATTCATATTGACAACCCTTCCCCCACATGAGATGGAATTTGCACACACACATACTACAGTACCATATACACAGACAAATTTTGGTGAACTGTAATACATTTTTAAGCTTTTACTGTGACACTGATCCTGTATATCATCTGTATTGCAATCCAAACTAGTGAGGCTAAGTCATTCTATTCTCAGAACTGTCAGATATATTGCTTTAAATTTCTGTGTGTGTAAATAGATATGATCATGAATTCAGTTACCAGATATTGAGGGAGGCATGTATTAGTATTTAAAATGTAACAGAACTTGTTCTGCTAATTTAGTCAATTGTGTTGTAAGACCTTGAAATTGCATAAGACCAGCTGTAATAAAGAAATGCTTGAGCAAATTGGAGCAAAATTACTTGATTGATATACAGTGGCAGGGAATAATTTATCCGGTATCGCATCGCAATTTGCTACACAAGCTAGCCAAATTGCTACACAAATTCAAAAATGTGTAGCACTTTTTTGTGTGCAGAACCATAGGGTTTTCAGTGATTTTACATTACAGAAGGAAAAACTTCCCAAAACTGCTACACAAAATTTGAATATTATTCCCTGCAGTGGGTGAAAGTGGAAGTACCATTAAACAATTATTTACAAAAAGAAGCCTGTGCCAAGCCAGCTGAAAACCACACAGGTTCAAGTGTAAAAAAAAACAGAAGTAGAAGTCACAGGTTTTCATGGATGGTGGCAAACCTGTGTTTTAGAACAATGAACACAGAATTTACACAGTTTGATGCACATTTTCTTGTCTTCAGTTTCTACAGGTGCTGTATTGTCTCAGAATCATTTGTTAACATTGGTTTTAATTGCCTCAGTCTTTGTAGAACTTAATGAAACATGTTGCACACCTGTGGAAAAGTGTGGTCACTCACCAGCCTGTGTCATTGTCCAGCAAAAACACAAAAACAGTGATTACCTGTGACAGACACCTGAAAACTTGAGTATTGGGAACAAAGTTATTTTTTTTTTCTTGTTTCTGTTTATTGTCTTTTTGCAAGGGATAGGGTTTAAAAAGTAAACAATGTTTTATTTATGTTATGAATTAGTGCAGATGTCTTAAGGATTGCATATTCCTAGGGTTGTTATCCTTGACTTAAAATTGTAAGATTTGCCAAAGCCTACATGCAGTGTGTTTACTTAAAGTATCCTCAGACACATTCTGCAAATTAGTAAATCCACAAATTGTGACAGATCTAATATTGTAACATGTTTGTTGTTTAATTTCAGGACTTTAACTAGTCTTGTTGAAAGTTTGCTGGATGACCTCTTGATTGGTAATGAAAGACAAAAACAATTTTCTTGTCATGAATATTCATGAATTACTATTCAAAAGTAACAAAAGACTAATCAACACATTTCTGTCATTCACGTTGTACGAGAAGAAATTGTACATCCCTTCACACATCTAGTTAATAACTGTAAGTAATATTTAATAATTGTAAGTGAAAATATCTCCCATACAAATTGATAGTGGTACGGGGCTAATTGTATCCAGAGCAGGGAACACTCACTCTATCATTTTGACCCACCCTGGTATGATATTCATCATACAATGAACTATTGCTCACAAACATTTTTAAATTATTCCACTTTCGTGGAGAGATTAAATTACGTGTAATAGGCATCAGAGCCTGAAGGCCTCATCCACTGGGTCCTTTGCCATCATGTCCCGCAAAAGTTACATTGCAGCGCAATGAGTGCAAATTTCATTTGGTTGTCCATTGTTTCATAAATTTTGCCTTATATTCCACCTTGCTTTTGCTTGATGGCCTGATAATTTCCTGCCAGCCAAATCATTCGGCAAATCCCTTCTCGGTCTTCATCTTTGAGTGCTGACAGGAAATCGGATGTGAAGTTCTTTTAATTAATATTGACCTAAAAGTTCTGACATTACTCACACTATATACAGTATATCCTTCTTTAAAAATCAGACTTGTAGTAAGCACATAATTATCTTTTGATTGTGATGGAGCATTGGTACTCAGACTTGTACTCCAAGATTTTCACAATAAAGCATTGATACTAATGAATAGTTTTGTGTAATGTAGTATTGACACTTTGTCAAAAAGGTGTGCACTTATAATTGGGACTAGAGATTGCTGTTGCACCCATACTACAAGTCTTGGGTAGAGTTTTGTTCTCCTTTGTGTTATTTAATAACCTTTTCTTTTCTTCCCTTTCTTGTCCATAGTACTTATCATTTGCCTTGCACTTACCATCCTCTTTGAAGAATTGCTTTAATTTCCTGCCTTCTAAAATGTTTTCCAAGAAGCACGTGGTATGCACGTATTATGTTTCTCTATTCTGTAGGTAGCATGACTTTTCAAGTGGTGGCCTGTGGGCCATTTCAGGTCGACTGCATGCTTTAAAATGGCTGGAAAATAAGGGTAGTCCCAGATTTTTGTATGCTTTATTGTAATACCACATGAGTACAAGTTTCTTGCTATTACAGTTACTAAAGTGTCCCTCAGATAAAACACTTGTGAATTCACTGTTACTTGTCAGAGTTTATTCTTTTTAATTATGTTAAAGATTGTTTGAGATCACTCAATTTTGAAGCTTGCATGGGACCTTGTGTTATTTGGTTTATTTAATAGATTGCAGTGTTTGTAGAATTTTTTGCACACAGTATACAGCACAATTTTGAATTATCTGTATGAATAATGTTGATGAAACTACCCTTCTTTGTGCTGACTTGTAGTTTTAACTGCAGACTAAATAATCATCAATAATAGTTGTCCACCATGAGCCCTATGTTTTTGCCTTTATTTTTTTCTGAGAATAAAATATTGTACAAAGAAGCTATACATTAATTAATCAGGCTGATCCAATATGTTTGATCAGCGGACCTGTAGTTGATGCAACTTAAACTGGCCAAAACTTACATGTATTTTGCAAAGACACATAGTGTATGGTATAAAACTGCAGTAAATTTGCATAGCCAATCAAGTTCTTTCACTTTAAAGCCAAATTTGCATTAGCTGGTCTGGTTTTGTTGAACATTTGGCTAGTACAGTATTGCATAAACTTTCAATCAATTGCAGCTGTCGTATGTGAAATAAATCAGGAATTTGGAGAGCTCCGTGCGTGGAAATTTTGGCAATTGAAGGGAAATTTGGGTTCTATGTACATAAGAACTTGGAAAATTGGAATATGCTTCCCAGGAAGTAAAAATTATGTCCAGCCCCAGAAATTTTATTGAAATCCTAAACTATGTACACCTGTAGTATAGAGTACTGTAGCAGGTATTGCTTGTGTACTGCATGAGCTTTTTGCAGTTACAGCTGTAAAGTAATTATGAAGTTACACCCAAAATGTATGCACTTTTTCTTTAAGTAATTAGAAAGCAAGATCTGTGCATATAGAGCCGAATTGGCACATTTCGTCTGCATCTACTCTGCAGAAATCCATCCCCTAAACTGTGTCAATATTTTCACTATGTTGTATCTGTAATGTATGTGAAAATATTGACACAGTTTAGGGGATGGATTTCTGCATCTACTCTGCAGAAATCCATCCCCTAAACTGTGTCAATATTTTCACTATATTGTATCCGTAATGTATGTGACTAACTTCCAAACTGTTTTGAATAACTAAATCTTGTTGCATCACTTGTTTTAGATGTTGAAGAGTTCTAGCCGTTCTGGCTACGAAGCTGCAAGACAGGACTCCAGTAGTGAAGAATCTGATGCTGAAGGTACTGTACTGTAGGGAAGGGACAAACCAGGGCACATCATGAGTACTGTCTAAACCCTACTGTTGCTTCTCGAGTTTGTGTTTACAGACCATTTTTGGTCTATAACGTACACTTAAATGACCAGGAGAGTTTCAGAAGCTAAAACTTGACATAAGGAAACAAACTACAGTATCATACTTAATTCTGCCCCAGATACTACAGTACAATAATTTCAAAATGCCCGTGTAAAAGTGGTCCTCTTCCCAAATTACTTAAGAACCCTTGGTCTGAAACGAAGGAAAGCTTTGTCTGACATAACTTCATAACAAAGCTGCTGAAAGCAAACTATAGTCTTTCCAGTACTTGTTTGTGTTTTTGGAAAAAAGTTCGTGTAAAGTTGAGCTAAAAATGTATGATCTTGTCCTTTTATGATTATAAGATGAAATATCAAGTGTCATGTAATTCTGGTAGTCTGAGGTCTCGTCAATACCTCTCAGGCTTTAAATTAACAAATTAATTTTACACAGAGTAATCATTGGGTTTCCAGAAAGTGTATCAATACTACTGTCAGTTTTCAAATTTTTTCAATTTTTCTTTTTTGAAAACCTTTTAAAACTTTTTATCCATGTTTACAGAATTGTGAAGTCTATATTCATGATTTAGCCTCCCTTAACCTAGCAATCCAAATCTAATTTGGAATGGGAGTCTGGCCCTAGCAAAAGTGTAGCTTGATTCATCAGTAGTAAATGTAGTCAGTTGTGTTTCTTATTTTCTTAATTTCAGGCTCAGTGCTTTGTAGACCATTTAAAAATTGTGATGTTGTGCCTTTGGTTAATTCCCAGTGTCACAGATCTTTTTAATCTTTTCAACCTGACTACATTTTAGAGACACCCCTAGATGCACAAATCGACGACGATCCTCCAGAAGAAGACGAAGGTGTGGAGGAAGATCCCCCTGAGGAAGATCTCAACCAGGAAGGGCCAGAAGAACAAGCCGTGGCATCATTTAATGGTATCATTACTCCTTCGAATGTCACGGTCGATCTTGAAATGACTGCTGTTCAGGTGAGTTGTCAACTTGTCAAGCATTTAAAAGGGACTTAAAAGTCTGATATTTCAAAAATAAGATTTTCAGGCATGAGCTTTTTCTGCGAATTTGCAGATTTCCGGGATTTTTTTCCAACTTCCGCTATTTCGCATTTTCATTTCCACGAAAAAATGTGAAGTTGAAAATGGGAACGTCACATGATTTAATCATAAGATGTCAGTGAAACAGCATAGGGTCTTCAGTAAAATGTGTATTTCCACATAATTTGTTTACATTTCACTGCAGCTAGAAATGCATAATTATGATACCCTTTTTCCTTGTCATATCATAGCTCCTAGGTCGTACTGTAGTGTGCTGCTTGAAAGTGGAAAGTAAAAGTGGAAGCAAACAGTCATGTCCACTCCATATACCTATTACATACAGTATTATAATGCACTGATTTAGTGCAAGTTTTGTATACATGTATGTACGTCCATTGGCACTGGCTGTGTCTGTACATGCAAGTGTGTAGATGTGCACACTGCAGCTATAGTCGATACATGCTTTGTATTAAATTTATACTACAAGGTAGCTTGTTGGGCACTGAACAAAACGATTGTCTGCAAAGGTAATCAAAGCTTGTATATTCACAGGGCATGTACAAAATACTCAACTGAGCCCTTTCCTACATCTTTATTTGGTTTAAGGCTGGTTGCATATAATATATATATATATATATATATATAATATATATATATATATATATATATATATATATATATATATATATATATATATATATATATATATATATATATATATATATATATATATATATATATATATATATATATATATATATATATTATATATATATATATATATATATATATATATATATATATATACATATATATATACATATATATAATATATATATATATATACATATTATATATATATATATATATATATATATATATACTGTAAATATAAATATATATATATATATATATATATATATATATATTTCTGTTAATACCCTATTAGGGAGACAAATTGCAGTTATAATTGGTATATTAAGGAGACATTTTCACTAAGGAGACAAATTTATGTCTCCCTAATTCTTTGCACCATTATTTAAACCCCTTCTCTACATTCTTTCTAACAGAATTTTATTTCTATGGTAGCGTATTAGCGCCCCCTTTATTATGCCACTGTGTAAGCTGCATAAATACATCATAGGTGCTGTTATTTACCATAGAAATACAGGTGTGTCATGTGTTACATGTAATTTATATGTATTATAGGAAGACAAGTAAGTATTGCGAAATACTTTGTAAAATTTTGTTTATTTAATTAAACCTTGTGTGTAAAAGATACAGTTAAAACAAACGTACCAAGAGTTAAAGGCATTCATGAAGAATCATTGGTATTTTTGTATGAATATTTGTATGCTTAGATATGGAAATATATTACATTTTATGAATATAACCGATTGTCTCCCTAAGGAAGGATTTATCCCAATGTCTCCCAAATGTTTAATTTAGTGTTATATATATATATATATATATATACATATATATATATATATATACATATATATACATATATATACATATACATATATATACATATATATACATATATATATATATATTCCACTGGATCGAACATTAGGGGGAAATTTGTATATCACAACAACGTTAAGGGGAAAGAAAAACAATAAAATACATAAGCATATATTTCGCCTTTAAGTAAAATGGTATACATGTACGTAAATTCAATGGCCCCTCAGCCATACATGTTAACACATAGGTGTCCGTAATTTGGTCAACATTGAAGTAATTGCGTATATTACGTGTTGCTATATGGAATTTACCATACAGTTACGTATTCCCATAGAAATAGTGTGTGAAAACGTTAGGGGGAAAGCAAATTTTCCCCCTAACGGCAATTTCCCCCTAACGTTGATTTTTTCAGCAAAAATTTCCCCCTATTCCACAATTAGGTATATATATATATATATGTATATATCTATATATATATATATATATATATATATATATATATATATATATATATATATATATATATATATAATATAAAGTCAAAGTACTGTGTAGCACTTATGAAGTAGGTAGGTAAAAATGAAGTAGTAAATAGTGCTAAAAGTTTGTGAAAAATTCCACGACGTTTCGGGTTTAAACCCTTCATCAGGTGGCAAAAATGCAACTGATCGTTGACACGGCCAAACGTACAATTTAAAAAATACACAATAAAATTGGGCACGGTAAACCTCGGCTAGGAAAACAGACAGTGTTAAGTGGTTACCACAAGTTAAAAAAATGCAGGAATTGCTGCGTTATAACAGTTCAAGTCTAATGTTCAGACCATGTGGGGACAGGGTTCCAAGTTTCATGATTAGGCGGTTTTCGGCAGCTAGGCAGTCATGATCGGAACCTCGACACGAGATGGCCGCCGAAACCATCAAGTCACGGATCGAGCATGTTGACGGGGGATTGAAGTGGGTGGCTACCGGGAACCCTGGGAGGTTCTGTTTGATTGATCTCAGGTGCTCGGTGACTCGGTCAGCAAGACGACGTTTTGTTTCTCCCACGTACAGTATAAACAAAACGTCGTCTTGCTGACCGAGTCAGCACTATTTACTACTTCATTTTTACCTATATATATATATATATATATATATTTTCGGTGCTAACGGTAACAGATTTAGTGTTAACCAACACTTCACCTGCACTTCCACAAACTTGGTTTACATTTTAGTTTGTGGACGTTGCAATTGCCTGTATGTGGGAGAGACCAAACGCCGCCTGGCTGACCGAATCACTGAACACCTCAGGTCCATCAAACAAAACCTTCAAGGTTATCTGGTCGCCACACATTTCAACCCCCCATCACCGTGCTCAGTTAAAGACTTGGCCGTCACTGCAGCCTTAATGTGCAGAGGTTCTGACCGTGATCGTCAGACCGCCGAAAACCGGCTTATCATGAAACTCGGGACCCTCTCCCCACACGGTCTTAACATTAGAATGGACCTTTTTTAAGCTGTTCCCCTTTTCATTACTTTTTACCAGTTTTTTTTCAGCCTTCTTTCGCTTTTTTACACCGTGTTCGTTCTGTGCGACCGGTTTGTTCGTGCCTTTCTTCAATGTGTTTCTTCTCTATTTCTACTTCTTTGTTGTTCAGTTGCATTTCTTTGCCACCTGATGAAGAGTCTATACTCGAAACGTCGTGGAATTTTCCGCAAACTTTAAGCACTTTTTACAACCTTTATCGACATATATATATATATATATATATATATATATATATATATATATATATATATATATATATATATATATATATATATAAATGAAAGAAATGTTCCCATTTGTCCAAAACGTATTCAGTTCTCCTTCATAATATAAGTGTAAGAAATGTACAAGTTCAAAGAGAGACAGGACGTCGCTTTATGTCTTTGATGTTTATTTTAACAAGCTTTCGGCCATTTGGCCTTCATCAGGTTCTGAAACAAATGCAATAATCAATATGTGAGTGCTAGACCTACTTTTACCAAGATATTAACATGCATAAATATGTGTAAAATTATTGGAAAAGAAAGAATATATAACTTACATGTAGAAATTGACCTTGTTCTTAGTTTGGCGTTGTGGTAGTTGTGTGAGTTGTTATGTCTGTAAAGTGAAGTGTGTCGTGATCACGTGATGAGGCTATCTGTCAACATTGATTCCGTGTGGATGGAGTGTGCGAAGTTTATTAATCCAAAATGATTCTCTGTGGAGGATGGCAGCGCGTGATTGTTTTGTAACTATTTCTATACCAGTGATCCTGACGTTGTCTATTGTGTGGTGAGCTGAGTTGAAATGAATTGTGTATGGGAGACGTTTCGGTTGAGTGTTTTCATTGAAGTTATTAATTTCAGATCTTGTGTTGCTGAAGCGTGTGTAGAGGGTTGTTTCAGTCTTACCTACATATTGTTTTCCGCAGTGAGTGCATGTCATGAGGTAGATTACCCAAGAGCTTTTACTCTTTTATATTTATATATATATATATATATATATATATATATATATATATATATATATATATATATATATATATATATACACACATATACATATACATATACATATACATATACATATACATATACATATATATATATATTAATTCCCACCTTAAGGGGAAAAAAGTTGTTGAAAAGTCGACCATAGGGCGAAGACAAAAATGGGGCGAAAAAACGGATTCGACTTAACATTTTCACACACTTTTTATATAGGAATGCGTAAACGTAACACACAATCTATAAGTAATTACTGCAATGTCGACAAATTTACGGACACGTATCTGTTACCATGTACGTATGGCAGGCCATTGAAATAACGTTGATTATATCTTGGGGACGGTTGGGCGAAATATATGCTTATGGGAATTAGCGTTATATATATATATATATATATATATATATTTTGCTAATTTGCGATTTAGGCGAAAAACCGTATGAAAAAAACGCGACTGTTGGGAGAACTCAACCCTTAGGCGAAAAAATCGTTTCACCTTAACGTTTTGCACACTCTTTTATATAGGAATGCGTAACTCTATACGCAAGTCCGATTTACCACATAATGTTTATGCAATTACTTAGCTGCACACCAACTTACGTGCATGTATCCGTTAACACTAAGGACTTACGGGCCATTGAAATAACGTGCATATCTCAGAACCAAAAGGGGAAATATAATCTTATGTATTTTATTGTTTTTTTCTTCGCCGGTTGTATTGGCGGTATACCGATTTCGCCTAACAGGTCGTTCTAGCGTTATATATATATATATATATATATATATATATATATATATATGTATATGTATATATATGTATATGTATATGTGTATATATATGTGTATGTATATGTATGTATGTATGTATATATATATATATGGCGGGTATTCCCATTACGCCTAGCCTACCTTCTTACACTATCCTAACATAGCCTACGTTATGTATGTGCACTGCTATTGAGCCTAGCCCATACTCTCACAGGCTGACAGGTCTCTGGGTCTGAAGAAGGCAGCCATTCTGGGATTTGGCTTGAAGTTCATAACAAACTGGTACCAATTTTCACCAAAAGAGCTAGGAATTGGTGCCTTAAATTAGGCCTTACCTAACAAGGCCTAATGTTTGGCCTTTGAAGTTTTGGCCTAGCCTAGGCAAGGCATGGCTCTTAAAAGTTAAATGTGCTTTACATTACAGAGCACAGCCAAGGCACTTTCCTTAGCCATATGTTCTGATGTACAAAAAGGGCTACTATTTACTAATGGGTAGGCCCTATACTTTAAAGCGTAGGCCTAGGCAAAAATCCTCTAAAATGTGCTGCAAGTTGAATGGTGTTAAAACTTAATAGTGAGCCATAAAATAATCTTGGACATTGGATCAAAGAAGTGAAGCCAGTTGGTGTGAGCTAGGTTTTGGGAAAGACAAGGTATTAATGTTGACCCAACTTAGTGAACCTTAACACATAGGCTATACAGTATGTTAAGTGTAGGGTGCTTTTGTTATTTGTTTCATCAAAATATGATAAACAATTAGCCCATTTAGGCTATGTGAAATCTTAAAAATCCAGGAGCTTCCGGGGGCGCTGCCCCTGGACCCCTGCCAGGGCGTTGCCCCTGGACCCCACCAGGGGCCCTAAGGCGGGCCCCTGGACCCCACCCGTAAGAGTTAACGCTTCGCGCTCAGACTGACGCCTCCGGCGTCAGCATACTACGTACCACATTCAAAAGTTCAGTGATTTTTTTTGCATGTCAGGCTCATCCCTGGATTTTATGGAGTTTGAAAAGGATATGTGTTTGTCCATCTGCCAAGTCTAGTAGCAGTTACCTTGTAAAGTAGCCTAGTTTAAAGCTTGTGAGGTAATGTGAACCTGCTTTGTGAAGTAAAGAATCACAGGCTTTCAAATAACCCCTACTTATCCTACTACCTCCTACTTGTGAAGCTTCCTTCAGTTTCTGCTTTTTACTTGAACATCCTTCTTAATCCTACTTTTTCCTACATTTTTTTTGTAAACAAAATGGATGTATACATTGTCTCATTGCAGTCTTTGAGAAAAAGAGTGTAAAACAGTTGTAAGGATTCTGTCAAGACTGGTCGGCAGGCATGAATAAACACCTGTAAAAGTCCTAGTTTTGATGTATGAAATCCTTCATTCATCCTGTTTTAGTGAGAATTTGGATCCTAATTTTATCCCTTACCTGAGTGTACTTGAAAGCCTAGAATTAAAACTTTAGCTGGAAAGGTTACTGTATCTGAAAAGCAAAGTAAACCTGTTACCATGTACAATTGTGTGGCCAATCCTTAATTTCTGGGAAGTAACAGAACATTGCTAAATTATGAACACAGGCTCACTGAATAACACAAAGAAACCAAAAGCAAACCTGCAGAAGGGTGACCTCTTATATAAATATCCCTCCGACTCAGGATTTTGTCTGATTCAGAAAGTTGTCCCCTTAGCTCAGTTCAGCTGTTAAGCAGTGGTGCAGAGCAAGGAACCTCCACTCCCCCCAGCCTTTGAGAATGTGGCTAAAGACTGGGGATACATTCACTTCAGTTCAATGGGGATGTTAAATGGGGGTCCAGGGAGCAAGATTTGGAGTAATTACTGGAAAAAGGCAGATCTTGCCGTTGTTCATCCACACTCACTCTGATAGAGTCTTTCATGAGCCAATTGGCTTCCTGACCCTCAAACGTTAAATTTATATGCAAAGCGTCCTTAAATTTTTGTAGTACTGTGTAGTGTCATGTTAATGCATTTAATGAGTGTGCTAGGTAGAACCTCTGATGACACTATACAAGGCTGTCATCATTTTGCAAAAATTCATCTGCAAGTGCCTTCAAAGCCTGAAAAACTGCCATATGGCCTAGAAAACTGAAAACCTTTAGCTTGCTGTACTTAAGATCACGTTGCTCATTTTCCATATGTTGTGTAAATGGGTACAAACATCTGCAATTTATGTGTCTTCCCAGTGTAACTTCTTATTCTTGGGTCTTAGAAATGGCTGCTTTGGTTTTTGAAAAAGTAATGACTTTCATTGTATCGAAACTGTGGGAACCCTGTGTGGAAAGCCAATCATCCAAAAAAGGACAAATGTGAAGCATTTTTTTCAGTACTCAAGAAGTGACAGCAGTGGGTAGTTGCAGTTCTGGTGCATTTCTGTTTTACAGAATGACCTTTTGATGACATCTGCCAAGTTTGGTGGAATGCATTGAAATAGCTTCTTCAGATAAAATAATTACGCTGTTTTGAAATCTGTTATTTGAAAGCAAAGGAAAGTTTCGATGTTACATACACTATCACCAGAATTTTTATTTTGAATGAACAGCCTGAGGAGGTACCCACAGCTGAGGTTGAAGTGCCTTCAGCTGAAACAAATGTGGATGGTGATGACAGGGCTGAACCACCACAATCAAATGGTGCTGTTTCAAATGAGCCATCTGAAATAAGACCGATAACTTCCGCTCGTGGAGCAACATCTGATATCCCAGAAGACAGTACTGATGGAGTGAAACTGGTATCATATAAGGTGCGAGGGGATGAAGAACCGCCCAAGTATGAGGACGTCGTTTCTGTAAAGGTGCAGTACTGACATGTTTACCTGTAACCTTAGTATGACGACATTATGTCTGAGTACATTTGGTAGCCTATAAGTAGAGTGTGAAAATGTTGTGACTGAATTAGGGATGTAGGTATTAGCATACTTAATGACATGCAAGTTGTAACAGAAGTCAAAGCCTTGTAACATGTCCTTGGTTTAGAGGTAATTTGGGATGCACCTGATCCAAAGTTTTGGTTCCGGCCAGGACTGGATTTTGCTGGATAGTATTTCAAATCTGGGTGGATAGTCCGGCCACAACCAGATTTTTTTTCATTTGTGAGTAGGTCCCACTGTAGGTCACTAAGCTGGTGTAATTTTGTGGAAATTTAGACTAGAATGATGCAGACAAACAACTAATTGACAGAGTACTTAAAATAATATACTGCAAAGTTCTTTGAAACAACAAAAAAATCAATTTGATAGTTACATTTACAGTGAATGTAAATTAAAATGATGAATAAGACTCAGATTGTGCATGGTACTGTCAAGAAATAATTGACACAGATTTGAATATATAATTAATAACTGTTAAATATTCATACATTATTAAATTTGCAGATATGGGCCCTGTGATAAGTTGAATAAGGATAAAGTTATCCTATTCCCACTTGAATTTATCTTCACGGTCACAGTAGCTCCACATGTTTTGAATGTGCTTATAAAGGCTGTCAGACTACAGTATGAGTGTTGTGTCACTGTCGGCACTTGCCAAAATGAACCAGGACTAGCTAACCTAAGCAACACCTCCTTAATGTGACAATTTCTTGCTATGTTACATGGACAGGAAATAAGGAAATCTTTTGCAAAGGTGTTAAATTCATGGGTGAAGCTACCCCCATCATTTGATGATGGGGGTAATTTTGGCTAGAATTTGAGAATTCGGCTGGATTTCTTCCAAGATCCGGTCAGAACTGGACAAATTTTCATTACCCGGCCGGATAGTCCGCCTGGACCGGATATCTGGTGCATCCCACAAGGTAATGGCATACAACTCTTGCACAAATACATTATTACACATATTACATAGTAGCGTGTTGGCAGGTAGTAGTAGATTTGCCACATGCTACAGTCTGTCAGGTATACCACACCTGTAGTAGGTATGCCACATCCCATATCTGTCAGCTGAATGGGTTTCAATTAGCTAAAACTAGCTTAAAGGGGAATTTTCATCATCCCACACAGTTCCAATTGTCGCAACTATGCAACTTCTAGCTTCTCCCATAACTGTATGAATCTCCTCCTTGTGCAGGAATAAACCTGTTTTATTGCTTAAGGCCATGTCCTGGTGAGCATACAAGGCTATAAAATGTATTAAAAGCATTCTCTATGCCCTGTGTGGAATGTGAGCTACTCTGCATCTTTCAAATTTTCAAACTTTGATGTCAATCAAAGAGCAGTCACCAACTGAGAATTTTGATACCCCTACACTAAAAATATACTTTGGGGTGATGACTGTCTGTCTTTAAGTTGATTTTGTTAGCATATTCTGTCTAGAGTACTTCCTGCAATCATCACATAAGGAATATTTCTGTCATATATAAGTGTTAGGTGTATCATCCCTATCAAACGTATGGAAAATTATCCATCTTGTAGTTATGGGAATTAGAAATACGTCACATGGTTTATCAGTGTCTGTAATGTGCGCATGTTTCACTGTGGCAGTAGGCCTGTGTGGCAGCCCTAGTGTGAACTCATACAGTTTAATGTGATCAAAAGTTTGAACATGATGAAATTGTATTTGAAATGTTACTTTATTTGAGAGTGGTATGAGAACTTCGTGTCTGAATAGAGGCAGTAAATCAGGCATTAAGTGAGACAATTAGAAGGTTATGTCTGAAAAGACACATATAGATCTTCAAGGAGTGTGTGTGAACAGATATAGCGATGTAGACTTGAAGACTATGAGAGAGGTATGTCCGTACAAGTGCAGCACTTCAGGCCTGTAATATGTAGCATGGAGATTTTGTGAACAGGTGCAGTAGGCCGTACTTGGTTCATGTAGGGAGTGAAGTCATTGTGTCTTTACATGTATTAATGTACTTAACCTGAAGATTATAGAAAGTGACATCTGAAGAAGTATAGTAAATTAACTTGGGATAATGGTTGAAGGTGTGTGTGTGGGTGGGGGGGGGTGCCTTCTCAATAAATGGTACAGAAAACAAGACATGCACCATGTTAGGATGTTGTGTGTGAACAGTCACACTAAATAAGACTTGTATGCGAGTGTTAGAATGTTGTGCCTGAAGATAAATAATTTTCATTCCGTTGATGGCAAACTCCTGACAATTGTAAGTGTTGCTGAATGGAGGTCCCTGTAAGGCAGTGTCTTAAATATCTTTGTTGCATGCCTCTCTGTATTTGTCAGACATTTTGACTGTGAAACATTTATTGCATCACCATTGTGTTTAGAGTCTGGCTGGTACATGCATACTGTATTATATCTCTCAGTACATGTGCATGAACAGGGGCTGTCAGCAGAGCTTTCAAGAGCAGGCAAATCCTCTATACTGTGAGTGATCAGTATTGCTGCCCTTTTGGGAGATCCATATATTGATCCAATTCTTGGATCACAGTAGAAGGCAAAATAGATACAAGATAAAGGCTACATGCAGAAATTTAAAGATTGTGGTGTTCAAAGCAATGCAGCATGCATACATGGATCACAGAATATGCAAAAAATAACGCAGCAATTTTGATCCCCCCCCCCCCTTCACCTTCACAGTCCTGACTCTGCCCAAAAAGAATCACTCAGGGAACAATTTAGTGTTCATATTTTGCATAGCAGTTTTGAGAATGTTTTCCTTCTGTAGTGTATTATCACTGAAAACCGTATGGTTATGCACACAGAAAAGTGCTACACATTTTTGCATTTCTGTAGCAGTTTGGCCAGCTTGTGTAGCAAATTGATAAATTATTCCCTGTCACTGGATCTGGTCCTGAGTATGTGAGCATCTGTTCAGAATAGCAAGTTGATCCTCTTTGCAGGGCTTTTTTCCTATGATATCTTGACCTTTGCATTATAAAATGGCTAAACAGTTTCCATTTCAATTATTTTGTTTCTCATGCATTGTTTGCAGGAAGCTCGAGATGCCCTCCAAGATGTCTCAGATGAACCAATCCCAATCGCTAACGCAGTTGCTCCTATGGAGCTCACTGTGATAGGAGAAGGTACAGTAGGACCTGTTGTCAAATAGGTTCAAAAGCTGGGGGCCCTGTGATTTGTAAAGCATGTGGAGGGTTTAGGGTAGAATTGGGTAAATTAAGTTATTGCCCAGAAGGTGGGTCTGATTCAGGGGGAGGGGTCAAAATTGCACCTGGGAGCCATCTTGAAGTTTGAAAAGTATAGAAGAGTAAAAAATAAAGTTATGGGTTAGGTCATAAAATGTGACACTTGCTCTCTGTCAGTTTTCATAAATTTGTCATTCAGACTAACTATTCATCCATGTGCCCCTGTTAATGGTGCTTTGTTTTGTCACCACTGGCTTTGTACTGTTATCCAATATGTGGTACTTACATCATTGATGACTATACATTCACACGTAACTTGCATGAGATGCCATCTGTTCTATTTTTGTGTTGTTGTTCCAATTTTGAATGCCATGTTCTGGTGTCACGCACACTCCAATCATTATCTCCAAAACACAGTTGAGCATTCTGTCAGTGTACGTGTATGTATGTTACATTAGTACTGTGAGTGGTTCTAACACTGATGAAAAGCAACCATCCTGAAGAGTAAGGCTGTTTGGCTTTCCGAAAAATGGAAACCAGGTTTTCCGCGTGCCAAAATAGATTCTTAGTCAAAACTGGTTTTAGGTCATCACCTTGTTTAACTTAATTTTTGACCAATCATGCACATACACACGCTGTTAATTGCACTCTAAGCATATCATGTAAGTTGGCTGAAAATGCAGAGTAATAAAAAAAATAGACTGTTTTAATGAAAATCCTGTTAATAAATTTTAAAGTAGCATATAATTCTAATGAGTGGTCAAAGTTTTACCATCATTACAAATTATTATCATAACGGGAAATAGTTACTGTCAGTCATGTTTCTGAGTGCTCCCAGAGGTCTTTGGTATACCTGAAGCTGTACAATAAAGGAAAATTTGTGTGCTCTAAATTTGATTCTCGGGGGCCATATCCCACCTGTTTTCTAGAACCTCTGATCAATTCTTCAACAAAGAATCAACAAAAATTAGTCATTTGCAAAGTGAAATTCCCTGCAAGTTCCTTTAACTTTGTCAAATTGAATTTTGGAGCATTTTCCAGTGTTGTGAGCAAGCCCTATCTCGAAGTGTTATGATATTTGAATCATTGCAGGCTTCAACCAGTGATGGGCCAGAATGTAGGGTATTCTCTTCAATGTTGTGAAATTATGTTAATTAGGTTGGTGATGCACATGCTTTTCTGCACTAATAGCAGTGTGCAAGTACTAACACAAGAGATTGTTTACAACAAAAACAACTGTCATCAACTGCATGGATAATGCCACACCCATGCATTGGCCTGCTTGCCTGCTGAGACCTGTTTTATTTTGTGAAATTAAAGGTACTTGATTGCAAACTTTGACAAACGGGAGCTTTAAAGGCATGCTACTTTGAAGAGTCTTGGTTTCTTCGTTATATCTAGTGAACAGTTTTAAGTATTGGTAATTTGATTGTTCAGTTTTATAAATAGGAAAGGACTGATTCCCATTGTTATGCCAATTTTTATCCCCAATCGAGGTGTCAAAATTCGGTGTGTTTGATGGTCTAGTAGAGTTTGCGGCTTAGGCTTAGATAATGGTAAGTTGTGCACAAGTGTAGCCTAGCATACTTTTAGGCAAGGCTTTAGAGTGTAGTAGATTGTGTCTGTGTTTGAAATGTTTTCTTACCACTGTCAGCTGCATTTTTGGAACAAATTTCATGGGATAAGATCTATGGAATATGATCGTAGAGTCACTAATATATCAGCTGAAAAAGTGGATTATCAATCGAAAAATGAGAAAAGGTTAAAAAAAAAATATTAATGAAGTTGGTACGGCTTGGTTTGTAGTGGCTTATGATTCATCTAGTGTTAATCCTCATGAACAAATTTTATGGAATAATTCTGCTGTTAAAATTAGTAATCGCATTGTCTTCTGGAAAAGTTGGTATGAAAAAGGTCTTCGGAATTTTAAAGATCTCTTGTCCGAGAATGGTAATTTTCTTTCTTTTATTGAGTTCAAAAATAAGTATAATTTGCATGTCAGTTTTTTGGACTACTGTTCACTGGTATATGCAATCCCACAATCATGGAAAAGAAGCGTTAGAATGGTAGTGAGCGATGTTAGTAATAAAAGTCTTCAAGATATTACCCTTTTTAGGCTCTATAAATCCAAGAGGGTGTGTAAACTGGTTCATGACATTTGTGTCCAAAAAATTTTTAAACCTTCAACTTCCGAAATAAAGTGGGCTTTTGATTTAAATGTGTGGGATCTGAATTGGAATGGGATTTATCTTAGCTCTTTTAAATCGTCATCATCTCCCAGACTACGGTATTTCCGGTTTAAGCTTCTTCATAGGTATCTAGCAGTCAATAAATTACAAGCTCAAATGGGCATTGTAAATTCAGACCTCTGTACTTTTTGTAAGGAGGAGACTGAAGATATTCAGCACCTTTTTTGGGATTGCATTTTCGTAGCTCCTTTTTGGGGGGGAAGTTCAGGTAAACCTTCTTGGGAATGTTTTTAATTTAACTAGAAGGGACATTATATTAGGGCTTTTTGACGCTGGAAATTTTAAGTATAATCTTGTGATCCTCCATGCGAAGTATTATGTGTATACCTGTAAATGGAAAGAAGTTAAACCTAGTTACAAAGCTTTTGTGAATAGTTTAAGATCGTGTCGAGAAACAAAAAATCTTGTTGATTCACTGCCTGTCGGATAATTTTTGTTTGTCATTGTAGATTATGTGTTTGGTTTATTTTGTTGATTGTTTGTTGCTGTATTGTTTTGACTTGATGGAATAAATATATATATATGTTAAAAAAAAAAAAAAAAAAAAAAAAAAAAAGGTGAGAGCAGTAATTTCAACTAAAATATAAAGATATAAGCAGTTGTTCATGTCAGTGCTAATCTTTTTGACCTGATGTTCATGTGAGATCAGTCGTGGCTGATGGGTCTGAAACTGGGGGTGAGGGAAAATGGGGGAAGGAGGAATTATTAGAAGCGGGGGAAAATAGTGTGTCAGTTGCTAATTGTTTAACAGGTTTGGGGAATTTCTATACACTCCAACTTATTTTTTTCGGTTCCTTCTCCTTTTTTTCCTATTTCCCTTTTCCTTTGTGTCCTTTTTGCATTTTTTTTTTAGCTTAGATAACAGTTTTCTCTGTTTTTCTAGTGCCTATCATGTGTTGTCTGTAAAACTATATTATAACTATATTGTAAACTTACTTATGACAAAACATATGAAAAAATTGAAATATCTGGGAGCAGGAGACCATCCTCCCCCCTCCCCCTTGAAGCTGCCCCTTGGCGAGGAATGAAAGGTTTGTTGGTATACCTTTAAGTGATTTATTTTCTTTTCTTCAGAAGAAAGTAGACCAAGCAGTAGAGAGGCATGGCCAGAAGAAGAAGAAACAGGTAAAACATTATTTCCTCTAGGGTAACCTCTAGAGTCACTTGCATGTGATGGTTGCAACTCCATGGTAGCTTCATGAAAGAGAGTGTCGTCAGGAACTCTGAGTAGCTTACATTCCATTATGAAGAAATGTCTCAGTAAATTAAAAGAAGCCAAAGACACTGCACCTGGAGGACATCACTCATTTTTTTTTGTTTTGGGGGTTTTTTGGTCACTTTTTTGTTTTATTATAATTTCAGCATGCCTTCATAAGCAGTTGTGAAGGGATGTGTAAGCCAGTTACAATCCAAACATATTGCTCATGTCATATGTAAATGAACCAAACATTGGACAAAGATATTTTAGCCTTAAAGTGACTTCACAGTGGCAACACATTTTGCCATATGGATAGGTCTATGACTTCTCAGTGGAGGAATGGAGAAGCATTCCTAAGGGAGTTTTGGGAAAAAAATTTACAGCAGGTTTGATTCTTCTTGGAAGCTGCATCCCTACCCCACCCCTTCCCCCTTTCACATACATACACACTCAACCCACTTTGTCTGATTATATAGTTAGTACATCAGTGAAATTATGTTTGCATCCAAATGAAAGGGCAAAAATTGTGTAAGCTCAAAATGACTTGGCTGTTTGAGTATCAGCTATGTGAATATCTATAGCGTACCTTGAGACTATTGGTCAGACCCAAATTTATTTTGATATGTTGTAGAGGAAAATTCATGTCAACATCTAGCTGCAACTTTCATTCACTTCCTGTGTTCAATCTCAAGACAATGGATCCTATTGTTATCACATTTTCTACCACAGTAAAACATGAAGCAGGCAATCGTGATGTCATACTTTCACAACAATGACCAGTGTTTAGTTTCTTTGACAATTTACATCCAGTCATATGATGTAGAAATTATTTTTAAAGGTCTGTGGAAATGTAACCAAACCAGTTGTTTTACGCAACAGTGTTCCCATAATGAAAAATCCGGTGGAGCTTTTTGAATATCTTTTACCATTCTCAAGAATTACTTCTTCCAAGTTTGACCATATCTGAGATTGTTCATGAGTTATGCCAAAATTATGATGTGGATTGTTGCACAGTGTCTATATTTCTTTTGAACAATCCTTTATTATCTGTCAATTACATACCAGCTAGTTTCCAGTTTGGTTTTTAAGTGGACATTAATTATCAAAGTGGTAAATAGCTACTTTCAAAATACCCCACGACATAGCACTGTCACAACTGTCCTTGGAATGAAGGCTAAACAAGCAAAAGATGAAAAAACCTATTTCATGAGTCCTCTCTCCACAAATTTACATAACTTGTGTTTATTCATGATGTAAGTGGTTATTATTAATTTGCTTTGTAAGATGGTCAATATTTGGTGGATTTTGATGGGAATTTCCACTATTTTTAGTGCTTTTAATGCTTCTTACATCAAGTACCACATGTACATGTTGAAGTTTACATGTCTGCAGGGGATGTATTCGTACTCTGAACGCATTCTTGGGCATAGCAATGTTGTGAGCTTTTCAAGCCAGTTTAACCAAAAAGCCACCCTTAACAAATTAGTAGATCATTACAATAGGTTGAATAGTTGAAAGAAAGGTTCTCAAGAACTTAGGTTAAGTTCCTCTCTGAAAGGTCAATAATTAGTTTAAATCAGATTCATCCTCTTAACAGAAGTTTGCCTTGATGGGTTTGAAAATCTTAAATCTTTAACTTCATTAGCCGAAAATGATCTTTGTAGCAGATGGTACATGTCATGCATATTAATAAGTGGGTGGAACTTTACATGAAATGTTTATGTTGTTTCTTAGGAGATGTTGAAAATGCCCGTAATGAAGATATAGAGGCTGCCAATGAAGTGGAGACAAGTGAAGAAGTGGATGTCCCGGCATATATACCAGATCCGTTAGCACCAGTTTTCAGACGTTGTCGAACTTTCAGACCTGGAGTGAAGGTGGCGCTCACAGCTCTTTTGAATATATGTCTAATCCTTTTTGTCATTTTGATTGCACTGTCAGTACAGAAATTGGATTATGATGAGGTTTGTAGCTTGGTTCATGTTTTCTTAGAGTTTGTGTTGTTTCTTTGAAATTACGTTTGGGGTATGTTGGGATAGGGGAACAGGGGTAGGGGGATTTATGACAGGGCTCATCAATAAGTTATTGTATGTTTTTGTAGATTGAACAGTGAACAGGAAGCATTATATATACAGTGGCTACCATAGTAAGAAGAGTAAAATCTTTTCTGTGTAAACAGCTATATCCAAAAGGAGAGATGGGGCAGATGTGCAGGGTAGGGTAGTGTTGGATATGTTCCCCCTGGTGCAGGGACATAATAAATTCAGTTTTTTCAATGATTGGTGAACAATCACTCTGCTTTCTGTATATTTATAATCTTTATCAACAGTTCGTGTCCATAAATGATCTTTGGTTACAGCTGTACTAGTTGAGCGAGTAATTTGCTGGCCTAACTGGCACTGAATCCTCAAATGTAAATTGATTAACCAGCAGTGTACAATGCCTTCAGACCTGTCTACACAATCATACATTTGTCGCTGAACATTGTCAGACAAATGTTTGAACACTTGTTGGGAAGATGAAACAAGTTTGAACACGCATGTCATGCATATTAGACTTCAAATTTGTTGGGAAAACTGTCCACACCATCATACTTTTGTCTATTAGCATTGTAATAAAAATGTACGATGATGTTTTTGACTAAATGTATGATGATGTAGACAGGGCATTACCAGTAGCGAGCAGACAAACTTTGTAATATTAGGGAGCAAATGTGAGAGATGGCAAAACATCAAACACATGTGTCAGGTAAAATTTGCATGAGATTTAATTGAATCACTGTCAGGTGTCAACATTTGATTGAGGGGTCTCTCTTTCTTCCTATTGTTATGCCTCTGTTGAATTCCTAATGATGGTCAGCTTCTTTCACACCCATGTAATCCTTAAATGAAATGTTTTATGTAAGCTTCATAGTTGAAATGATTGAATTCTTCACCTTTTATGTTTAAATGATGATGCTTGCATTTTAGTAAGTGACTCAATTTTATTATGATTCTGGTTTCATATATACGTGGGGAGCATTTAAGTGGGCTATATTTTGGTTATGACATTTGGAACAGTTGTGTGTTACAGCTGAAATAGCAAAACATGTATCCATGCTGAATTAGTTAAATGAAGATGTACTGAATGCTTAAACAATGGTATCTGAAAGCAAACATAACTTTACTTTGATGACTGGCATTGCCATACTAATGATTGAGATCATCCCAATGACTGTTCCAAATGTAGTAAATAATAAGAACAATTACCTTCACCATGTATAGTCTGTATGTACTAAAGAAATTTCAATAGTCATATTATCACAGAATCTAATGTCCACAAAACCCGTAGTCTCAAAGAACGTACAAGCATTGGATTCCCATATCTTGAATCTCCCTGGTCCTGATGTGTGTGATTCACACTCTAGAAAACTTACCCAATTAGTCACATGTCAACTGCTAAAAGATGCCTTTATGTGTGGAGACACAGCAATGGGTACAATGGGGAAGAACTTTATGATGATACAGTTCTTTCTTGCACTCTCACAGGACTGTCTGAGGGTTTCTCATTACATTTTGTGTCCTTTCAGGATCATAACTCTGTTAAGCAGTTCAGATTTGTGCCTGCACTGGGAGATAGCACACAGGACTTGGTTTAAAAAAGATGTGTTTTATAGGTATTCATTTTATATTTTTGTGTATGTTTATTTTTTCATACTCCAGGTGGGATCCCAAATGGCAAGAATTAGTGTAATGGTTTACAGTTTGGAAGAGGCTATTTTATGGTATTAATAATATTATATATTTTTATTTTACATTTCTGTAGATGGGATTCAAGATGGCAAGAGTCAGTAAGATGGTTTACTATATGGAAGAGGTATTTCAGGCAGGGAGATACTTTATTGGACCCCGAAATGTCTTCAAATCTTACCCGGCCATTGCACAATCCATGGAGATGACAGATGTTAGAATCTACACCACTGATCCTCTTCGGATTGCATTCAGATGTCAGTTTTATTTTCAATTAAGGTAGTAAAATTGTTCTTCTGATTTCCTCTTAAATGTAAAACTTTTTTTGCCGTGGCATCTCCAAGAGGGCCCACTTTCTCCCGGTTATTTCCCCCAAATGACCAATGATGCAGGTCAATTTCTTTATAGATTGGGAGCCATACTAAGGCCTTAAAGCAAAAGTAACTCACTATCTCTTCAAGTCTTGGACTTGGAAGAGGGTGTTGTGCACCGAAACGTTGTGCTTTTTGACAGTGACTTACTTTGGCACTTAGGCCTTAGTATGGCTCCGAATCTATTAAGAAATAGACTCTCATATATGTCCTACACTAAGATAAGGGACACTGTGATGCCAATGATACAGCTGATGTACTATTCCTTCCTCCTACAATTTCTTCTCCACCGCCCTTCCATTTTCCCCCAACTTTCAAAATCTCTGTACTGCCACCAGGTTTTTCAGATTTCACCATTTATTCATTTAGAGCATTTACAGTGTCTGTTGTAGTCTGAGTTTATTTTTGTTGTCATTATAAACTTTGTAATATCTACTATCTTAATGCATGAACACATTTAATGTTGCATGTAATGAACAAACAGAGAATATCTCATTAAAGGGGACAATCGTTATTTCAGGTGGCAAGTGAAGATTCTAGTACTATTAAACAAAAGAATAATTCCAAGCCCCATGAAAAAAAAAGTAACAACCTTAACCTTACCTTCATACCTTGTTTGGTTGTGGAGCTGTCATAAATCTCATCAGTCACAAGGATGACACCATTTTTCACTTTTGACAATTCTTTTATGATGTGGGATCTTTTTTTTTTTATACCCAAGACACTGCAAATCTTTTGGCGATCGTTCTTTTGCGGTTGCCGGCCCTCGTCTTTGGAATGATCTTCCAAGTGATATTCAGTGTGCACCAACACTTCAGGTTTTTAGGACAAAGCTTAAAATGTGGTTATTTTCCATGTATTAATTGTTTTGTTGTTGCTTTTGTTGCTCAGTATTTATGTCCTATTTTGTGGTATTTTATCCCTTAGTGTCTTTTCTTTACACTCTTGTCTATTTTCATGTTCTTTCATGTTTTTGTACAGCGCATTAGATAACTTTTGGTTGATAGTGCGCTTTATTAAATTAATAATAATAATATAATTCTTATTTTCTTTAAAATATGACAGCCTTAGTTTGCACTGTGAAGTGAATTTTTTACAAATGGCTGTGGAAAAAATTATAAATGTTTGGGGGTTTCTTTTTCAGTGAAACAGAATTGGGTCTTTTGGAGGATGAGTTGGATGTTTATTACTTGATGACAGTTGAACAAGCTGCCATAGCATCAATAAAAAACTCAGCGTCTCGCTTTTCTTTGGATGACATATTAGAGCAGAGAGCAGTGGTGGAACGAGAGATTCATGAGGGTTTGAAAAAAGATCTTCAAGGTAAGGTTATGAAAGTATTAGACTTGACCAGTGCAAAAAGTTTAAATACCAACAAAGAGGTGGTTTTTGTGTGTGTGTGTGTGTATGTGTGCACTCACCAACGTGGCCTTAGCGGGTACCGGCACAGTGGGCGAGGGCTCCGCTCTCACACTTGTTTCCTAGCTCACGCGTGGCTCGAAACTGGCGCAGCTGCCCGAAAATTCGGTCACTGCAAAGAGAAGTCACGCCCGGCTGCACGTGTCTGCTTGGGAGCACGTCTCGCCCTCAAGCACGTCCTTCTACTCGGCTCCTTCGTGGGCAGCTTTGCTGCTGGGAGATTCCCTTGTATTCCTTGCGGGGCCCTGTACCAGTACCGTGTAAGGCATCAATTGTGCGTATGGGTGTCTATGTGTGTGTGTGTGTGTGGTAGTTTGGGGGGAAAGGACATCTGTAATTAAGAATCGTTCTTCGTAATAATGCATCCTAACTACAACAGTAAAATGTTGCTTCCTTTGTAATCTACTCTTGCTTAATCTGATGTTTTGATGTCAAGATGAAAGTATGTAATCGATGAATGTTTATAAGTAATGCATGCTTGAAAATGTGGTCCTGTATTCAAAGGCTACCATTTATGTGTTACTATGAAAGTTCTCATGTGTTGGTATTACAAATATAGAAATGTTTAAACTCTTGATCTCAACACAAAATTTGATGTACTTGAAATTTTTGGTTGAGTCCTTCGGTCTTCATCAGGAGAGTGACTCAGAACTGGAGCATGTGACCTTTCGAACATATGACTCCAATAAAATTCAAGAGTTTAAACATTTCAATACCATTCTTTTGGTTGATTTTGCAGCCAGCATCATGAATATTCATGAGTGGGCTGGACTTAGTAAAACGTAAAGCATGAGTACCCAGACAGTGCTATCAATTTGCACCATACTTCCCATAATTATGTCAGTGAGGAGTAGCAATGCTGAGCTGCTGATGACTTCAGTAAACTTTATGAAAGGATGGGATCATCTACCAAACAGTTCTCACAAGTCGAGGCACACTCTTAGTAGGTAGCGTAGGTACATAGGTATACCAAGGTATACCAAGTTACAGTTTGGGCAGAATACACCCTTGTGGGGCAAAATCAATGAAGTTTCCAGGTAAACATGCATAAAAATTTTAGGCAAAAGTGTTCAGCATCTCCCTTTCCTGCTGTCTCCTTGAAGTAAGTCCATTATGTGTATGGGCAGGTGTGCACCATACTGAGGATCATACACACTAGGAGTATCGCATAGTTTGTAAAACATAACCCCCACCTGCATGGGGTTACACAAAACAATATTTGTGTGACAATAATCTGTTGCACTTTCATCCAGATAGGCAGTTTAACTTTGACTTTATCTTCTTCTTTGTTGGTAAATGTTTCATAGACAACTGTGTAAATATTGTGCACAAAATGACATATTATTGAGGGATGGGATTAAAAGGGTACATACATCAAAGTATTTCATGTGATATAAAAAACATTATTGCATATTAAAGATAAAATGAAGGAGTGACCTTAGATAAAAACAATTCAGAAACAAAAAAATGTCACATGACTAATTCATACTTGAAACAGTGTAGTGAGGTTTACTTATTCATCTTTATATGTCAAATTAATGTATAATTATAACAACATTATATCAAGATTACCCAACAGGGTAAATCACTGTATAAGTGGAAGAGAATGTAACACCAGCAAATAAGAATTGATATCCAGCTAACAGCACAGTAATATTTGCCTGAAATAGATCAATTTGAATTTTAGCATTCTAGTATCAGAAACACAAGAATTGTAAACCATACAAGGTATATCTCTGATTGTTTAGGTCCCTTCCCGAATATTGAAAGTTATGTTTTCTTTATCCTTTTGAAAGAATTATATGTATACATTGATTAATATGCCTTATTTTACAGGAACGTGTTGCCTAACCAAAAGTCATTGCCAAGATTTTTCTAGCTGTCAAGAATGTTATGCAGTCACCACTAACTGCACCAGAGGATATCACGTAGAGGTACCCTTCTTTAACCTGCTAGACTTTCAGATTTCAGAAAGTATTCTGGAACGTAAGAAGCAAGTTTTGATTACCGCCCTGGCTGGAGAGGAGGAGGAATTCCGTCAGACTGCTGCACTAGTGAGGAAGACGACAGAGAAACTAGTCGCAGACATTCGTAATGAGGGTGAGTACATACAAAGTACAAACAAAGTGTAATGGCTTCATGGTTTAAAAGTAGTATGCTGCTACAGTTGTCCCCCTAATGAAGCAAATGCCCCTAATATTATCCATACCTTAAGGTGATCCCTTCCCCTTCTCCATACAACTCAACCCTGCAGTTGTAAATGAAGCAATGATAACAATAAATATTGCAAATGCAATTTGAGCTGGATAAACCATTTCAAGTTAACCCAAAAAATTGAACACAGTATGCTTGGAATAGGACACTTTCACCTTGGATATTCAGTTGAGATGTAGTTGAGCACAGTTAACCCTTAGGTGCAAGGTTTTCAGCACAGAGGTTGAATCCCATACCAAGGGCTTTCTGTGGGATGTTTGACAACTTCAGTTCCATGTATATTTAGCAACCCAAACTGCTTAACTAATGGTGTGTAGCTGCAGGTCAGGGGACAGATACACAAAGAATGCTTACACACAAAAACTTGCGCAAGTTGGACTTAGGCCGCACATCTTCCTCAAACTTGGTCTCTTCACAAAAGTAAAAGTGTTAAAATTGTTCATAACTTAAACAGAAATCTTCAGGGTTGTCATAAAAACAACAAGCTATAGCAACATTCTCTAAGACACATTTATGCTGTACAGTATGTGTGTGTAGCATAAGCCTGAAGTAGACCACAAGCAGGATGTTTCACAGAAGTAGTCATCTGATTGGCTTTAAGTGTACCTAAAGGCTAAAACTTCAAAAATATGGTGAAACAGAGCTTGAAAAATGCATTCAAATCATCCACCTCCCATCTTCACAGGACATTCCTGATTTGAGATATAGAATGTTGGAGCTTACTCAGGCAGTTTAAAATGGTAGATTGCACAATAATTTGAGATGTCATTCTTGTACTACTCAAATTCCCGTCTTTGTTTTTCTTTGTTTTTTTGAAAACCATTGCACCTTGTGCCAATATGTGATCCCTGTCTCACTGTTATAGGGTAACTTGGCTATATAAGCCCTCACTGCACAACATGCTATGCAAGGGAACAGTTAATGTGTCAAGGTCATTTAAACATCTCAATTTCAAAGGGACACAAAAGTAGGTAATGTGAGTTGCACATGAAGGGCATCACAAATTATTGCATAATCGACTCTTTTAAATTAAGTGAATAAATTTCAACATTTTACATCTCAGTAACGGAGTAAGCAATGAAAATGGTAGTTGTGTAAATTAAATTCATTTTCCAACCTCAAAAATATATATTCTTGTAATTCTAGAGTTTAGGTCCAATTTAAGTTGTGACAGAACTTGATACAATTACAAACAAGATGTGTTAGTGCAGTTATTGCCCCTTACCCTTACGAACGTTGCAAGTTGGCCTTGTGAATATTACTTAAGAGAGTGTTAATGCAGCTCCTTCTTAATAAGGTGTGACAACTTACACAGTTCTTGCTTAATTTAGCTTTTGATTAAGGAAAAAAGTAGGTGGCAGTTAAAAACCAGTGTAATACATAGAGTGAACCTTTTCTATCCCATTACAAAGTAAGATAATGACTTCATATCATCTTCTCCTCAGCTGACTTTATATCTGCAAATGCAACGGCTTTTGCATCTATGATTCGGACCAAGGCAGAGGCAGAAGTGAGAGCTATTGTCAATGGAGCCAACAGCCAGGGGCTTTCCAACATGTACTCAAATCTAACTATTGTTGATGAAGGTCACAAGGCATCTGTTCACTGGTTGAGGGCATTGAGGACACATCAGAATTTAATAAGTGGGGTTCATTTTGAAGAGTACATGAGACTTACCAAAGAGGGAACGGTGTGATGTTGGGCAACGGTGTAATATAGGGCAAAATCTCTCTAGGTCTTGAGTGGATTTGAGAGTGGAATGGTACTGACAGCTGAATAGTTACAGACAGCTGAATAGTTCTTAGGGGAAGGAGGAATAGGATAAGGGTACTGGGACCCTTGAAAGTAGTTGCACAAGCAACTTCAAGACAGGGATTTGGGCAAGAAGTGAAGTTGAACTGTGAAAGTAGAGGCTAGCCATGTCACTGCAATGAAAAATGACTTAAGTGGTTAAGAGGGTTAGCTATGTCAATGCAATGAAAAATGTCTAAAGTGGCAAGTAAAGTCACCTTGTTTTATCAGAAAAGGAAGTTGAAACAACCCCACCCCCCCCCCCCCCCCCCAAACACACACTCAACAGCATGTTTAAGTAAATACAAGTTGAATAATTATGTCTTCCTTTCTATACAAACTGTTATAAGTAAATGGTGTAGAATAGTAGCTTTACTCCCATTGTGTTTGAAAGGAATCACTGATTGTGGTGGAAAGGCATAGTGCACCCTCGTCAAAGAGTGCCCTTGGACAGGTATGGGGTAGGATCAAGAAACTCGTTAAGATTTTAACTGGTTAATTGAACACTCAAGATGATGCAAAATATTCTTTTTGTATGGGAATGCACCTCACCTCATGAAGCAGTTGGGGGTTTGGGGAGGTGGGTGGGGGTAGGGTATAGAAGTAAAATTCTATAATGGAGATTGGCAAGCTCCCTCTCCTGTGTCTGTACTGTGGATTGTAAATTTATTGGAAGGGTAGAAAACATAGTGTATGAGATTATATACATTACCAAGCACTGTAGAGTGCCTATATTGAATTTATATTTTTATTTTAACTGTTTTGTACACTTTGCTGTCTTTCAAAGTACTCAGGTGTGTCTCCTGTTGCAGTCTTTTGATAGGATAATAATTTGTATTTTTCATCTATTGGACAGATTTTATCCATTATGAATCATATTATTACATTAGCATTTTTAGACGCACATGGTAAGCTCTGACCATTTAAGGCAATATAGCCTGTGAAAATAGAAAAAAAAGTAAATCTGACAATTTATAGGAGTGTAGAAAGTAACAAACTGCCACCATGTTGGAGCCACAACTGTTTCAACTGGGACTCTCAACTGTTAAGTAGAAGTAACAATCCCAAGCCTAAATGAAACTCTTAAGACCCTCTAATATTTCTCTCAGAGAGGAAATTGGATGGGTCCCTGCCAATTTGGAGGGTCTGCTGCCACAGCACCCCCCGCCCAGCATGGTTTAAAGGACTGCACATCAAAGTTTTACATTAATTGTCCTGACTTTGCTGATACTAACTTGGCATTCTATAAACTCTCCATTCAGATAATCTGTAATAGGTTCCTGGCACTCAGTGTCACACATAGAAAATTTATTTGAAAGTCCATCCCTCACACAGTATCAATCACTGATGTGACAGAACAGTCAGGTTGTTCCTTTTCCACCATATAATCATGGTTTGTTGAAGCTGTGCAAACAGTTGCTGCATGCACTTTTGAGGGGATGTCTGAGGGCTTCTCATTTTAATACTTTATGGTTAGAACTCCATTTGGGAGTAATTTCAGGTAGTTTTAGATAACCTGCAGGACCTTTCTTAAAAGTACAGAGCTATCTATGACAGTAGCATTGCTAGGGAGACAAAAGAAAAGTGAAGGGGCAAAGGGAATAAACTTAGTGAAAGTACTGACAAAATATTTGTCAATGTTCCAACAGATAATGTAGTTGTTTGATACTAAATCCTAAATAATTCCACTAGTTTTACAACACACATGAATAGGGCCTGCAACATGATAAATGATTTGAACATTTTATTTGATTGGATCCAAAAATTTGGTTCTGATCTAGAAGAGCTCACTTCGTGACAGGGAAACCTTAATCTTTGGGCATTTGCAAGCACATCTTGGCAAGGGGTCTGAAGGTTTCCCTGGGAAAATTTTGAAAGTAACCCCTGTTAAATGCAGTCTCCTGTCATCAGTCAGTCACAATAAGCAGGCTAGACAAGACATATTCTTATGAAATCATGCACTGTACAGTGTGACCACTGGTAGGCAAATAATGGTCATGTATCTGGGGATTTGGCTGTAACATTGGGGCCTGGGGTCCTCTGTCTTAGAACTTTTGAAATGAAATAGGTTTATGAGATTTCCTGGTATCTGTTAATCAAGGTAAGTTACATGTAGAGGTTATCATTGGAGTAGCATTAAGATATCTGGGAATGAAAGTTAAAGGATTGGGAAGGGGCAGTTAAAGTTGATAAATCTAGGGTTTCAATGACTGATTCCACACTGTTTGAGTAGAGAGTTGTGGATAGAAATAAGTCTGGGAACACTAATATTTAAGGAATACTAATTGCATTTAGTGGACTATTATTGGTGAACGAACTGTTGAGACTCCAAATTTGGCAAAATAACGGACAAACCTTAGCCAAGTCCGTTATTTTGCTAAATTTGGAGTTGAGGTGGTTTATGAAACAATAAGTCTTACACGTGGTTTATTCCTGTTCTACCACCAAAAATGTGTGAAAAACTTCATTTTTATCAGTTCTTTCATTTACTGATCATGTGTTGTGGAATAACAGGTCAGTGTTTAACCAATCAGAATGCAGGATTCTCAATAATGGATGGCTAGAGGTGGTGGAATAAAGCTTTCACTGCCCAAGTAACATGGCATGATTGATTAGCACCAGGAAAGGGCCATATGCTATCCGTAGAGCTTTTTACAGTTTTTAAATGAATTTTATACCGAAATCTCTCTTATATGTGGTGGAAAATATATGCGACTCATGCTTGTGTGAATTCATGTTATGCTCACAAAGGTTTGTGGCCTGAATTTCAGTAGGCCACTGCAGTTTAGAAAAATCTTTCAGGTCATTGGGTATATATGTATATCTAATTGTAGGGCACTGGTGGAGGGCATGTGATTTCACTTTCCAAACAGTTTCAGCAATTAACACCCTTAACTAGATATACATACCATTCTATGTGCAAAATGTGGCATATGCTACCTTCATTACTGGTCAAGCAAATACACAGCAAATGTACCCACCAGTGTTGTAACAAGTCACTCAATTTTGCAGTAGAGGCAAGTCATTTACTACTTTCAATGTGACTCGAGTCACTGTATTATTCTATGAGGAAAATTCTGATACAATTGCTAGAGTCATTTAATTCCCTTGTGAAAATTAGTGACTCAAGTCATGACTCGTTACAACACTGGTACCCACCTCCTGGGGACTAAAATTGGGGGCAGTTCTTCCCCTCCCCCACCTTGGCTATGCTACAGACCCTTACCATCATTTGTTTTTTGAGAAATGGAGAGCTTAGGTATCACAGATTTACTCATTGCTTTTGGGTTGTAGCTCTAACTAATGACACTTATAAAATAATGACATTTACCAAAGTATGTATTGAAAATGCATAATATAATTCTATACCATGTGAATATACAAGTATACTACAGGATAACAGTACAACAACCTTTTTAAAAAAAAATTGGTATATTGATGATCTTCTTTTAATGCTTCATTAAACTTGTTCCTAAAATTTCAAAAAAAAAATGAGAAATAATGGTAAAATTGAAAGACTTTTACCTGACTTTCACATGAAGCTCCTATTGCAGCTTAGGGTTTATAGACAGTGTTACAAAATGTGTACTTTAAATAGACAGTACTAAAAGAATGCCAAATAACTGAGTTTAGAAAATACCTGAGTAACTAGAAACACCTCTATTTCAAGGGATGTCCCTGCGAAAAATTAGAAATCTGCTTGAAAGAATGTTTCTGTGTAGACCACGATGTCATATCAATTTATTGACTATTATTCAAAAAGAGATTTTCAGCAGTGACCAATTGTCCATAACATCTCATGATTCAAAGAAAGTTTAAAACAGCCATATTTACCTCAATTTAATCCCATAAAACTGTCTGATTTCTCTTTTACTGAAACAGCTTTCTGACGGAAGCACCATTTTTAAAATTGTGCAATTCAGACTCCAAAATTGTCCTTTTAATGTCCATTGTTCTACTTAGTACACAAAGATGAGTAAGATTTTAAACAGGAGGGCTACTGGGTAGTTCCATCACTCTCTATTGTAACCAACTTTTATCAGATAATATCCATGACAAACTGAGTTACTATTCTGTGAACGAGGTAACACTTTGTGATAATGTGCACTGTGACTAAAATCAAAAGACAATTGAAAAGTTTTTTTTTTCTCGACAGATGTGTAACACCTGGAGTTTTGTAATACAATTATATAATGGAAATAGATATTACCTTAAGTATTTATGTAGAACCATGTATTAAATTGCAGTTTATATAGTTTCCACAGTAATGTAAAATAAAATTCGTACAATTATTTGAAAGACACTGTCTATTGTGCACTTTGTTCATGGCTGCCTTCTGCAAAAGGCAGGGGCTATGTAAATTATATTCTATTTTGCATCCACTTAAAATGCTAAGGATACAAGTTGGATCTGTGTATCTATCAAGGTAGTATGCCTTAAAAAAAATTGGTTCTGTTTTGGACTATATACAAATTTGGGGGGTAGGGGGAGGGGGCATCATTGAGGGATGTTTACATAGTTCTGCTACCCATCTCAGAGAGATGTAATTAACTTCATTAGTAAGCAGTGTTTGAAGTGTCTGTTAATCCACCATTCCACCTCCTTCCCCACAATGGGCCATGGGTAACCCCCTTTGAGCACTTCTTTATGAGAGTTCATGGAAACAAACATCTCTTGAACATCAAAATATCACTACACTGCATGAACCAATAGAACACTGCTCCAAGAGAGTTGCAGTTTGAAAAATTTCACCGTACAGTATAAGGTGAGATTTGGTATTTCAAGTATTGATGAAACCCTGTTTAATTTGTTGGAATAACTTGATATGCAACGTAAGATATGACAACTGCCAAAATTTTTGCTACTCTGGCCCAAACCATACACCATATTGCCTGCATTACAAAGCAAACCTCAAAATACCAAGCAAATTTGCCAAAACTTATTTTCTGCTTCAACCACTTGACTTTATAAGACAACGAAGAAATGATAGGCTACTTATGATTTTCCAAAATACTTACCAGCCCTCATAACTAATAAAAAATGTCACCATGACAATATTATACAATGTAAAGCTTTCTTTTCTTAAAGCATTTCAGGCATCAAACTTGATGACAAATTGCACAAAGACATCAGTTTTCGGTGAGAGAGGGCAGTAGATAAAATTTGCCCTTTTGCATCTCAATTTCCTAACTTAAAATCTAGTAATCTATTTTGAAAAGTATTTATATAATTGTACAGAAATATCTCTAAATATTGAACAATTACATCCTTTTGGTGGTGCACAAATATTTGGTCTCAGGTTTGTGGGATTTTTACTTAAAACAACTTATAAATGCCAAAGTAGAAAACTAGCCTCATTCGAAACAAAAGTTAACTGGTCCTATTTTGGCAAAAACTAACATTAGAAAAGGAAGCTGCATACTGCTACCTTGCACTATGAAGAGCTGCCTCTTTGAGTTTAATTTACTGCCTCAACATCAATTTAATGAAACTGGTCCAATTAATTTCAATTTTTTAAACACTCCTTTCAGGACATTTATGCATCCATGATGATGGTTCCAGGTCTACTTATTTGCTAAATAAAATTTGTGTGAATATGAGACTGGATGGGGCTGAAATCAAGAAAGTTTGGAACCTTTCTACCTGTGATGGCCAGCTATGTCACTACCCAACCACCACTCTTTTGTACTGTCTTCTCAGGGAATGAAGCATTCTAATCCTTTGTGGTTCTGTTGTCACCCTCTGCTGTCAAACTCTCCAAAGACCCCTTACCCCCGTCATCATCACACTGCTTAAACCAACTTTGTGCCCTTGTTCACAACTGAAAGTACGACTTAATGACAAGTGTTGTGCTCAACTTACATAAAGACTGTTTGCCTTGTACTTGGATGTAACAGAAGGGGTGTGTGTGGAAGGGGAGGGTTGTAACATCTTAGCAACTTAATACTTCAGTTCAACTGCACTGCAAATTGACAAGCTTTTCTATCAAACCAAGGTAATAAACCACTAACACACTACAATATGATAAAATCTACTCACCATCAAAACAGAGTCCACTCAGACAGATACAAACTTGTCAATAATATTTTAAAAATTTCTTTACAAAGACAGCTACAAGTAGAACTAAATTTGCTTGCAAATATGCAGAATTGTAGTGCATGTTAGATAAGTCCTTGCAGTTTGAAGTAGGCCAGTTTCATTGTGGATTCGATACGGTGTTCATTTAGTTAAATATTTTTCACTACCTTGAGAAAGATTTGCAAAAATCTTTGTTTTTTTTTTGAAGGGATTATTAAGTTCATATTGAACCAAAGCATTGACTTGCATAGCCCCCCTATCACCTCTGACCAGTTAATAACCAGAACTATAATTAATCACTTTATTGACCACTCCAAAAATAATCTTAAAACATCCCTGGATTTACTCAATTATAAGAACAGGGAAGAGGTGGATCGCATGGTCAAGGGAGGGGTGGGATATCCAGCTTAGGCTAAATACCACTGACTATGAGACATGCCAGAACGCCTGTGAATTATGGAATTAACTGGGAATGATGCAGCCGGTGGTGGGATAAATTTCTTTTTATAGGATTGTGTTTTTCCCGGGTTCACTACCCCACAGGGTGGACTCAGTTTGTTCATTACCCCTTTAAGGCTTCACTGAACAAGGAATGTGCTGTACACTGCTACGTAGGCAAAGGGTTTACATGTTCCGGCCAGGTGATCTTTCTTCTTATTATAGACTTTTTTGAATGGTGTAAGCTACCTTGTATTATCTCAAACCTGGCTCTAGATGAAACCAGCTTACACCACTCACTTCCCTCCAAATCCCAAGCCCTGTTGTATAAATCCTCTAGTACGTGAAACTCCTTTCTCAATCTGTAAGAGTTAACTGTCATATTCAGAAGGAGCGGCCTCAGGCCGCTCGACCAGCTTTTATACACACAGACACATACATTGTAGATGTTCTGAAGGCACTTGTGTTGTGATCAACTCTGTGCATGTAAACTACACATTGTAGCCGCTATATTCATCATACGGCACTCACTTGTACAGTTCCGTCCACACTGCTGTCATATAAAGCGCTCTGTTCTCACCATTGAACAAAACATGAGGGAAATACAGCACAACTCACTCAAACCAATGCAATGGAGCCAATTCGCTTTCCAGCGGTATGTAGTGTTGCATGCTAGCTAAGAAGCAGGGGTTACTATAACTGAAATATACTCCGGGCTTTGCACCTCAATGGTAACCTGCTAACTAAAGCCTTAATCACATTTCTCATCGCCTTTTCTAGGAATTTATCCACAGAGCTCTTTCATCGAGTTAACTCGTTAACCTTTCATGAAGTCATGATATCTGCTTTTCTTACACGGGTTTTTATTTAATGACGGCCACAGATCTACTTACTGCTGTTGTTAGAAGGTCAAGCAAGAATATTTTTACAAACTAGTTACAGTACGTGCAGCAACATTTTAGGAAGGTGTTATAAGCCATACTCGAGGCTTAACAAAATAATTCAGCAGTCAGTCGTAATGCCAAGACTGAAGTGCGGCACACTAAAATAATTCTGGTAAATAATACAGCAACTGAACCAAAACATGTTTAGAATCCGAATATGTGCGGAAAGAGAGAGGTCCATTCTCTAGGACTAGTGAAGACACAACTTATATTACTGGCTTATACAACAGCTTTTCAGAAAGAAAAAGTTCCTGCCTTTTCCCTAAAAATCATTAAAAATTCCAGGATTATTATACCCCCGTCATTCAATGGTAGCAGGTTACAATTATATATTTTTGGTCTTTCACTTAGACTTTTTTACCTGAGTTCGGTGAGTATGTACTCATACATTGGCACATTGGCTTGTACCAATAAGAATGAAAAGTTAAGTACTAATACACATAATCAAAGATTTAAATGTTGTAAATAAATGATAATACAATATTCTGAACTCATGAAAACAACAGTAACTTCAACCCCACCTCACAACCAGAGATATCATACTAGTAATTGTACTTATGACAATATTCCCACCACAATTATTGTTGTAATTGTTTAGCATGCATACACTGAACCTTGAATTTCTGTACAATCAAGTATGGATAAATTACAGTACAGATATATCATCAATGCAACAAGAAAACCTTAAGATGGAGGTTGACATTCAGGAAACTTGTCATTCTATAGTCTTGATTGAAGCTTGAAATTAAATCACTTCAAAGTACTGCCTGTGTGATAGGCTTCACTCCTCCTGGCCATAACTGTTGTTGAAGGCATACCCCATTAACTGCTAAATATAGCTATGAAAATATAAAACTTGAAACAACTATGCAAACAACCCAAACATCAATGTACAGCATTCTGTTATTAATTGCCACCAAGATAAGATGTCTTAGCTGGAGCATCAATTCCGGCATACACTGGATTTGCAGCCTGGCTTACTACTCTTACTCCCAGGTAGGCCAGAAGGCCATCTGTTGTCAAGTTCTGCTGGACCACAATGTTAGCAAATGCTTGGGTCTCTTGCTGGTACTGAGCTAAGATAGCTTCTGCTTGTGCAAGTGCCCTATTGAGAAAAACAAATAAACAAGGTCACTTTGTACTCTGCACAATGTACTATGCCTAGTAGCAGTAAATACACTTGTACCCGGCAAGTGAGTCTCGATGGCCTTTTCATGTCGTTACAGCATATATTTTGAGACCCCTATCTGTTTAGTCAGTCTGGCTTGTCATGTGGACAACCATTATATTTTCAAATCCTCTTCCATGTGACCAGCTTGGCTGTGACGGCCAAAAAAACTTTTACAAGTTTTTACAATCTCATTTTTTGAAAGTTTTTGCAACAGTACATTTCATTTGTTCACTTACAACATCTGCCATACAATGTAATAAATACTCTCACAAATCGTTACATAAGAAAATGATGCGATTCCTGTCTGCTACCCTCTATTTACCAAAATTACTTCTGCCCTCTGAATCTTTCTGGTGCCCACCCCTACTTAAAGCTGGTCTTAAAAGGTGCCACAAATTACATCAAGTAGGTTCTAACGTCAGAGGGCAGCTAAAATTTACACTAGAGCTAGCACTGTTTTAACAATTATTATTAATAGTTTTAACAGTTATTATTACTAGAACAAATCTGACCTTTCCATCAGTTTGCCATTTTCAAACTTAAGGCCTTACAAACTATTCAGCCCATGTCAAACAATGCTAAAATGTACTAAAAACTTACGCATTCTTTGAAATTCTTGCATCTGTAGTTGCTCTGTTGATATCAATGACAGCCTGTGTCTCCGCCTCCCTCAGAACAGTGTTGGCCTGGGTAATCTGTCTGGGTCTTTCTGTCTCTGCTACTTGGATGTTCTCTCTAGCTGCTTCCTTACTTTTGACTGCATCCTCATACTCAGATGGTCTGGCAATGTTGCTAACCTGACAATAAGGTCAACGAGGGAAATGCATCAGTACAATAGAGGTTGTGCACATGATATCACTGCATCAGCCATCAAACATAGCCTCACTGGCAGTCAAATATTCACATATCTACTGTCCTGTGGTGCATAATCATTTTATGTCACTTATGTGCTTCTCCAATAGGACTTGAGGTCAGTGAAGGCTTGACAGCTAATGTATCACCCAAACAGTATGGCGCCATTGGCAAGGAACCTATAAAGACTAAATTTCCTTCACAATATATCATCGAAAGTTGCATGTTGTAGCAGCCGAAAACAAAAAAACTATGAAGTCACTAAATAATACGATCATCTTGCAATTTTTTCTTTTTTGGAAATATTGTGTTCTTTCATTCATTTCAACAACTATCCTATAGCCATTTGTCTACTCCAAAAGAAAAGGCTTCTTGTTTTTAAAATTAGAAACATTCACACATAGCAGCATTACCCTTACTGAGATATCAGGTTCCAAAGAAATGCATTACAAAGCAATAACATACACACAAACATTCGCACACACACACACGCATAACACATGACACACAATTGCATTAGATTTCCAATGTCTCATTACTGATAAAGTTGTCTGGTTTGGTTTTTTAACTATCGCTTGAAAGAGTTGCATCTTTTAAGTACCTGCAAGTCTGACACGGTACAATTAATCAATGCCAGACGTTCCCGTACGTTCTGTCTCACCATCTGCTGAAATTCTTCTCTAATAGCCTGGAACTCGGTGGTATTGTACAGACTACACGTCTCATGAACTGCTGCTTCAGCTACAAGTCAAATGATGCCAATATGAGAAAAAATTGGTTTTAAATTTGTAACTTAAGAAACACATAATCAAAAAGGTCACATTTGAGTTTGGCCAAAATTCTAAATGTAGACTTCCATTACTTATTATAAAACTGGGCTTTCCCATAATTGTTCTCTCTTACAATGCTGCTTATATTCAAGCAGTCTTCCTACTGTACAGCTCCATGACGGAAGCACATCACAATCATAGCGACTTTAACTATTGCTTAATGCACCCAAGGGATCATGGGAAGTGGGAGTATAAACAATACAGTAGTACCACCAGCACTAAGTTAGCCCACTGTTTATACTCCCAGTTCCCATGATCCCTTGGGGGGCATTTTAATGATTAAAGTCTGCTATGAAAGTAAATGGTAGCCATTCAGATTATCACTAATACTAAGAGGGCCTCCACTTTTTATCCACCCAATCCAAACACTAGCATCAACATGTCACCAAACACTATCTTGAAATAATCTGGGTTCACTTTCACACAGCAATAGCAAACTAGTACACATCATTACTGTGTAAAAGGCTGTGTAAGGTTCCACGACTTTTCCGAAGACTTTTTTCTTGACAGATCAATTTTCCATGATCTCTTTATAAAATGACAAACTAGGAACTACCCTGCCTTTGTCATGGCAGTTGTAAACTACATATTTTTCATGACTGCACCCTGAAAAATGTATCATTTGCATAAATGTTTGAAACTGTTCAGTTTGACCAATTGAAATAATGATATTCCATTACAATATGCTACTAAATACAGTTTAAGAGTGTACAAATATACATGACAAAAATAAGTTATTTAAATGTATACAGGGTATTTGTGAATCAGAATGCAAAAATGCATTGAGGTTTTGACGGATTCATTTCACCATAGCTTTCACCAGAACTACAGTAGCTCGTACAACCTAGTGTTACGTTCTGGACAAATATGATGTATCCATGTACCATGTATGTGGAATATTCTAACCTTCGGATACCATGTTTGCAAGGTTTTCAAAATTTTGACCTCTGGTGACCTTAACTGAATTTTTACCCACAAAATCAACAAGAGGATTCTTGTATTCAATATGGCAAATACTTGTACCTGGTATAAATGGTTTCAATGCTTCTACCCATGAAATATCCTGTTACACAAGCATTTAGATTTTCACCTATAGTGACCTCAGATGACCTTTGACCTCTACTAACAACAACAGGGAACTTCTACTCTCAATATTATGTACATGCACAGTAATGAAAAAAAAGCCTTTTTTCTCTAAGATGTCAATGAAAATAAGGTTTTCTGAATGACTTTGGTGGCAACAGTACATTGGTCAAACAAAATGCCCACTCAGAGTGAGAGTAGCTGAGATTAAGAGAGCTACAGAACAAGGTATTTTGGAAGGTTCTGCTTTGGCTGAGCATGCTCACTGCAATAACCACACACCTCTATGGGCTGATGCCAAAAGCACTGTTAAAGTTCAACATTTAGCGATGCAGCTAATTAGAGAGGCTCTAGAGATTAGGGTCAATGAAAAATCCACTATTAACAGGATGGATGGGAAGGATGTCAGCCACATGAAGAACAGTCTTTTTGCATCCAATCATGGTCCTTTCTCACTTGCCTCATCAAATGAGAACACAGATAAATCAGCCAATCAGAGCACAGAATCCTCAATTCAACTGTCCAATCAGAACGCAAACAAATCAGCCAATTAGAACACAGAATCCACCAATCAGGGTTGCAGCATAACTATATAACTTCACTGCATTTGCTTCCTTGGGTCCAAATCCTATTGGCGAAGCAGTAGGAATCAAAGTCACACTTCAGACCGGTCAACACTTACACATCATTACAACCTACGAGTCTCCGACTAAGGCTGCATTTCCTACACAATTTTACCTTCAACTGATCAACACTTATTCAAATTTTGTGATACTTGGTGACCTCAACGCTAAACATACTGAATTAGGCTGCCGCATTACAAACACCAGCGGTAGGGAACTTTACCAAATACTTGACTCGACTGAGGTTATTTGCCTCAATGACGGTACTCCGACTTCTTACCCAGACAATGGGACCTCACCAGAACAACTTGACTATTGCCTAATATCTCCATCACTCAATCACCGTGTTACCGACTTCAAAATTGGAGAGGACTTAGGCTCGGACCACCTACCTCAACTACTTACTATTTCACTTACTGCCAAACGACTGACAAGGCCACCCAGACGAAACCTACAGAAAGCAGACTGGACGAAATACAGACAATATATATAAACCGACAACATTCAAGAACGGACCCCGACAACTGTACAAGAAATTGAGGAAAGGGCGACCTCACTTACTCGACTAATTACTTCAGCGACACAACTTTCAATTCCGACCTATACAGGACGTAGGAGATTTCAACTCCCTCAACGGACTCTGCACATTATTAGACAGAGACGCAAACTTCAACATATTTACCAAAGGACTAGAAACCAGCATGTATGTGTGCTAATCAACCAACTGAGACGGAAAATCACTGAACTGATAAGGACGGCAAATCAACAGGAATTTGACAATAGGGCTAAACAACTAGCTGACAAAAAAGACACACAGGACTTCTGGAAAACTGTTAAACGGATTTTAGGGAACAAGACTGTTAGAAGACCAATACCAACGCTGAGATACAGTGACACTTTAATTACTACAGACGAAGACAAGGCGGACTGTTTTAGGGATTACTTTCAGACTGTACACACTCTACCACAGGACCCAAAATTTAACCACAACATTTACCGACTGGCTAACATTTTACGTACAGGATACCCGGATACTTATGCACCTAAACAGGACATAGACCCAGACGAGGACGCCGACTTTGGCATCAACAAACCTATCACCGCAAGTGACATCACTGACATATTACGACGTACTTCTAATACCTCTCCAGGAGAAGACCAAATTCAATACGTGCACTTAAAAGCTGCACCTCAAATTTTCCTTCAGGAACTCGGCAGACTCTATATTGCTTCCTTCCAAATTGGCTATATTCCCAAATTATGGAAACAAGCCGTCACAATTTTACTTCCTAAACCCGGCAAACCGCGTCACGAGCCAAAGAATTACCGGCCTATTAGCCTTCTTCCAGTGCTAGGAAAATGCCTGGAAAAAATTATTGCCAAAAGGCTCTCTGCTTACTTAGAGCAGCGAAAACTTCTCCCACCTTCTCAAGCAGGCTTCAGACGGAAGAGGAATACAACAGACCAACTTTTTAGACTTATACAAAGTACTTCTTCTCTCAGACGTAAAGGACAACACACCATGGCTACTTTTTTCGATGCCGAAAAAGCATTCGACAGAATGTGGCATGACGGACTACTTCTCAAAATGAGAAAATTCAATATACCAACGACTTTTACCAGATGGATTGCGAACTTTTTACAGGACAGGCAGGCTCGGTACAGAGTCGGGGACACACTTTCCAGACCACTACACATCACCACAGGGCAGCGCCATTAGCCCTATACTTTTCATCATGTACGTAGCTGACATTCCACAACCTCAACCAAAACGACTGACTTACTTATCTCAATTTGAGGATGACATCGCAATTTGGGCTACCTCCAGCCAAGCTGACAAGGCGGAAGGAAAACTCCAACAGTACATTGACCAACTAGAAACTTGGTGCAACGACTGGCATATAGTACTCAACCCGGACAAATCACAAGTACTTTACATGTGAACCTCATGTGACTTACAACAACAAACTTATACCTGTACAAAGAAAAGTAAAGTACTTAGGACTGACCATTGTCAACAGATTAGATTTTACTCGACACCACAACGACACAGCTTTGAGAATGCGCAAGCAAGTCTCGTCACTTTACAGAATTGCCGGTACTAAGGACAACCCACTTGCCACTCCTGAAACGACTTTGAAAATTTACAAAACCATGACTCGACCTATTGTTGAATACGCCGCACCATTTCTCATACAAACGAAGGACTCACTCATGGAGAACTACGAACGCACTCAACGACAGGCATGTAGAATTGCACACCACTTAGACAGACAGCACCCATCACGGGAAGTACTAGACGTAGCAGGACTCCCAACTATTAAACAGAGGTTTCAGGACTTACACAGAAAATTTCTTGCAAATTGCAAGCACAAGGACTGACAAACTCGAAAATTCATTAGAAAAGAACTCAAACTTCGACCATTTTACCTCCGACAAACTCCACTAGAAGGACTTACAAAGGAAATTTGGAAGAATCTTAAGTAGAGTGCGCACCACCGAAAAGAAGACCAGCCACTGAAGAAGACATCAACCAGGGAGAAGACTGGCAAACCCTGAAGAAGGGTCCCTGCCGAAGCATCCACACCCTGAACAAGGGTCACTGCGCCAACGATACCAACGGGTAAACCCTGAAGAAGGGTCCCTGCCGAAGCATCCACACCCTGAACAAAGGGTCACTGCGCCAACGATACCAACGGGCAAACCTTGAAGAAGGGTCCCTGCCGAAGCATCCACACCCTGAACAAGGGTCACTGCGCCAACGATACCAACGACTAAAACCATTGCCACCGTGAATGGCCCTACAAGTCTCCGGCAGCCTTCACTTCACTGTGTTGGGCCGGGCGTCGGCTGGTTTGGGGGTGTCTTGGCTGTTTTGGCGGAGACTGAGCTGGTGGCTTGAAGCCTCTCTGTCCGGTCTTTCTCCGCCCTTGCGGGTTCGGCGTGTTGCGGTTGTTTGGTGTCTTTGCTCTCTCTGGTCTCCGGAATTGGTGTGTCAGTGACTCATTTTCTCCGGCCTTTGGGCCTTCTGAAGCACCTCCGGCTGGAACAGAGTAAACAAGTCATATACATACATACTTCCTTGGGTCGTCGAGTGGCAGAGTGGTCTATTCCAGCTGCTGTACACCAATGTGTTTCACATGTGCGTGGGTTCGAATCCCGCTCGATGTACGTGGGTTTTTCTCCGGGTACTCCGGCTTTCCTCCCACTTGGCATAGGCTTGCCTCTAAAATCGGTTCCCCAGCCGACGAAGTCGGCTGTGTACCGGACTGAAGCGCCTTCGGGTGGACCAGTTAACTAGCTGACTTTGCTTTTGCTTTGCTTCCTTGCATCTGTCCTGAAGAAGTCAGAGCCACTTCTGACGAAAGCTTGACTATTTCAAGACCTTCAACAGCGTACTCCTTGAAATCATCTTACTGGTATGGATTCCCGTTGTGAAAGCCTGACTTTGGTGGCCTCAGATGACCTTTCATCTGATATAAACAAAAGAGTTCACCCTCTTCATACAATGCAGCTACATACTACCTATGGAAAAATTAAATGGCTCCCATCTTGAAATATGGTGTTAATAAGATTTTCAGAGTATGACCTCTCAAAGTGACCCCAGATGAAATTTTACCTCGGCAAAAACAAAGTTTTTGCTCTTCATACACAGGCAACACATGGAAAGTATACATGCTTCCTAACTTGAGATGTAGTGTTAACAATGTTTCTAGATTTTCATTTCATTTGTTTTTCCACATCAATATTTATAGATGATTAACAACATGGGTTTGAAAAAAAAAAACAAGAGAATGATTGCAGTGGAAGGAAGTGTTCTTAAAAACCCTTGTGGGCTTAAAGACAAGAACACTCCCCAAGAAGGAAACAAAGAAAGAATCAAATTACAGAAAAACAAAAAACCCGTCCCAAACCAACCCACCAATCTATGACAATTAGTAAGAACTTACAAAAAGTGCAAGTTTCTTCTTTGACACAATATACAGGGTTTTGACCAAAAATTCTGGCACAGTATATTCCAAACAAAAGGTGGCCGATATTTGAGTCTCTTTAATGATCATTTTGATCGACTAAGATGGGATGGGGATTAGCCGATTGTCTGATATAGAAGGAATGCACATGACTATTTACTGTGTAGCAGGAAGAAAAAGAACTTGGTAGGAAGTTACTCAAACAACAATAAATATTGCTAAGCTCAGGGTAATGATGTCAGCTTAATTTAAGTAAATTTAATGAGGCAAATCAACTACTGGTTGGGTCCGTGGTGTAAAGCAGGTCATATGCCTGACAGACTTTTTCTGAAGAATTACCAACTTATTGCTGATTTATTCACACCTGACCAGACACTACAGCAGTAAGAGAGATGAGGTAGCATAAGGCTTAAATACATTAACCTCAATGCCTGTAAGAGCAGGGTAAATTTAAGTTTAGCTAAAATGCCTACGCCTTTTGAGACTTGAGTTTCTTCATAGCTAATATGATCTCCCCCATGCAAGCTTGATATCAATGTAGACATCTAAGAATTTTTGCTCTCTTCACTCTCTGTAAGGGTACATTATTGATACTCATATTAAAATCATTTTATAAATTTTACCCATGGAAAACACTATGAAGTTGGTTTTCTACATTCAGTGACAACTCACTGTAAACAAACCATGCATAAAATTTACTCAATCCACCATTCATGGTATTTTCTAGATTATGATTACTACCAGTAAAGAAACATTTCAGATATCCTTCACATAGATAATAAAAAGCAAAGGTCCTAAAGTAGACCCCTGGGGAACACCACAAGTCAAGAAAAGTACAATGAACATCTCAGACGTGTATTGCTGCCATGAAGAAAGGTAAATTCTAAACCAGAGACTGGCAGAGCCTCTTTACTCCATAATGGGGTAATTTCTGTACAACAATTTGGTGGTTGATAGTGTCAAATGCTTTTGATAAATCAAGAAAGACAGCAATCGATTTTTTTTTAACTTTGGAGGGCAGAGTGAAGTTTGTCCACAACATTAAATAAAGTTTAGCTCTGTAGGATGCCCAGAATGGAAACCATATTGACAGTTACTTAAAATGTTGTGATGATTGAGAAACGAGTTAATTCGATTAAAACATCAGCCTCTCCAAACTTTTGGAAAAACAGGACAGAAAATAGGACAGTAATTACAAAAATTGTCAAAATTTCCTTTTTTTGTGAACAGGGACAACCTTGGCTCTCTTCAAGTGATCAGGGAAAGTACTAGTATTAAGAGAAATATTACAAACATGAGTAAGAGGCTGTGCAATATAAGGAAACATACAGGAAACATATAGGAAACATATAAGGAAATATATATTTTGACCTCCAGTGATCTCAGTTGACCTTTCACCTCCATGAAAAATAATATGGATCTCTTCTATCCAGTGAATCTAAACAATAAGTATACAGACTATCTATGCTTCCTTCCTAGGGAAATTTGGGCCAGAGCCAAACTTATATTGTGGTGAGACTGAATTGATAGCCTTTTCCCTCTGTGCCTGTGTACATGTAACTTCTGTGAATAATTTGTTGGTTTCATACAAAAGAAGTCAATTACAAAATATTACAAGGCACAATGAAATGCAACATAAATCTCAAGGCATTGCCACGGTAACACAAATTTATGGATGTGGAATGATAACTTACACACAATCAGGAACTTGTGGCCATTATTTAGTTATAAAATATTATCAAAAGCAGAAAGATAAAGGGTAAATTTCAAGACTGGAATGAAGTCTGATTATTCTTCTTTCACTGTGAAAATAATCACAGAAATCACATTTCATTTGTAGGAGCTGTGCCAGTTATTCAAGAGTGTGCCCCCTGTGGGCTGGGGGTTGTAGAATATGCCCATGGTATTTCCCGCCTGTCGTAAGAGGCGACTAAAGGGAAGGACTTGCACTGTATTTAAACTTTGCTTGACACTGTATAACACATTTGTGTTGGTGTGTCGTTAAATTTTATCTAACTAACTTCAAGAGTGTGCCACTGTAGTGGGACGGAACTTGGTGGAGCCTGTTGATTATGCATGGGTTCCAAAGAGACCCTCTCAGATTTTCATGAAAATCCCTCAGAATTTTACACTACAGACAAAACCAACTCATCAAAACTTTCAATTCCATAGCTCCACCTGTTCAAAAGTTATAGCCCTTTGAAAAAGTATTGCCCAATATGGTGCTGTTTAAGGAGAAAGCTGCCATTGCCATTTCATATGATTTTGCAGGCCCATTACAATTCACAAGAATAAGAAAAAAAAGCTGAAAATTTGTATGTGGAGTGATTTCTAGCAAAATAAACAGAATCTGGTGTAAAAACTGAAGTGCCCACCATAATTCTGAAAATGCAGGTCTTCACAAAAGCAGTTTTTACTTTCTGAAAGTGATTTTTTCAAAATTTAAGCCCATCTGGGCCCTAGACCAAGTGTCAGAAGGTCCTCATAATTTGGCTCAGCATTATCTGGCTACAGGTCAATAAGCAGTGAGCTAGCATAGCCTAAAAAATTTCTTGGAAGACTATGAGTTGATTGGGTTCAAAATTGGTCCTATGGGAAAATGGAAAGTGGGCCTTGTACAGTGAGACGAGGTTTTACAGCTCAGTTTCTAACCAACTGGTTAAAGTCAGGCCAGCCAAGGCCTTTTTCCCAGTTGTGGCTCACTGGCTTGTTTTCCCTACACCACTGCTTATGCTGAGCACTAGGCACATGGCAGTAGGTTCCATTTTTAAAGTCTTTGGTATGACCTGGCCAGGAGTTGAACCCCTGACCTTTCGGCTGCACGTCGGATGCTCTAACCACTTGATGATACAGTCGGTGTCGGTGGGCCTTGTACAAGGAGATTGCAGACCCTAGGGTCAATGAACACCAGATTTTACTTTTTTAGTATGTTTTACTTTTTTTCTGAATATGTTCAAAAAATAATGTACATTTTAAATCTCCTTCATGGTTAGAAAAGAGGAAGAAGGTAAGTAATAGACAAACAAGTCAGAAAGAAACTTGGCAAAAGGCCATGGTAAATCATATTTGAGGGCCCACAAATTTTGAAACATACATGATGTAGCTTCAAAACTACACTCAAGGTGGAGAAATATTCCATACTTTTTACGACAGCTGTCAAAAATATGACAATGACTGCAAAAGTAAAGTTATGAGTAAATATGGCTGGGCAAGCTACTTAAAAATAACTAAAATTCCATCCTACCACACTTGTTTCCGTCCTGCCACGAAAATGTCAAACAATCACTAAGACTACCCAAAATACCATATTGACTTTTTTGGCACACAGAAGGTTCCCATGCATTAACACTTGATAGTTTGGAAAGTTGCAATAATTTTCTTAACTTTTTACACTTGAAAGTAAAAAAAAAAATTGTCAAAAAAAGTGGATGGACAGAATTGAACCTTTTCATTTATATTTTTACTTTCTTTGTTAAAAGTATGTTTGACATTTTTTTCCATGTATAAATTGTGTTTACTAATGAGCTTTGACACAGAAAAAGAAAGGAATTCATATTCTTTGTATACATCTTATTATGTTCTTATTTCCTAATTCCTTCCCACCACATTTTGAATGTCAAATTTGCATCTTTGAATGACCGCATTTCACTAATTACAAAATAAATCAAAACTTTGTCTTAAGATTACATAACTTTGGGCTGTAGTCTAAATTACCATGAGTGAATTCAACCAAATTGACATCGTTCAAATTTTAGGTTTGGTGATGACCATTTTTGGCTCTGGTCCGATATGGTCTCAAGAAGATTTTCTGAGTTTGACCTCTGGTGCGCTCACATGACCTTTGACCTCCACCCAACAAACTTGGATTTTTCCTCTCACCATGGGAATCCACATACCACATATAAGAACGGTCAGAGTTTCCCTTCTTGAGATCATGATTATGTTCTTACATGGATCTCCTGCAGGGTGATTCTGCTCAGGTAGTAGCAGCTATAAACATTACTTACATAACGCATCACATTTACACAGCGAACACCCTCAGACTTTACTTCAAGTCTGCCCTGTGATGATCCTCAACTACAGATGAGATTAAGAGATACTACATACTGTGTGTGTGTGTGTGTGTGTGTTTTAGGCAAAGATCTGTGACATTAGCTCTCCATAACCATTATTGCATACATGAGCTTGGTAAAGAAATAAAAACTTCCCTTTCAAAAGTCATTCTTACCTGAATATTCCACAGCCTTTCTAAAGGTGTCATGATCTTTGAACTGTAAGACCGTGTAGTAAAGTGTTTCTTCATTAACCTGAAAATATGGAATTTTACAAATATTGGGTAAAACACAATTAGATGAAATTTACCCTAAGCTATGGTTCCACAATCTTGAAGATGTGTTGCACTACTTGTGGAGTCACAGACTAGACTCAGATTTTAAAATAGCTGCTACGTTTATATCCTTCGACTGATTATACCATAATCAGCAATAGGATTGCTAATTCTTTTATTATGTCATTAGGTTAATTCTGATTACCGACAAATGATTAATAGAAGGAAAGTTATGTTTTGACATTGATCTAACCTGTAAATAGGGTAGCTATGTACAAACTGTATTACCACAAACCTTACACTAGAGTTAGAAATCTAACATATGGAATAGTTACATGTACATATAATTTCTCCACCCAAATCATAAATACAGTCTGCAGTGTATACTGCAGCGTACAATGCATAGGCAAGGAGTCCGTTTATAAGTCTCTACCCACTGTAGGTCTGTATCTTCTCATAGTTGACAGAGTTTTGTGTAAAAGGGGCTCATTGAGTTGTCTGATTATTTTGTGACGATTTTGAAGGAAATCATTGGACGACAATGCTTCTAATTAACCTCATTAAGGGTCTTTCCAAATCACTGCAGCAGTATAAACCGGTGAGCCAAGTTGCCACTGAAGTCATGAATATTCTGAATGACATCACAGGGCATTCTCTGAAGTGTCCCAAAGATTAACTGATAGCCAACAGACGGGCCTTTGTCCGCGAGCACAATAAAAGTCCTGCACTGAATAGAACCGCTTATCGTGCAAAGTATGAGTAGTCCTAGCCTATGCCTATTGTGTTTGGTAGAGTTAAATACGGTCATGCAAAGCAAGATTGCTTCCTAAACGGTGGCCCTCCCTTTTTCTTTCTTTGTATACAAAAGCCTCATGAAGTTTTAGGCTGATGTAATTTTCAATGAAAAATTTTTCCTTTTTTTTTTTGAAAGTGCGAAATTTTTTGCGAACGTTTAAAAAAAAATTCTGTTACGAGAAGGACTGGCAAAGGGCGCAAGAGCATTTCTGAAAGTACGGAAATATTTGTAAAGGAAGAGGTACACAGCACTTGGAACGTTCAAGATTTTTTCTTCCCAGACTTACGAAATTTTATTCATAATTGCAAAGACATTTTTGAGAGTAAATGGCAGCCCTCCCTTCTTATTTTTAAAGAATCATGAAGTTGAAGGCTAACAGATGTCATTTTCAAAGGTTCAAGCAATTGATCAATTTCTTTTTTGAAAGAGTGGAAATTTTTTCAAACGTTTGAAAAAAATTGTTCCATTACGGGATGGATTTGGAAACATGCAAGAATATTTCCAAACGTGCAGAAGTATTTTCGACGGAGAGGTACACAAGCATTTGGAACATTCCAGTTAGTGATGCAGTTTGCTGCTCAGGCCGCACGGTCCATAGAAACTAACACAGCTATCGTAAATAGCATAAACGACGTTGCCGTACCGTTTTCCGTTATGTGAAAATGTCGATGTAGCCGTGTACCATGTGTTCTTCCTACGCAATTAACGATGGAATCGTTACTTGGAATGAAGATTGCAGGTGCGCAATGGCATAACGCTAGTAATAATTCACTTTGGTAACGGAACTTTTGATAACTGCTTTACTATAGGTTCAATACTCACGCAGCTAACAACAGCAAGCGGAATTTTCTAATGATTAACGCAACTACCAGAGCTGTACTGTATTCTTGAAAACGGCACAACGGCACAGAATGTCGCCATAATAAGGCTGAAGCCACAAATTACTTCAACCTGCAACCACGAACATGAACCTTCAAATACACTGTAGTATGTTAAAAGACAGCATGTGATATTGTATTGTGAGCACATACAGTATGTACACATGCTAGGCCTTCTCGAGACTGAGATTGTACGTCCGTGAAAGATGCAAACGGGACCAATTTGCATCCGAAGGTTGCATTTTTATTTGTCATTTATCATTTATTTATGGCAAAATTCAACATGGGATTTTTAGGGAAAATGGCAATGACAAGACAGAGTAACTTTTTCTGTTGTTGCAATTTCATCGCAAGGTCTAGTCCAGGTTGTATGAACTGCCGTAATTTAGGCCGAGACCGGTCAATGTGTACATAAGGGCTTACCAGAAGACTATCACAAAAGCATTACAGATTTAGTTTATTTCTTGCTCACATTACTTTCGACTGCTTTTTATTGATCGTTTCTGCTACCAGCAAAACTGCTCTCTTTGTTACTCTAAATCGGATTAAGTACAGGTTGAGCACTGTCGTGGAATATTCGGAAGGGCTTGTGAATGAGCACTCTGGCCTGCTCTCAGTGTTCGCGCTAAGGTGTGGGATTGCGTGAATCCCGCTTTTGTCTTTCTAATTCAAAAATAAATCTCATGCAGGAAAATCTCGCACACATTTCTGCAGCTGAGATCATAACTACAATTAAAATACACACATTAAATTGCAATAGTATCTTTACCAAGTGATAACCCCCTCCTTGATTTTGAAAATCCCTCCCACAAAATTTCTAGAGAGGGAATTCCCTCCCAGATTCAATTCTTTAGCGCGAACACTGCCTGCTCTCATAATGAGACACGCCTGAGTGCACACCTTCCGAGCTCTACTGTGACGTACCACAGCAGTGAGTTTTGAAAAGACCCCTTACTCATGTATCACTTCCTTTTGATACCAAAAATGCGAGAAATTGCATTTTTTGTGAACATTGGCTGCATATAATTTATACCTAATGGTAATAAGTGTCTGGTCACAAATTTGAAAGAAATTATTGTAGTCATTATTTATCCTGTCATTGCCATTTTATTAGTGTGTTAGATGTTCAGAATCTCTTAGTTTAACCATTTACCCTCAAGATGTGAGAAAATTTCTACAGGTGTGACAAAAAATCATGAAGTTTGTGAACAAACTCAATAAGCCCCTTTAAGAGTCCTGTAACGTGCTAGTGGTGGCGGTACCAGAATTGCAGCCCATCTACTCGGAGGGACTTTAACCTTTGTGAATTACGTATCAAATGCTGATATCTTTGGTAGAATCCAAGGACGTGTGCTTCGCAGAATTACCAACACTATTCACAGAAAACTTGATTTATCCCCTTTCTTGTTATCAAATTATCCTTGATGTTAATCAGTTAAATAACAGAATTTTACTGAAGCCAATTATTTAGTCGTCATGCAGTAATTCTTCTGATAAACTATCTACCAGATGATTGCTCAAACAGTACCCTGAAGATAGCTGAACTTTATACAGCTTTGAATCTCTGCCTGCACTCTGCAGTTTCAAGACCAGTATTAGCATATGATGTCACCATCAGCATGGAAAAATAAGCATCTTTGCTTTTTCGAAATGGATACTTCAAAAGTCATAAGATTAATTGAAGTCATTTAAACAATTAAGTGCCAGTAATTAAACATAGAGTCCAAAGAAAATTTTCACAAACACCAAGAAGGCAACCATGTTGAAACAGGCCGGCCTGTCGTGTAGTTGCATTGTCACATGGACTGACAGTTGTGCCAACTATTGGAAATAAGTTAACAACAGCCAAGTTGATTTGTGTCATGCAGAGGCATGTACATGAGCGTGCAGCTAGCTTTTTGATCCCTTCATCCCTGTCTTTGTCAACTTACTCTGTACTGGAAGGCAATATTCAATTCCACCACCACACCATCTTTGTTGAGACAATCGAGATCATCAAAGGTGAGAGTTCGAAAGACAGACGGAAAAATTATGAACTTGAAACCAGGAGGCCCAGAGTGCAGACCCTCTTGCTTCACATCATTGTAGAGAGTTCTGGAGATAGTGTTGTACATCAGTGCCACTGTTGCAGTTAAAAACATGATGAATGTGCATACAAACTATAAATAAATTTATAAACATCAAAACTTGTTTTTTACTTCAAATTCACAAAGCAGTTAAGTTTTACACTACACAACAATTAAGACTTTCCTAGATAAATTTATTACACTTCTCTTATGGGTGTTTACTCAGGGGCAATTGCTTTAACACAGGATTTTCAAGCATTTCATGAGAACAAAATTCCCTTATTATTCCAGGGTAAATGCTTCAACACAGGATTTCAAGCAAATTTACCAGTTTTGACCAGTTTGAAACATCTTTTTAATACTGACATATGACAAAATACAACAGACTGGCAGACCACTTTCTCTTTTAACACTAGTCAAATCCCTTAACATTTCTTGATTTACAGTTTGGCAAACTTTTCAAATTCCTTGACATGTGCTCCAACTGGAAAAAGATCCTACACACCAGTGCATGTCAGAAGCTTGCAGGGTCAACTCCGTAATAAGTCTGATAGGCCAAAGCTTCTTGAGGCTCTAGCTTTCAGTAAAATTTGTTCGAATTCTGGTACGGTCTAAACATGCAGAAGGGATAGTGAATGAGGAGAGTGGATGACAGGAGGGCTTACAGAACCTCTCATACTCGAAGGTCCTTAAGTGTCCCAATCTCCCACCCTCAAATACAAATGTCTTTTTGTAAATTCCTTCCATTATTTCTAATTCAACTAGATGAAGAAACAAATGGTATGCTCATGGATAACTACTTCCATAACCAACTCATGACAAATGTTTTTAAACTGTTAACCACGACAGTCAAAAGATAATATCCCATATATATATATATATATATAACGCTAGATCGACCTGTTAGGCGAAATCGGTATACCGCCAATACAACCGGCGAAGAAAACCAGAAAGCCTAAGGGCTTAGTGATTCCTTGCCGAATGGGGATGTTTTGTTGTACTGAGGTTTATCCCTCAAATTTATCTACCTTGACTACATCATTTTACAGTATTTTAACAATTCCACCTCTGCTGACCTCACATGAACTTTGAACCCCACCAAATATAACAAAAAAGAAAAACGAAAGTGTCTTGAAAGGAATTCAACTCCAATGGATCTTGGATCTTGAAAATTCTTGGGAAATTTTGTTTTTTGTCCTCTGGTGACCCCTGATGACTATCTTGGGAATTCTTGGGAAATTTTGCTTTTTGACCTCCGGTGACCCCATATAACAATCTTGGAAATTCTTGGGAAATTTTGCTTTTTGACCCTTGGTGACCTCAGATTATGATCTTGGGAATTCTTGGGAAATTTTGCTTTTTGACCTCTGATAACTCCAGATAATGATCTTGGGAATTCTTGGGAAATTTTGCTTTCTGACATCTGGTGAAACCTGAGGACAATCTTGGGAATACTTGCGATATTTTGCTTTTTGACCTCTGATGACCCCATATGATGATCTTGGGAATTCTTGGGAAACTGCTTTTTAACCTATAGTGACCCCGGATGACAATCTTGAGAATTCTTGGGAAATGTTGCTTTTGATCCCAGTGACTGCAGATGACAATCTTGGGAATTCTTGGGAAATCTGTTTTTTTTACCTCTGGTAACCCCAGATGACCTTGACCTCCACCAAAATTGATAGAGTTTTTCCTCTCAACATGGCAAATTTATATACCAAATATGAAAGGTGGCTATCATTGCTATCTTGAGATATCGTGCTTACAAGCCATTTACAAGGTTTCTGTAGTTCAACCTCTGGTGACCTCAGATGACCTTTGACCTCTACCAAAGACAATAGCGTTCTTCCTCTCAACATGACAAATCTATATCCGCCATTCCTATCTTGACATATCCCAATTTCAAGGTTTTCGATCTTTGACCTCTGGTGACCTCAAATGACCTTTGACCTCCACCAAAAAACAATAGGGTTCTTTCTCTCAATATGACATATCTATATACCAAATATGAAAAGTGCTGGTCACTCCTATCTTGAGATATAGTGATTACGAGCTTTTTGGCCTTTTACCTAAGGTAACCTCAAATGACCTCTGAACTTCACCAAAAATTTTAGAGTTCTTCCTCTCAACATGATGAATCTATATACCAAATATGAAAAGCGTCGGTCATTCCTATCTTGAGATAGCTTGATTATGAGCCTTTTCGGCTTTTAACCTGCGGTGGCCTCAAATGACCTTTAACCTCCACCAAAAACAATAGCGTTCTTCCTCTTGACATGTAAAATCTGTATACCAAATATGAAAAGTGTCGGCCTTTGCTATCTTGAGATATCGTGTTTACGAGGTTTTCGCCGTTTAACCTCTGGTGACCTAAGATGACCTTTGACCTCTACCAAAAGCAATAGGGTTCTTCCTCTCAACATGACAAATCTATATACCAAATATGAAAAGTGTTGGTCATTGCTATCTCGAGATATCGTGTTTACAAGCCGTTTACAAGGTTTTCGCAGATTAACCTCTGGTGACTTCAGATGACCTTTGACCTCTACCAAAAACAATAGGCTTCTTCCTCTTGACATGACAAATCTGTATACCAAATATGAAAAGTGTTGGCCTTTGCTATCTTGAGGTATCGTGTTTACGACATTTTTCGCAGTTTAACCTCTGGTGACCTCAGATGACCTTTGACCTCTACCAAAACCAATAGGGTTCTTCCTCTCAACATGACAAATCTATATACCAAATATGAAAAATGTCGGTCATTGCTATCTCGAGATATCATGTTTACAAGCCGTTTACGAGGTTTTCGCAGATTAACCTCCGGTGACCTTGGATGACCTTTGACCTCTACCAAAAACAATAGGGTTCTTCCTCTTGACATGACAAATCTGTATACCAAATATGAAAAGTGTCGGTCATTGCTAACTTGAGATATCGTGTTTACAAAGTTTTCGGTTTTTGACCTCTGGTGACCTCAAATGACCTTTAACCTCCACCAAAAACAATAGGGTTCTTCCTCTCAACATGAGAAATCTATATATCAAATATGAAAAGTGTCGGTCATTGCTATCTCGAGATATCGTGTTTACAAGCTAGGCGTCACATACACACACACACACACACACATACACACACGCATACATACACACACACACACACACGACATCACCATCGCATAGATTCCTTGCCTGCCTTGGGCAAGGAATCAAAAACAATAAAATACATAAGATTATATTTCCCCTTTTGGTTCTGAGATATATATGCACGTTATTTCAATGGCCCGTAAGTCCTTAGTGTTAACGGATACATGCACGTAAGTTGGTGTGCAGCTAAGTAATTGCATAAACATTATGTGGTAAATCGGACTTGCGTATAGAGTTACGCATTCCTACATAAAACAGTGTGTAAAACGTTAAGGCGAAACGATTTTTTCGCCTAAGGGTCGAGTTCTCCCAACAGTCGCGTTTTTTCATATGGTTTTTCGCCTAAATCCCAAATTAGCAAAATATATATCTATATATATATATCTATATATATATATATATATGTATATATATGTATATGTATATATATATATGTATATATGTATATATATATATATATATATATATATATATATATATAATGTATATATATGTATATATATAGATATATATATATATATATATATATATATATATATATATATATATATATCTATATAGATATATATCTATATAGATATATATATATATATATGTATATATGTATGTATGTATGTATGTATATATATATATATATATATATATATATATATGTATATATATGTATATATATATATATATATATAATATATATATATATATATATAACGCTAATTCCCACCTTAAGGGGAAATTGTTATATCTGCTTGTACATAGGGCGAAAAAAAAGATAATAAAATACATAACAAATAAATTCGCCCTAACGTCTAAACATATAAATTAACGTTATTTCAATGGCCAGCCATCCGTTCGTGTTAACAGCTAGGTGTCCGTAAATTGACAACTTTGAAGTAATGGCATCTAGTTTGTAAATCTAAGAGGGCGCCCTCGTAAGTTTACGTATTGCTATAGGAAAAGTGTGTGGAAACGTTAAGGCGAAACTTATATTTCACCCAAAAATTTTTTTCCCCTTAAGGTCGACTTTTCAACAACATCTTTCCCCCTAAGTGCCGAATTAGAGAAATATATATATATATATATATATATATATATATATATAACGCTAGATCGACCTGTTAGGCGAAATCGGTATACCGCCAATACAACCGGCGAAGAAAAAAACAATAAAATACATAAGATTATATTTCCCCTTTTGGTTCTGAGATATATATGCACGTTATTTCAATGGCCCGTAAGTCCTTAGTGTTAACGGATACATGCACGTAAGTTGGTGTGGAACTAAGTAATTGCATTTACATTACGTAGTAAATCGGACTTGCGTACAGAGTTACGCATTCCTATATAAAACAGTGTGTAAAACGTTAAGGCGAAACGATTTTTTCGCCTAAGGGTCGAGTTCTCCCAACAGTCGCGTTTTTTCATACGGTTTTTCGCCTAAATCCCAAATTAGCAATATATATATATATATATATATATATATATATATATATATATATATATATATATATATATATGTAATAGTACTCATTGCAATCAAGTACTGTAAAGAAAACATTTTCAAAAGTTTTAAATTACCATTATGGGTAAAAGGAAGTGGGTAAACTTTTCTCTAGTCAACTTTTATAATTTCCAGAAAATGTTTATACAGGATCAAATTAAATTGACAAAGCTGTGACTTTAAAATGTGCATTTTGGGCCGCCTTAAACTGGGATGATAGGCTTTTATTTTCTTGAACATATTGGGCCACTTTGATGATTAGCCTTCCAACTTCAAAACTGGCTGCTCAGTCCCCGATGTGGGGAAAGGGAGATGATCCATGAACAAACCATCTTCCCCATACACTTTTCAACCCCTACCTATCCATTGGTAATGCCACCAACTTCACCTTTTTCAAAGTATAAATAGGTTCAAACTCCTTGATGCATCAGCAGCAAGAAACACAAAAATGGTAAACTCCATGAAGGGCAAAGCCAAATGGCTTTTTAGCTTGCAACTTTATTAGACACAGCAGGAACACAGATAACTTAGTCCTGAACAATTAAGGCTAAATATTGCAACACAAAATGTTAGATACAGGCTCAAATTAAATTGACAAAGCTGTGACTTTACAATGTGCATTTTGGGCCACCTTAAACGGGGATGATAGGCTTTCATTTTCTTGAACACACTGGGCCACTTTGATGATTAGCCCCCAACTTCAAAACTGGCTCTGCATTGGTAATGCCACCAACTTCACCTTTTTCAAAGTATAAACAGGTTTAAACTCTTTGATTGCACCAACATGGGTGGAAAAAAAATTAGGAATGTGGGAAGCTCCTTGCTATAAATTTTTGGAATTTGGAGGGAAATGTGAGCAGACAGAGGGAAATTTGGGTGGTTTTGTACATAAAAACATGAAAAAATTGTGGGAAATTTGACTAGCTTGCTGGAAAATGAACAATTATTCCAGCCCTGTGCATCAACAAACCAGAATGCAAAAATGCATCATGTGGTTTCGATGATTCATACATAACCTACAGTATCATGGAATTATGGTAGTATGAAGTGACTGCAAACTTTTTTAAGGCCGGACCCGATGACCCCAAATGACCTTTGACCTCCACCAAAAGTGATAGGGTTCCTCCTCTCACCAGTAGGCATCTACATACTAAGTATGAAATTTATCCAAGCTTCCTATGTCAAGATATTATGTTACCAGGGTTTAAGGGTTTGACCCCCGGTGACTCCATATGACCTTTGACCTCCACCTAAAGCAATAGCATTCTTTGCCTTACCATAACTCATACATTCTATGTACAAAATTTATCCATGCTTCCTACATCAAGATATTGTGCTAACAAAATTTTCAGAGTTTGACCGCGGTGACCCCAAATGACCTCTGACGTCCACCAAAACAATAGCGTTCTTCCTCTTCCCATAATGCATCTACATACTAAGTATGACATTCATCCAAGCTTTCTACCTTGAGATTGTGTTAACAAGTTTTTCCGAGTTTGACCCCTGGTGACCTCAAATGACCTTTGACCTTCAATAAAATCGATACGGTTCTTCCTCTTTATATAACACATCTACATACTAAGTATGAAATTTATCCAAGCTTCCTACATCGAGATATCGTGTTAACAAGGTTTTCACCATTTGACCCCTGGTGACCCCAGATGACCTTTGACCTCCACCAAAAGAGATACGATTCTCTGCCTTACCATAAGGCATCTACATACGAAGTATGAAATTTATCCAAGCTTCCTACATCAAGATATTGTGTTAATAAGGTTTTCGGTGTTTGACCCCCATGACCCCAAATAACCTTTGACCTCCACTAAAATCTATAGGGTTCTTCCTCTTTCTATAACACATCTACATACTAAGTATAAAATTTATCCAAGCTTCCTACCTTGAGATATTGTGTTAACAAGGTTTTCAGGGTTTGACCCCTGGTGACCCCAGATGACCTTTGACCTCCACCAAAAACAATAGGGTTCTTCCTCTTCCCATAACGCATCTACCTACTAAGTATGAAATTCATCCAAGCTTTCTACCTTGAGATATTGTGTTAACGAGGTTTTCAGAGTTTGGCCCCTGGTGACCCCAAATGACCTTTGACCTCCACCAAAAACAATAGGGTTCATCCTCTTCCCATAATGCATCAAAATACTACGTACAAAAGTTATCCAAGCTTCCTAACTTGAGATATCGTGTTAACAAGGTTTTCAGGGTTTGACCCCTGGTGACCCCAGATGACCTTCGACCCCCAACCAAAACAATAGGGTTCTTCCTCTCAATATGGGGCATCTATGTACCACATTTGAGAGCTGTCAGAGTTTCCCTTCTTGAGATATCGTGTCAACGAGCAAGTGTCACAAACACACACACACATACACACACACGTACATACACCCATACACACGCCAGCAGTTGCATAGGTTTCTCTTATCATCAAAACCAACAAAAATGGCAAACTCCATGAAGGGCAAATCCAAATGGCCTTTTAGCTTGCAACTTTATTATGTCACAGCAGGAACACAGATAACTTAAGAACAATTAAGGCTAAATATTACAACAGGAAGTACTGTAAGTGAAGGAAAATAAGGCGAAAATAAACTTCTGTGTAGGTACAGTACATCTTTAGGATTTGATAGACCCCAGAAAAAATGTGCGGGCACTGTGGCCATGGTTTCTGGTGACTGGAAATTTCCACCACTCTTAAACATAGCCACGATACTCAAGAAAATTTCCATAGAATATTTTTGCCATTTTTTCAGTTCCGGTAGGTTCCTGAGAATCATATCAACAAAGTCAGAGACTAGATAGCTTTGGATGTAAAATTTCCAAGGCCACCAAGTGCAGCAAGAAGCTGGTTTGGTAAATTTCAGCTTAAGATACATTTTAGAAACCACTTACTCTCATCAGACTGCAGTGTTTTCAGAGAGGTTGCTATGAGAATAATGATTCCTACAATTCCAACGACGAAACATCCGCCTGCTATGTAGGCGATCTTCTTGTTGTCTGCCATTGTAGATGAGCAAATATCCAAATCTTCAACTACAGCAATTTCTAAAGAAATAAGAAATATCACACTTAAGCCTAGATTAAGTGTGGCATGTATTTTTTAAGTATGGTTCAGATACTCCAGAAAACCTGGCATATCACCGCTGAAAAACCCCAGTCATATGTCACAGTAGAATATCTTGGTTGAAAGTTGCATTAGTAATACTACACCTTGAGTATGCATATAACTTTTTCAAAACATGTAAGAATTAAAGTAACAAAACTTATCCTACAGGTTGGACAAATGAGTGATTCTGAAGACAATCTGCAATCAAGCAAAAATGTGAAAAAATATGATCATAATTGCAAAAAGCGTGATTATGTAACAATTTTATCAATGGTTTTATTCTGGTATGTTTTCACTATCGGTGGGCAGCTCATTTGCCAACAGCTAAAAACAACAGCAGTACATTCCTCCTTAACCCACCTACACCGATCTGTGAGGATTATGCTACAGTGTGTGCATTTGCTTATTTGTACTGATACGATAGCCTGAACATGTCATGCACTTTCATGGGGAGACAGGTTTAGTAATTTTGTGCCTATTACAGTAACTTGCAAATGGCACTCAAAGATGTAGTTTGCTGATATTTCCTTCACTGTGGAAGTAAAAAATTGACATTTGGTCAATTTAAAAAATTACATGCAACAAAATTAAAAATAAACACACAATTTGTGCTGTAAAGTTTCAATTGTGCATTTGTCCAATCTGCAACTTATAAATGAAAGACTACAAAAATATTAAATACCCATCCACTCTTTGGCATGAAGGAGATTCAAATGTGGCCAAACTGCACTTACAGTAGAAGTCTGCAAGGCAGAATTTTTTTCTGGTTTATGTATAAACTTCCACTGTTTGTGAGAAAGCTGGGTCCTGTTCAAGTGATAAGGGTGAAGAGCTATGGTAATTGAACAAGGCAGGATATTATGGTTGTGTCTCACAAACCTCAAATTCCTGATCACTGCACACTGTAAAACCTTTAAAAAGTTTGCAATACAAGGACAAAAAACTCCAGTTCTCTCATAGTCACAAACAGCCTGGCTACCTACCAGCAGGGAGTTTAGCAACTCTCTGCTCCCAGTGATGGCACCAGGACTCAGAATTTGGGACGAAAGTTCCCCCCCTCCAAAATATTTTAGGGGATTTGGGTTCAAAGATGGATCTCTCACATTCATGCAAATTAAGTATCATGAAAAATACTTTTTAGGTTGCTATTAGGGACATTTTCAATAGCAACAGTAATTGAAGTGCTGAATGAACAAAAGGCAAACTCACCATGGTACAGTAGGAATACAGTATTGAATAAATGTCATAACCTTTTTAACAGAAATCGCCTTAAATGGTCAGAACTCCAGATTTACACATTAATATGGTTGCTAAGGATAACTTTCCCCAGCAACAGCGGTGAAAGCACAGGATAAAGACACAATGAAACCTTATGATGCAGACAGGCTCTTCATGGAATACAGTGTACATTTTATTGACTTTTCAGGAGCAATAAGCCAAAATGGTGAAGATTCACATAACACACATTTTTTGGTTGTGGGGGTCATTTTTCCCTAGTAATACAATTGTTAAAGGACAAAAACAAAATACAAAACTGTTCAACAATTAAGTATATGTTGCTGACTTCTCATGAGAACTACCCCAAAATCAGGAAAAGAGAGAGCTTAAACTAACAACTCCACTGCTACAGTCAGCAATGTCCTTAGAAACAGGTTACCCTAAAGCAGGGCAGTACACTGCAACTGTTTTGGTCACCTTGACGACCATTTTTTTTTTGTTCATGCGATTATTTCATTGGCGAGTGACATTTGCACTTTTGGCCCTCCCATAATAATTTCAGAGAATCATGTATTTTTATTTAAATTGCACAAAAAAATTGCCATTAAGCCACTTGATATTATGTTCTCAACTTAACACACTTCCTAGCACCCCATTCCTGCCAGACACACACACATCAGTGTCTTCTTCCCCACAGTAAAGTAAAATCCCAAACAGACAGCAAAATTTAATTACAGATGTCGCTTGTGATCGGGTGTATCTACCGGTACAGTGCCTCACAACTAGGGAACCAACACTAATTTGACTAAGCATCAGTGAGTACTGAACTTTACCTTTGACATTTATTTCAGGTGCTTTTGTGATTTCCAACTTTGGTTAGGTTGGTGACAAAAGTTTTAATTTTAATAGCCAGGAACCACTTGTCATTTTCTCCCTGTGTACAGCCTTGCTCTAAAGTTAATAAGTACTTTCCTCTCCCTACCTATCTCTAAAACAGACATATCATGTAATAACATCTTTGGACAATGACCACTGCCATTCTACAAAGGGATGGTTGTATCTGCTTTAATGCAATATGAAGGCCACACACACACCCACCCACACCTTAAAAGGCCATACCCAATAATAACAAAATTTATAAACAGAAAGACACTGAGTGCCATCAATGGATATGAAAAATCAAATGTACTTTAAGACAAATTTTATATTTCAACCAATGATTATCTTCAAGTGCAAATTTGTTACTGTATTATCTTAAGTACATGAAGTACAGTACAATGAGTTTAGTGTGTGTGTGTGTGTGTGTGTGTGTGTGGGGGGGGGTTACGCTCATGATTTTGACAAATTATTTCAGTTTCAGTTTATTGAATAGGCATCTCATATAATCAGGTTGAATATAAGTTTAACTACACAAACAAGAGTGAATGGTACACACATGCCAAAACCACTAATCCACATTGTAGTTGGTGGCAAAGACACTTTTATTGTTGCCTCTTCAAAAAATTCATGCACATTTTACAGAAATGTTCATGGCGGCCAGAAACACCCTGGCCGTAAAAAATCAGCATCCTCAGCATCGTATCCTAGGCCTACAGTAACTTCCATTTATTTGGACAAATTTTTCATGTTATGTTACATGTGAGTGTGATTTATTCCCTTTTGCTGTATAACTAGGTTTGCTAAATACAGTTACTGAGCTTACTTGATTGTTTTGTACATAAATGTATATAACCAGGCTACATTTTGGTAGTACAGGTGAGCCGGGCTACTGTACAATACGCAGGACCGGTGCACTGAAGTGGAGTTACAGTACAGTAAGTACCCACTCAGGCAGACTATCCGCTCACTGACAACTTTATAAAAGAGGCTGAACTTCCTACTGTAATGCCAAGTCTTGCAAAACACTTCACTACAGTAGCTACTTACAATGGCCTTCAACCTAAGAAGTACTATGCACCTTCAAAGGTTGTGTGGCATGCCACCAAAAAGAGCTGTTTCACTTGTCAGCTAAAGAATGAAGTCTTCCAATGAAAGATCCATTGCAATTATTTCAATATCTATTAGCCTTCCCTTTTCAAACTACACGTCTTCAAAGTTTGATGGTTTCTGAAGTAACTCATTGCCTATGCAAAAATAATGATGTGGAGTGTTGCACAGTGTTAAGATTTCTTTTGTTAACCCTTTATATATTATATCTTAATTACTGATCAGATAGTTTACAGTTTGACGAGTGATATCAATATATCTCAAAGAAACAATTTTAACTTTTTTCACGTATCTCCTCAGGGGATAACAATACTACCAGTGTCCTTGAAATTAAGGTTGAAAAAACAAAGTCTAACATTAGCCATATATGGTATGTCTATCTTTTGATGTCACATATTTGCATATTGTAGCTCATGTTTATTCATGATACAAGTGTGAAATAGAAATTAACCTGTAAAATGGTCAATTTTTGATGGATTTTAATGGGAATTGCGGCTATTTTCTGGATTTTAATGCTTTTTACATCAAATTTCCAACTATGTAATGTTCATGTCACCAGACATTTAAAGTTATGGTGACATGCCACCAAAAAAAGCTGTTTTCACTTGGCAGTTTTAAGAATAAAATCCTCCAATGAAAGATCTGTTGCAATTATTTCAATATCTTTTACTGTTTTAAAGATATACCTCTTCAGAGTTAGATTGTTTCTGAAGTACAGTAACTCATTGAAATGCAAAAATGATATGTACATTGTTGGACAGTGTTAAGATTTCTTTTGTTAACCCTTAAACGATCTCTTAATTACTGATCAGATACTGCAGTTTATGGGTTGTTGAGTGATACCAATATTTTTCAAGGAAACCATTTTAACTTCCACAATAAATCACCCAGGGAATAATAATGCTACAAGTGTCCATGAAATGAAGGTTGAAAATACAACTTAGGCTAACGTTTACCATATTTGGTATGTCCATCTTTTGGTGTCACAAATTTGCATATTTAGCTCATGTTTATTCATTATACAAGTGTAAAATAGAAATTACCCTGTAAAATGGTCAATATTTGATGAATTTTGATGAGAATTGCTGCTATTTTGAAGTATTTTCTGGATTTTCAATACATTTTACATCAAGTATCCAACTATGCAATTTTCATGTCACCAGACCTCTAACTAGTGACAAAATAACAAAGGATTCCTTTCAGAGAGAAATTTGTAAACTGGGAGCATGTCCCCCCTAATCCTTCTTAATTCTTCTTTTTCATTTAAAGGACCCTAAGTCTGAGCGGCATCGTCAATATGGGGTCTTACCAACTGCTAACACAAACTGGGGCATAGTACAATTTCTTACTAAAACTACTGAAATTTCTCTGAATCAATCAAAGCACCCTATTAGCCCCCTCCTTCTTCTTCTGGAATACTGGCAGGGCTCTTAAAAAGGAGCACAAGCCAGGGGAATGCAAAGGGGTGGGGTTGCTAATCAAAGAGCAAGTGTGCTTTAAAATTGTAAACACTGCTGTCATTGACAGTCCCTTCAGGCAAATTGTTCCATTCCTTTATACAGTAGTTCTTTGAAAAAAAGGAGTTCTTCTGAACATTAATGCTGCACAAGGGTTGATAAGGTAGAAGTTTTGCGTACTCCTTCTCCAAAGGCCTTGTCCCGTTAATCTATCATTCCAAGACTGTGACATGGAATGTTAGGCCAGACACACAGTCGACGAGCGCCCAACTATACAGTGTATGTAGGCCATATTGCTAATCTTATCATCATCATCATCTTCGGTACGTTACAGTATCAGTTAACCCATTGGGCACAGATTCAATGGGAATTCGAGAGAGGGCTAGCAACATGCCAGGCGATTCCTGAAAATGTCCAGATTCTGTGCATCTACTACATTATCTGATAGTGTGTTCCAATTAATTATAATAGCTGGGAGATGGTTATTTATTATTTTATACATAAAACACAATTTATCAGTTTTCCTGCCATTTTGAAGTGTTGGGAGCTCCAACTTTTTTAGCAGGTGGGTCACGAAACCTTCCTCTCTAGACGTATAGTCACTGCTAAATTTTGCTGCTTTGCACTGTACTCTTTCAAGAAGATCAATGTCTCCTTGTTGGTGAGGGTCCCGTACAGCAGCCACATATTCAAGATTGCTACAAACCATTGAGGTGTAACTAATTTTCTTGCAATCTATAGGACAACGTTTAAGGTTTCTTTTTAAGAGTACCAGCATAGAACTTACTTTGGATGTAATTTTATTAGTATGAGTGGTCCATTTATAGTCTTCAGTGATGACTCCTAAGGTAGGGAGCGCTCTTAACTCATTGTAGTATATTATTACTTATTGAGTACTTAGAAATACGATGATTTGGATTTACTACTCAAAAGGTAACACTTTTTTGAGTTGAAACTCATTCCCCATGTCTTTGCCCATAATACTAGATTACAGTACTGTATGTAGATCTTGTTGTAGTGCGATATGGTCGCTTTGATTTCTTATGGGTCTGTAGAGGAGGCATTTGTCAGCAAATAATCTCACTTGCCAGGTTTGACAATCAGGAAGGTCATTTATATGGCAAAGGAATAACAGTGGACCAAGCACTGTCCCTCAAGTGGGACACCAGAAACATGGGAGCATACTCAGAGGTTTCTCCGTCAACAACACCATGCATCTTACGCTGAGTAAGAAAAGATGTAATCCACTTCAAGATGGTTCCATTTATGCCATAAGTTTGCAACTTATGGTAGTTCTTAATGTGGGACAGTATTGAAAGCTTTGGAAAAGTCAAGAACAGTATCAATATCAGTTTGCATATTTTTATCATAATTCTTCAATAAATCATCCATGGTTACTAATAGTTGAGTCTCACATGAGAACCCTTTACGAAAACCATGATTTATGGAGGTAAGAATATTATTACGATCCAAGTGATCCAACAAGTCTTTACAAATAGTGTGCTCCAGTAACTTAGAAATTACTTTATGTGAGAGAAACCCAGTGATGGTTTTCAGCTAAGTGGACACTGCCCTTTTTGAGTATGGGGGCCACATGTGCATTTCTCCAGTCTTCTGGAAGTTGCCCAGAGATCACAGATTTAGTAAAAAATTTTTGAGAGTCCTGGTGCCAGTTGTTGTGCTCATGTCTTTTGGTAAATACTGTATGTGGGAGATTTTCTGGGCCATTTACTTTAATAGAGATGTTAATGTTACTAGGCCTATAAAGCAGTTTTGCAACTCTGTCACTGGTGATAACAAGTGTGGGAATGGTGTAGTTTCTTTCTGGGGGCAGGGCTAGTCTTCTAAGTCTGTCTGGGGGGCAAAGACAGATATAAACTGATTTAATAGGATTTCAGCCTTTCCGGTACATCAGAAATAAGGTCTCCATTCTGTTAAAGGGGGAATATTCCGACACTGTTGCATTTCTTTGACTTGATATAACTCCAAAATGGCTTACTGTTCTTATTTTTACTCCTATCAATTATAATGTTATTGATGTAATCCTGTTCAGCTCATTTCATACTAGCCTTGAATAGGCCTATTGCTAATCTTAATTGCATAACACTGTGGGATATAAACGTTACGTTAAATTAAGTTAGTCTAACGTTTGCCACACTGAAAATGCCCGAACTCGAAAGGCTGCCGTTAGGCCTGCAACACATTTCCATTTAGAATAGAAGAAATGGGTGTGATAATGATCTCTCGAAAAAATGGTAAAGAAAATAATCTACGATTTCCCTTCACTAACCTTGTAGGCTATCCTTGATGAAGTTCTCTAGCGTCACCCGGCCCACACCGGCTTGTCAGTCTGCATGTGCATATGTGTGCTGCATTATTAACATATGCCGTATACTACCATACTAAAACTACCCTGTAGAAGTGCATAACATGCGTAAATGCCCTGCACTAGAGGTACGTGCGAGAAAAGAGTACTAGTGCGTAAGCTTCGGTAGCTATGCAGAAGATATTCCACATATGTCTGCTTACAATTCCATGTATTAAAAGAAAATTTCCTGAAATAGACACTAAGTTCCATTCATTTTAGAAAATATTCCAATTTTTGCACGTTTTCAAAAAGTCTTTTCATTTCTGAAATTTCTTTCAACCTTTAAAACCATTTTTAAAGCTTCTGGAATCCACTAAGGTTATTTTTATGAAAAGGAGATTTCCATGAAGGTAGACATATAAAATGCTGCTGAAACAATGAAAACCCCTCACTTGACCTTATTTTAAAGGTCACTACGCCTGCGCTGTAGGTAATTCCGAATTCACGTCTTCTGGGCACTGATTCTAAATTAGAGCCAAACTGGCCTAGCCTAGGGTACCCACAGGCGCCCCTTAACATTGTATAGTATACCATATACTATGTAGTATATATAGACGGAAAGGTATGTCACAAAAATCCTAGCTCGAACAAACAACTTACGTTTCTGGCACAATTACTGCACTCTTCTCGCCAAATTTGTCTGTGTCGAGACTTTTGATCATAAGGTACCTCAAGGCAGCTCTTTTTCCCGAATAATTTCACTTCGCATTGTCTGAAGGATGAAATTTCGATGGAGTAACAGTATGGGGATGGTAGCTGCTGATAGGAGAGCATTCAGCACTTCCACACTATATAATAAAATACTCCTAAAATATTCTCTAAAGTTCTCTTAACTTTCTAAATTTCTTCCAAAATTTGTTTAATTATGATTCACTTTTTATTAGTGCAAATCTTGCAGATATATATTAGCATCAATATGAACAATTTTTGAACACAGAAATTCATAAAATTTGAAAACCTTTTGAAAAGTGGAAGGGCTTGCATTTTGTACAAGCACTTGTGACAGTTGAACTGTAACTGTTGTACAGTCTTCAACTGCCACAAATGCTCATAGTAAATGCTAGCCCTCCCACTTTTCAAAAGGTTTTTCAAATTTTATGAATTTCTATGTTCAAAAATCTTGCATATTAATGCTTATATGTATCTGTAAGGTTTGTAATAATCAAAGCAAAACATAACTGACAAATTTTGGAAGAAATTCAGAAAGTTAAGAGAACTTTAGAGAATATTTTAGCAGTATTGTTTTATATAGTGTGGAAGTGCTTAATGCTCTCTATCAGCAGCTACCATCCTCATACTGTTACTCCATCGAAATTTCATCCTTCAGCCTGACAATGCCAAGTGATATTATTCGGGAAAAAGAGCTGCCTTGAGGTACCTTATGCTCAAAAGTCTCGACACAGATAAATTTGGCGAGAAAAGTGCAGTAATTGTGCCAGAAACGTAAGTTGTTTGTTCGAGCTAGGAGATTTGTGACATACCTTTCCGTCTATATAATACATAGTATATGGTATACTATACAATGTTAAGGGGCGCCTGTGAGGGTACCTAGGCTAGGCCTAGTTCTCACGTACACTTTGTTCCCTGAACTAGGCCTAGGCTATTGCAACACAAACTTTTGACCGGATGTTACTGTGAGAGTAACATCGTCTGCGTGCTTTGCTGCAGTGATTGTTGCTATATACGCGTATGCGCGTGTATGAACGTAGCCATAGCTATGGACAATGTCACAATTGGACAGTAATGCGTGCTATTTAGCATACAATAGTGTGAACATCATTCTTAGTAACAAGATTTAGCAGCTTGATAGAATGTTTAAAAAACAAAACAGGATCGTTTGTGTAAATCAAAAGTTTTGATATCTTTTTGGACACTAGGTGCAAATAATCTTAGACTGAAGGGTCTTAAACATATAAAGGACCTGCAGAGGTCACTCACATAGGAGTATAGGCCTATATGTGAATTTGAGAAAGATCAAGACCATTCAAAATTTTTGATGGTGGGGTAGCCCAATTTTGCCAATGGGTATATATTGCTGACCTAGTATGGGAAGCTCTAAGGCAACCCAAATACTGGGTCTGCAGACTGCGGACTAGAACTGGCCTAGGCCTAGGCCTAGCTTAGATTTTAGAGTGATGAAAAGTAAGAAAAGAATTGGGCCATGAAGAGAACCCTGCAGTACTCCCCTTGTAACTTATTTCCAAAAACGTGAAATGACCATTGGGCTGTTAATGACTTTAGCCTAATAACAACGAACAAGATGCAACTCTCTGACTCTGAGATTTACCAAGTGGATTTGCCAAGCGGATTATAGGCCTATTACCGTATTTATAATTAATTCGCCAAAGTTCTATTTTCTAACGTTTGTCACTCCTTACTTCGGGTGTAGGCCTATAGTAATAGGAACGTAAAGCTGGGTCCTGTTCAAGGGCTAAGATCTACCATGCAGCGACGAATTTATCCAGGACTATAAGGGGAATGTTGACAGAATTATCAAACGAAAAGGTTCCCTTTTCCTAACTTACATGCTCTTTCGATGTAGCTTACAAAAGTTACACGCAGAACAACGGGATATTTCCCTCTCTCAGTCTCAAATTGTGTGATCGCTCGGAATGCCTGTGGGCTGTGATTTCGAAGCGAGTTCAAGCCAAAGATAGTTTGGAATCTATGCTTGTAATATCTTTGGTTCAAGCGACCATATACATACAACTCACTGCATCTCGACACTCGACGGCATAGCCTACATTCAACGTACAGGTAATCAGGGTAACCCTGCTGAAGTAAAGGTCTTCAATTTGGTGTTTTCAATAACAGAGGGCAATCCACCATTCCATAAAATTGCAGTTTGGCTGGAGGGTGAACCCTCTACATGTAGTCCCAAAATATTTTGTTGGGGTTGATTTTTGACCCTGTTATGAGAGGGCAGTGAATCCTTTGTTAGATGTATTTGGTAGTGATTGAGTTGGAGATTATGCTGTCAAAAAATGGTTGAAATTGATACCACCTGAGCCGATTGTGAGGTTTTGGAAGACAGCGGACCTGTCTCATATATTGGTGAGTGAAAAGGGGCCGGGGGTGGCGGATCACAAGTTTTTTATTCATTCGCCCGTTGCTCAAAAAGTCAATGGTCACTGATGCTGCAAAAATCCCTATGTGCCAGTAACAACCAATTGGTGAGCTTTGCATTGATGGGTCACATGCTGGCGTTGAAAACTTTGACAAGGAATGAGAGGCAGCGTAACAAGGACCGTTTTAGTGTGTAAGTCGGACCAAATTTTAAGTGCTGCATGAGGTTAATAATAAAGGAATGGTTACGGGTTCGTTGAATACAGCCATGTACATCCGCTTATGCAGGATCATTTAATTGAAGGGGCGAGGTGACTTCAAGTTTGACAAATGCCGAGTATGACGGCCTATGGAAGAGTGTAGTAAAGTGTCTCAAACCCGGGACGCCCCATCGCTCTCCACCTCCCTCCCTTGATACGCACTTGAATGCAAAATGCTCCTTCAGGTTAATGATACCAATCCCAGAACAGCCGACAAGCTGGCCGTCAGTAGTTCTTTAAATTACCATATCATTACGGTAAGGATTTTGCAAAGAAGTCTTAGCATTTATTTAAACTTCAGAAAGCACGCGCCACGTGTACCAGCAATCATTCTTCCATTGATTCGCGCGGCGTATACTTGATTTTGGTCCGTTTGAAGGTCTTTGAAAAGTTGTAGAATGTTAAAGTCACAAGTAAGTAAAGATCGAACTCTACAGTGCCCGAAGAGCGCTGAAAATGTTGTGTTCGAGTTGGAGGATTTGTGCTCTTGAGACCAAAGAAGTCAGAAAGTCAGGGGACTGATGATCGTCGTCGGCCGGGGACCGTCAGCGGTGAAACCAGATGGGGGTGGTGCCATGTATGCCTCTCGTCGACGACTGATCCCCGCAAGGTCGTTTAAATTTCCCAGTGCAGTCGGGAAGCGTTAAAATATGAAGTAGTCCACAATTGTAAGTCGCCCCTTGTGGTTTACTTGATATTTTGATTTAAATGAGGACAGATCCTGTAGTAATTTCCCCCAAATTTTCCAATTTCACGCCTAAAAACCCAAAATGCGCGCCGAAAATTTTGAATTTTGCTCTCGACGACCTTACGGCACTTCGTTTCCCTTGTCGGGGCTTCAGGCTGCAGTCCTACGTAGGCAAGTTTGGACCCCTGTCGCACAAATTCTGGCGCTACCCTTTCGGTGAATTACACATTTTATCGTACCTACTAGGCATATCCCGACTAAATGTTTACCGAAGAAATTGGAAAAATTTGCGACGGGCAAGACCACGACTCACCTGAGCTTTACCCCGCCCCTCCCCCACCCTTCCCCCCACCCCATTGATGTCATTTATAGGGCAGGATACTAAGAAACATGAAGTACAGACCATGCAATAAACATCAATAGCGTTACATTCAAGCATACTGAAACAAATTTTGGGGGTATGTTTCAGGCAATTTAAAGTACGGTACCAATAGTTAAGGATGCAGATGAAAAGGGGAGCTCGCTCCGGCTCCCGACCCCCCTTACATCCGGCACTTCTACTTGTATATCGCACAACTTAACACTATAGACTACTAATTATTTATAGTGCGCTAGATCATCAGCTATGTCGTGGCTTAGTTGGTATGGCGCTCGACTCCGACAGTTAAGTACGGTACGTGAGTTCAAGTCCTCCAGGGATTCGCTTTCCTATAGAGAATCCTATGGACGTGATTAAAATGACTCAAATATTCTTGGAGGACGAACCATGGCACTCATGTTATGTAAAGACTTGCTGTGAGACCTTTTCTAAATTTAAAGACCTAAAAGCGCACGTTGGAGAACATCACTCAAAGTTGAAGCCACAGGAGTATTCATGTGCACGCAGAAGCTGTCATTTGACCTTTTCTACCCCATGGGAGTGGATCCAGCATCTCGCCCGTAAACACGCAGAATTTGTGAGCGGAAAAGAGATTGAGTTCTTTGACAAGTACTTTTTAAGACAATAATCTTTCCCATGGTCAATCTGTCAATTGCTACTGTAAATGTGAATGGTCTACGTAATCACTCAAAACGATCACGTGTTATTCAATGGTTGAAAATCTTCGCCTTTGATATCATTCTACTGCAAGAACTTTATTTATCTTCGGAAATGGATTTTTCGTGCTTTAAGCGGGAGTGGGACGGACCAGTTTACTTCTCTTCTAGCCTGTCATCCTACTCAGGGGGCGTGGGTATTGCCCTAAATAGCAAGCACCGATGGAACGTATCCCAAATACGTCGTGACATTAAAGGTCGCTGTATTTCTCTTTTATGTTCTTTAAACGAGACCACCTTCCGTGTGTGCAATGTACACTGCCCAAATCCTCCTGGAGACAGAAAGGAATTTTTAAGCAATCTTGATTTTTACTTGCGTGGTCCCAACCCTTTGATTCTTGGTGGCGACTTTAATTGTGTAATGGAAAGTATAGATCGTGAAAATCTTTCACTTAACGCATATTGCACAGCCGGACAGAATGAAATTACCGACCTCGTCTCCGCATATAACCTTGTTGATTGTTATAGAGTGTTGCACCCGCTACTCCCCGGCTATACATGGTCACGGACGGGCAATTACCTAAAATCAAGACTGGATAGAATCTACTTATCCAAAGACTTTGCTCTCAATTCTGCTCGCATTGTTTTGTGCCCTTACTCAGACCACGACTGTGTTAACGTGGACTTCAAGCTGTCAGGCTCTGCCAAGAAAGGCAAGGGATATTGGAAGTACAATACTTCTCTTAATAAAGACAGTGCATTCTGCGAAGATTTTCGCTCTTACTACAAATTGTGGTCCACTCTCAAGCCTGGTTTTCAATCTACTTCCGACTGGTGGGAAAGCATCAAGGGCAGGATTAAACAGCTTGCTATTGAGCATAGTGTGCGTATAGCTCGCGTAAAGAGGGATCGTATGTTATCGTTACAAACAATGTGTAGCAATTTAAATAAAGATGAGGTTGATGTAATTTTAGAAAGCGAACTTAAAGGGGCTTGTATCCGTTCACGAGTTCAGTTACTTGATGAAAACGAAAAGCCCTCGGTGTTCTTTTGTAGAGAAGAGAAACGCCGAGCCCAGCAGAAGGTCATTAATAATATTCAAAATAAGCATGGCAAAATTGTATCCAGACAAAATGAAATCATGGATGTTTTCCACAATTTTTATACAGGTCTATTTGCTGAAGATTGTACTGTAGATGCAAACATGCAGGATGTTTTTATTGATTGTTTAGATTCCCAAGTAAGTGATGATGATAATGCTAGAATGGAGAGAGCCATCAATCTAAGTGAAGTTAGGAATGCTCTCTCAACTTCTGCTAAGAATAAATCTCCCGGCAATGATGGCCTGCCTTATGAATTTTACTCACACTTTTTCGATTTGTTAGGAAATGACCTGGTCGATGTGTTCAATGACATTTTCAATAACGGCACTCTGACCGAAAGTCAACGTACTGGTCTTGTTACTCTGATCCCTAAAAAGGGCGATACCACTAACCCGTCTAACTGGCGGCCTATTAGTCTACTTAACTGTGACTATAAGATACTTGCCAAAGTGTTGCAAACTAGGCTGAAAATAGTCATCCCAAATATTGTCAATGAGTTTCAAACTTGCTCCATTCCAGGGAGATCCATCCACGACAATTTGCTTCTTGTAAGAGATATTAGTGATTTTTGTGTCTTGGGGAACCACCCGTGTGCCCTCATATCTATCGACCAACAAAAAGCCTTTGATATGGTGAACTGGTCCTTTTTAATGAAAATACTACGAAAGCTTAACTTTGGCAAAAACTTTCAGAAATGGATCTCAATTTTGTATAGGAATATTTGTAGTCGTTTAATGATTAATGGATATCTTTCCGACAGAGTACACATATCAAGAGGAGTCAGGCAAGGATGTCCCCTATCGCCACTGCTGTACGTTTTATTTATCGAACCTTTGGCAAGATTCATTAACTATTGTGATAATATTAATGGTTTTGTAATACCAGGAAGTACCAAACGGGTCAAATTCCTTCAATATGCTGACGATGCCACATGTATTGCGACACGTGTTTCGGACATCTTACTGTATTTTGAAATTTTAAATAAGTTTGAAAGGGCCACTGGCGCTCGTATCAATTTGACGAAAACGCATGGGTTGAAATTGGGAAGTTTTTCCTCACAACACCTTCCGGGCAATATACAATGGAGTACTTCTGATATTAAAATAACAGGGGTAGTTTTTGGTAGTGATGATTCTGTTTTCAGTAATTGGGCCAAAAAGATCACAGCTACGCAGTTTCGTGTTAACACTTGGTCAAAAAGACACCTGACCCTCATAGGGAAAACACAGGTCGTTAACACGGTGATATATCCTATGTTTTATTTTTTGGGGCCAGTTTTTTCGATTCCTGAGCGGGCGGTCAAGGAGATACACAAAGCTGTGTTCGCCTTTATATGGGGGATTAACAAGCCTGATCTTGTCTCCCGTGACGTCATTACTTTGCCAAAGATTTGTGGGGGATTAGGTGTCGACAATTTGAGACTTAAAATGAATGCCTTGCTGGTTAAACCGTTATTCCCACTATTTCTTGGAAGCGACCTACCACCTCATCTATTGACAGCCCGATATTTCATTGCAAAGCAGCTGCGTAGTGTTTATCCCTCCATCTGGTCCAACTCTAGACCCAATAGTAATACTTGTTCCCCTTCCTTATTTCATTCGTGTTCCATTTTGAAACAATTGTTTAGAGTGGACATTAGCTTTGCCAGTTCATGTAGGAATACTAAGGACATTGTGAAAAGGTTACGACCGGATGATGTTACTATCTCTATCGTTAAGAAGTATCCCAACTACCCTTGGAACAAAATATGGAATTTATCCTTCAGCTTGTTTCTAGATAATAAGTTAAAGGACTTCCAGTGGAGACTGGCCCACCAGGTTCTTTACACAGGGAAAAGAATTAAGGACTGGGGTATGGGTGATGGTGTCTGTCCCTTCGACGGATGTACTGATGTTGAAACTTTAGACCACATATTTTGGAACTGCCCGAAGGTCCAACCTATTTTGGCGTGGGTCAAGAATACCCTTAAAGATCTAGTGGGTGGGAATGTTGACTTTGACCCTCACTTATTTATGTTCGGCTTTCCTGATATTAACTGCAGGAAGCAGGTTTTTAACAGAATTTGGTTTATCTTCTGCGTGACAAAATTTATTGTCTGGAAATCAAGATGTTTGCATGTTTTCGAGTTAAAAGTGCAAAACTACCGAGAAATTCTGTCAATAATCATTAAAACTATTAAAGACAGGATTGACGCTGATCACAGAAGATTTTCTAAGGAAAAATTTTTCAAAATGTGGATTAAGGATAAGTCATTTGTTACCCTTAGGAATGATCAGCTTATCTATAATTTGAAGTTTCAGTAGACTTGCTTGGTGGCATTGATGAAACTTAATATAGTTTGTATATAGACTTCGTTCATAAAATTGTACAATAGTGTATATTAATGTTTGTATAATAATGTATATTAATTTATTCTAGGATCCCTTTTCTGTTGAAAGTAAAATTTGTGGAAAATTTTGTACATAAAACTGTACATACAACTGTACGTAAAACTGTACATAAAATTGTATTATAATGTACATACTTTCTAAGATATAACAAAGTTTTTCCTTCAAAAACCCGAAGTCCTCCCGGAGACTGGGCAGTGTGTTTTTCTCGTTTTGTGGTTTTAATGTTGGGGAACTGTCGACTTTTTACAGTTGCTTTCTCTTTTATATCTTCCTTTTTGTAGCTTTTATCGACTTCTCCTCGTTCCCAATTTTTAAGAATTTTTCTTTTCTTAATTAGGTTTCGTTTTATTAATCACATCTTACTGTAAATTTCCAAATCAGGTCACTACACGCTATTGCATGTAGCCTACATTATCAAGTCGTACACTCCCCCCCCCCGTTTGCACGTTGCATTTTTTCGGTTGAAATTGCTAATAGTTTTATGAATTTTTTCCCATTCTTAGATGAAACCGATTCCATATTTCATGAAGATTGCATTTGATACGAAAGGTATCAATAAAGACAGGGCTCCCGGCTACTTATGTAGAGACCTGTCTTTATTGATACCAAATTTGCCTACCTTCCCAAAGCAACTCTTGTTTCTAACAAAAAGCCACTCTGGGCTGAATATTCATAAATGACCGACTGTTAAATGCTTTTCTTGTATTGCAACTATTGATTAAGTTTCTTAGGGGTAGGGCTAAGCATCTGCGAACAATAGGTGACCATTGTGCAGGTTTCATGGTGCGATGATTTGTAAAAGAAGACAGCGGTTCCTTTAAACTTGACCAAGTCTCCCTCCGCGCTTTCCCTGCCGTCGAATGGGGGCGTTCCACCATTCCATAAAATTGCAGTTTGGCTGGAGGGTGAACCCTCTACATGTAGTCCCAAAATATTTTGTTGGGGTTGATTTTTGACCCTGTTATGAGAGGGCAGTGAATCCTTTGTTAGATGTATTTGGTAGTGATTGAGTTGGAGATTATGCTGTCAAAAAATGGTTGAAATTGATACCACCTGAGCCGATTGTGAGGTTTTGGAAAGACAGCGGACCTGTCTCATATATTGGTGAGTGAAAAGGGGCTGGGGGTGGCGGATCACAAGTTTTTTATTCATGCGCCCGTTGCTCAAAAAGTCAACGGTCACTGATGCTGCAAAAATCCCTATGTGCCAGTAACAACCAATTCGTGAGCTTTGCATTGATGGGTCACATGCTGGCGTTGAAAACTTTGACAAGGAATGAGAGGCAGCGTAACAAGGCCCGTTTTAGTGTGTAAGTCGGACCATATTTTAAGTGCTGTATGAGGTTAATAATAAAGGAATGGTTACGGGTTCGTTGAATACAGCCTTGTACATCCGCTTATGCAGGATCATTTAATTGAAGGGGGCGGGGTGACTTCAAGTTTGACAAATGCCGAGTATGACGGCCTATGGAAGAGTGTAGTAAAGTGTCTCAAACCCGGGACGCCCCCATCGCTCTCCACCTCCCTCCCTTGATACGCACTTGAATGCAAAATACTCCTTCAGGTTAATGATACCAGTCCCAGAACAGCCGACAAGCTGGCCGTCAGTAGTTCTTTAGATTACCATATCATTACGGTAAGGATTTTGCAAAGAAGTCTTAGCATTTATTTAAACTTCAGAAAGCACGCGCCACGTGTACCAGCAATCATTCTTCCATTGATTCGCGCGGCGTATACTTGATTTTGGTCCGTTTGAAGGTCTTTGAAAAGTTGTAGAATGTTTTCACAAGTAAGTAAAGATCGAACTCTACAGTGCCCGAAGAGCGCTGAAAATGTTGTGTTCGAGTTGGAGGATTTGTGCTCTTGAGACCAAAGAAGTCAGAAAGTCAGGGGACTGATGATCGTCGTCGGCCGGGGACCGTCAGCGGTGAAACCAGATGGGGGTGGTGCCATGTATGCCTCTCGTCGAGGACGGATCCCCACAAGGTCGTTTAAATTTCCCAGTGTAGTCGGGAAGCGTTAAAATATGAAGTAGTCCACAATTGTAAGTCGCCCCTTGTGGTTTACTTGATATTTTGATTTAAATGAGGACAGATCCTGTAGTAATTTCCCCCAAATTTTCCAATTTCACGCCTAAAAACCCAAAATGCGCGCCGAAAATTTTGAATTTTGCTCTCGACGACCTTACGGCACTTCGTCTCCCTTGTCGGGGCTTCAGGCTGCAGTCCTACGTAGGCAAGTTTGGACCCCGGTCGCACAAATTCTGGCGCTACCCGGCCCGGCCAGCGTCTGGATTACACATTTTATCGTACCTACTAGGCATATCCCGACTAAATGTTTACCGAAGAAATTGGAAAATTTTGCGACCGGCAAGACCACGACTCACCTGAGCTTTACCCCGCCCCTCCCCGCCCCTCCCTTCACCCCATTGATGTCATTTATAGGGCAGGCTACTAAGAAACATGAAGTACAGACTATGCAATAAACATCAATAGCGTTACATTCAAGCATCCTGAAACAAATTTTGGGGGTATGTTTCAGGCAATTTAAAGTACGGTACCAATAGTTAAGGATGCAGATGAAAAGGGGAGCTCGCTCCGGCTCCCGACCCCCCTTACATCCGGCACTTCTACTTGTATATCGCACAACTTAACACTATAGACTACTAATATTATTTATAGTGCGCTAGATCATCAGCATTGTCGTGGTTTCGTTGGTATGGCGCTCGCCTTATGGCGGTCTAAAGTCTGAGGAATTATTTAATGCTCTAAAGTCTATGAAGCCTGACAAAAGTCCTGGCCTTGACGGCCTATCCCCGCAATTTTACAAAGCCTTTTGGAGTGAATGGGAGGAAATTCTGATGCGACTTGTCCATGAAATTTATAATGCTGGCACACTTTCTAACTCTATGAAAATTGTAATGATAACCCTCATTCCAAAGAAAGGGGATCTGAGAAAGCTAACAAATTGGAGTCCCATCAGTCTCCCCAATACTGATTATAAGATCTTTGAGCATTTTCCTTTATCTCTGCTTTACCCTTTCTTTGAGCCAATCCTAAGTTATTCTTAAGTCATGTTCTTTGAATTTTTTATCCTTTTTGTAGATGCTTGTAGATGTTTTTATGTGTCTTATTCAGTATGTATATTCTTTTTACATATCTGTTTTAGTTATGTTTTGTGATTTTTATTTGACCTCCATCTTCGTTTTCAATCTGTTTTAAGTTCATGCTCAATTTTTTAGTCTTCTATGGTGTGTTTAACCTTTTTATTGCTAACCTTACATTTTATATTGTATTTAACTTTTTGTATCTTTTGTAAAGGGCCTCGGGTGAGATTAGCTTTTTAAGCTAACCGAGTTTACCCTTTTGAATGTTTAAATAAAAATAAATAAAAAATAAAATAAATAAGATCATCTCAAAAGCGCTTGCTACCCGACTTTCGAAGGTAATAAGCACCCTGGTCTCTGAAGATCAATCGTGTTGCGTTCCCGGTAGAAATATTGCTGACAATGTTATCCTCATAAATAATATTATTCGTTACTTAGATTCTAAAAAGGTAAATGGTTACATTTTAAAAATCGACCAGTATAAGGCTTTTGACCGTGTTGACCACGGCTACCTCTTTGATGTTTTGCAAAAAATGGGTTTTGGGGACTACTTTCGGAACTGGATTGCGATATTGTATAACGAAATTACCGCTTGCATTAAACACAATGGTTCATCTCCCCAAATTTCGATATTCACAGGGGAGTTAGCCAGGGATGTCCTATTTCAGCCATACTATATGTTTTAACTGCAGAACCCTTTCATGAAGCTATTGTGAATTGTAATAAAATTTCAGGCATTAGGGTTGGTGACCATGAAGCTAAGATATTCCAGCACGCTGATGATACCACTTTTTTTCTATCTGACACTAACTGTATTCAATATGTTTTCAATGTGATCAACTTATACGAAATGGCGTCGGGGTCTAAATGTAACATTCAAAAACCGAACTTCTCGCTATTAATCATGATCGGACTGAAATCAGTTATGACCTACCGATTCGTTATGATGGTATTGTAATTCTTGGGGTTTTCTTGGGGACCAATAGAACCCAAACCCAAAAAGAAAATTGGGAGGATAGAATCACGAAATGTATCAGTATTCTCAAAAGATGGAAGTGTCGGAAACTGTCTTTTACCGGTAGGGCTTTAGTGGTTAACTCTCTTGTTATATCCCGTCTTGTTTATCACGCTACTATTCTTCCCGTCCCTGACTGGGCTATTAACAGTATCAAAAGCGCGATCATTTCTTTCTTGTGGGGTGACAAAAAACCTGCGATCTCTTTTAAAGTTCTTTCACTGCCAAAAGAACAAGGAGGGCTCGGTGTTTCTGACCTCGCTGTCAAGAGGGATTCACTTCGAATTAGATTTATTAGTAGACTTTTAAGCAACCAAGTGAACGCAAAATTAAGATATATGTTGCTGTACAATTTAAATCACTATGGTGATATGAAACTTGGGTTGAATATTTTTAGGACTGTTCCTCAGTCCAGTTTTATTAGAAAACTTCCTCAATTCTATCAGGAGTTTTTATCAGCATGGAGGAAAATTTCTGTTGACGCTCTGCTTGCGCCCATCAATAGAGCGGACATTCTTCACCAGCCTCTCTTTCACAATCCTTCCATCCTGGATGAGAATCAGTCGGTTCTTTACAACAAGGACTTTATAGAGGGTGAATTTATTTATGTTGGTGATATTTGCTACGAAATGATACCATACTGTTTTCCGGCTCAAGAAATTTATATGACATTATTATTGCGTTAAACCCCCACTCAAAAGTTAAGCTAGGCGATATCGGCAATTACTTAAGTCATATCTTACATTGTATTCCTCAATCCTGGTGTGATATGATAATTTCTCAGGATAAAATTGTAAGTACTGAGCCCGTTGAGAACCTACTGTTAAGACTGAAGTCGGGGGATTCCTGGATTGATGTTCGCACGCTGACTGCAAAGGGTGCGTCACTATTCTTACGTTGTGCCAGTGACTGTACCCCCAAAGGTCAGCAGTACTGGCAGAATATGTACCCTAAAATTAGTTTCAAGAACAGATGGAACGGCGTGTACGGTGGTATTAAGGCCAATATCGATGCTGATCTTGATTTTAAAATTCTCCACAATATTCTCTACACCAACGATCGACTTTACAAGTATAAAATAATTGATTCTCCTTTGTGTTCCCTATGTAACCTTGAAGTTGAAACTGTCCATCACCTTTTTATTCATTGTCCACTGATCCACGATTTATGGATTTGGTTGACTTCCAAGATTAGACCAATTTCTAATGTTCACTGCTGGGAGGAAGCTACGCTGCTCGGGCTTGACCTCCCAAGGAAAAATTACGAACGTGTCCTAATTGACTTTCTACTTAATTCTTACAAGACTGTAATTTGGAGCACACGTATTGCTATTGCCAAGAGCGTCAACCGCCACTACAATATTGATATCCCATTGTATAACCATTCTAGTTTTAAAGAAGAGAAAATTAATATAATTTAACAATACTACAATAAACGCCACGAACTTAGCAAATTCTGGGGTATTTTTGACCAAGGGGAATCCCCGATTATTCTTTCACGCCACGATGGGGGCAATTATACTTATGTATTTGACTGGTAATTTGGTTTGCTATGGTTTCTCATAACTTTTACTAATGAGTCTATCAGGCTACAAATTCCAAAGGAGCTATGTTTGTACATTTAATATATGAGTTCACTAACCAAAAGGAGTACGGTTTAAGTTCGTGTCCTATGTGAAATTCTAATTTGGGTCCTTATGAGTTTGTATGTATTTGTTTGTATGTATTTTTGGGCCAATCCTTACACCATAGTTACTCAAGTGCGTTTACCAAGGAATCAAATGAATCAGTGTTTTATCAATTAAATAAAATTGTTATTATTGTAAATATTGTACATATTGCCTGAGTTTTTATGGGTGAACCAGTGGGTTCGCCTACCAATAAAAGAAAGAAAAAAAAATGGCGCTCGACTCCGACAGTTAAGTACGTGAGTTCAAGTCCTCCCGGAGACTGGGCAGTGTGTTTTTCTCGTTTTGCGGTTTTAATGTTGGGGAACTGTCGACATTTTACAGTTGCTTTCTCTTTTATATCTTCCTTGTTGTAGCTTTTATCGACTTCTCCTCGTTCCCAATTTTTAAGAATTTTTCTTTTCTTAATTAGGTTTCGTTTTATTAATCACATCTTACTGTAAATTTCCAAATCAGGTCACTACACGCTATTGCATGTAGCCTACATTATCAAGTCGTACACCCCCCCCCCCCCCGTTTGCACGTTGCATTTTTTCGGTTGAAATTGCTAATAGTTTTATGAATTTTTTCCCATTCTAGAGGAAACCGATTCCATATTTCATGAAGATTGCATTTGATACGAAAGGTATCAATAAAGACAGGGCTCCCGGCTACTTATGTAGCCAGGAGACCTGTCTTTATTGATACCAAATTTGCCTACCTTCCCAAAGCAACTCTTGTTTCTAAAAAAAAGCCACTCTGGGCTGAATATTCATAAATGACCGACTGTTAAATGCTTTTCTTGTATTGCAACTATTGATTAAGTTTCTTAGGGGTAGGGCTAAGCATCTGCGAACAATAGGTGACCATTGTGCAGGTTTCATGGTGCGATGATTTGTAAAAGAAGACAGCGGTTCCTTTAAACTTGACCAAGTCTCCCTCCGCGCTTTCCCTGCCGTCGAATGGGGCGTTCCACCATTCCATAAAATTGCAGTTTGGCTGGAGGGTGAACCCTCTACATGTAGTCCCTAAAAATTTTGTTTGGGTTGATTTTTGACCCTGTTATGAGAGGGCAGTGAATCCTTTGTTAGATGTATTTGGTAGTGATTGAGTTGGAGATTATGCTGTCAAAAAATGGTTGAAATTGATACCACCTGAGCCGATTGTGAGGTTTTGGAAAGACAGCGGACCTGTCTCATATATTGGTGAGTGAAAAGGGGCTGGGGGGTGGTGGATCACAAGTTTTTTTTATTCATGCGTCCGTTGCTCAAAAAGTCAACGGTCACTGATGCTGCAAAAATCCCTATGTGCCAGTAACAACCAATTCGTGAGCTTTGCATTGATGGGTCACATGCTGGCGTTGAAAACTTTGACAAGGAATGAGAGGCAGCGTAACAAGGCCCGTTTTAGTGTGTAAGTCGGACCAAATTTTAAGTGCTGCATGAGGTTAATAATAAAGGAATGGTTACGGGTTCGTTGAATACAGCCTTGTACATCCGCTTATGCAGGATCATTTAATTGAAGGGGGCGGGGTGACTTCAAGTTTGACAAATGCCGAGTATGACGGCCTATGGAAGAGTGTAGTAAAGTGTCTCAAACCCGGGACGCCCCCATCGCTCTCCACCTCCCTCCCTTGATACGCACTTGAATGCAAAATACTCCTTCAGGTTAATGATACCAATCCCAGAACAGCCGACAAGCTGGCCGTCAGTAGTTCTTAAATTACCATATCATTACGGTAAGGATTTTGCAAAGAAGTCTTAGCATTTATTTAAACTTCAGAAAGCACGCGCCACGTGTACCAGCAATCATTCTTCCATTGATTCGCGCGGTGTATACTTGATTTTGGTCCGTTTGAAGGTCTTTGAAAAGTTGTAGAATGTTAAAGTCACAAGTAAGTAAAGATCGAACTCTACAGTGCCCGAAGAGCGCTGAAAATGTTGTGTTCGAGTTGGAGGATTTGTGCTCTTGAGACCAAAGAAGTCAGAAAATCAGGGGACTGATGATCGTCGTCGGCCGGGGACCGTCAGCGGTGAAACCAGATGGGGGTGGTGCCATGTATGCCTCTCGTCGAGGACGGATCCCCGCAAGGTCGTTTAAATTTCCCAGTGCAGTCGGGAAGCGTTAAAATATGAAGTAGTCCACAATTGTAAGTCGCCCCTTGTGGTTTACTTGATATTTTGATTTAAATGAGGACAGATCCTGTAGTAATTTCCCCCAAATTTTCCAATTTCACGCCTAAAAACCCAAAATGCGCGCCGAAAATTTTGAATTTTGCTCTCGACGACCTTACGGCACTTCGTCTCCCTTGTCGGGGCTTCAGGCTGCAGTCCTACGTAGGCAAGTTTGGACCCCTGTCGCACAAATTCTGGCGCTACCCGGCCCGGCCAGCGTCTGGATTACACATTTTATCGTACCTACTAGGCATATCCCGACTAAATGTTTACCGAAGAAATTGGAAAATTTTGCGACCGGCAAGACCACGACTCACCTGAGCTTTACCCCGCCCCTCCCCCGCCCTTCCCCCCACCCCATTGATGTCAATTATAGGGCAGGCTACTAAGAAACATGAAGTACAGACTATGCAATAAACATCAATAGCATTACATTCAAGCATACTGAAACAAATTTTGGGGGCATGTTTCAGGCAATTTAAAGTACGGTACCAATAGTTAAGGATGCAGATGAAAAGGGGAGCTCGCTCCGGCTCCCGACCCCCCTTACATCCGGCACTTCTACTTGTATATCGCACAACTTAACACTATAGACTGCTAATATTAATTATAGTGCGCTAGATCGTCAGCATTGTCGTGGCTTAGTTGGTATGGCGCTCGACTCCGACAGTTAAGTACGTAAGCTTTTCTTTAATGATCTTTACTTTTACACCAGGGGAAGTGATCCTCTTATAGTAGGAGGTGATTTCAATTGCATCTTGCACAAATCTGATCACGTTAGTTGTTCTAGCAATACGTATTCATTTTTGGGCTCAAGTCAGGTTCGGGAACTCATTTCCACATTTAATATGAAAGATGCTAGTGAAGCAGTGCACCCTATTCCTGGTCATACGTGGTTTCGCCGGAACTCTAGTCAAAGCTCTAGAATTGATAGGGTTTATATAGCCCAGGCCTTTACAGCTGTCAAAGCTGAAACTGCTGACATTCCTTTCTCAGACCACATCCCGGTGTATATAAATATAAAATTTCCATCTAATGCTGTAAAGAAAAAGAGCTACTGGAAGTATAATGTCTCTTTAAATTTAGACGAAAGGTTCTGCAGAGATTTTTTGTACCATTATGACAAGTGGTCCTCTCTAAAACCTGCTTTTGGTACTATCGTTGACTGGTGGGAAAACATTAAGATAAGGATCAAGGAGCTTTCTATCCGACATGGTATTCGTATTGCAAGGGACAAACGTAATAAGTCAATCGCTCGACAGGCTCAATTTTCCAACCTTAGCCCAGACGATATGGATAATCAGTTACGTTCTGAAGTTGAGGGTGCTTTTATAAGATCCAGGATTAAATATTTAGAGGATGGAGAGAAACCGTCTGCCTTTTTCTTTAGACAGGAAAGCCGTAGAGCTAGTAAGAAAATTATACAGTCTGTTCGTAATGATTCCGATGACATAGTTACCAACGATAATGATAATTCTTACGTTTTTCATAATTTTTATAGTAACATTTTTTCTCGGGAACATCATGTTAATCACAATTTACAAACTGGTTTTATAAAGTGTTTAAAACAGACTGTTGATCCTATTGATAAAGAAAATCTCGACCGTCCTATTGCTTTAGAGGAGGTCAACGCCGCTCTTGTGAGTGCAAGCAACAACAAATCCCCGGGGATTGATGGTATCCCGTATGAGTTCTACAGAAAGTTTTTTAATGTTATTGGTAATGATTTGACTAATGTTTACAATAAGATTTTTTCTGTTGGCGCTTTATCCGTTTCACAACGTACTGCTGTAATTTCCTTGATCCCCAAAAAGGGCGATCTTGAGAATCCAAAAATTGGCGTCCGATAAGCCTGTTGAACACGGACTATAAACTTCTCGCCAAAGTCTTGCAGGCTAGACTTTCAAAGATAATGCCGAGACTTGTCAATGAATTCCAAACCTCTGCTATCCCGGGTAGATCCATTCATAATAACATGTTCCTCATTAGAGATTTAATTGAATACTCTAAGTGCAACAATAGTTCTCTTGCCCTACTTTCAATAGATCAAGAGAAGGCTTTTGACAAAGTTGACTGGGAATTTTTGATGAAGGTCCTGCGCAGACTAAATTTTGGTGATAACTTTATCAGGTGGATTTCCATTCTGTATAAAAATATAACAAGCCAGTTATTAATTAATGGGAGGCTTTCTGATCCTGTGCGAATTACTCGTGGGGTCAGACAGGGTTGTCCGTTGTCACCTCTTCTTTACGTCTTATTTATTGAACCTATAGCTTGTTATATCAACAGTAAAGATAATATTGATGGTTTTGTAATTCCTGGAAGCAGCGGCAAGCGTATCAACTTTATTCAATACGCGGACGATGCTACTTGCGAGGCTTCAAGTGTAAGAGATGTTTTAAGCTTTGTCAATGTTTTTCGTCTTTTTCATGAGGCGACTGGTGCCACTATTAATATAGATAAGTCTTGTGGGCTGAAGCTTGGGGATATGTCTGTAGAGAATATTCCCGTTGACATGGCGTGGAGTACAAATTCGATCAAAATCACCGGCGTATTCTTTGGATCTGCGTGATAATGCCGTTAGGTCCAATTGGGAGGGTATTGTTCGTTCTGTCACTAAACTGCTTGGTTTATGGAAACACAGACATCTTTCCCTGATTGGTAAAGTCATTGTTATTAACACTGTTGTTTACCCAAAATTTTATTTTGTGGCGCCAGTGTACCCCATTTTAGATTGGGTCATCAAAGACACATAAAAAGCGGTCTTTTCCTTCATTTGGGGTGATAACAAACCCGATCTTGTTGCTAGGAAGGTTATGTTTTTAGATAAGGATAGAGGTGGATTAGGACTAGATGATCTCAGGACCAAGATGAGTGCTTTGTTTGTTAAACCTTTTTTCCCTCTGTTGGAAGTTAACAATAAACCCCCTTTATTCCTCACCCTGCCTCGGTTTTACATGGCTAAACCTCTACGTCAGCTGTTCCCCCATTTGTGGTCTATTTCCAGACCGAACTCGGATTTTTCCCCCAATAACGTATTGACGGCTTGCCCCATTATTAAGATACTAGCTAGTAGGGACTATCCTTTCAGTAATCATACACAGACGAAACAAGTTGTTAAAAGCCTACGTGATACTGATGTTACTATCTCTATAGTAAGACATTACCCAATGTTTCCTTGGGGTCAAATTTGGCCTTTAGCCTTCAACTGCACCTTAGACAACAAGTTGAAGGATTTCCAGTGGCGGTTATCACATAGAGCATTGTGTACTGGTGCTAAGATTCGTGACTGGGGTATAGACGATGGCATTTGCCCTATGGTCAATTTTAATTGTATAGAGACTATCGAACATATCTTTTGGGAATGCCCGAAAATTAATTCAATTGTTTTATGGCTAGAGGCCTTTTGCAGGGGCCTTACTGACGACAACTTCAAATTCAATGCAACTTTCTTTCTTATGGGCTTTCCGAGTATTAACCTTCCTCGGGTAGTGTTCAATAGGCTCTGGTACGTACTATGTGTATCCAAATTCATTATTTGGAAATCCAGATGCATTCATGTTTTTCAGTCACGTGTTCATTCCAGTGAAGAAATACAATCCTTAATTATTAATTGCATTAAACAGAGACTTAGAGCCGATAGATGCCGCCTTTCTCAAGTTAAATTTGAGAAAGTCTGGATCAGAAAACGTTCCTTTGTTTCTGTTTGTGGAGAAAAGATTCATTTCAAATTTGTCTAATTTGAAGCTTTCATTTGAACCAATTTAAAAAGTGTTTTGATTGCTGCACATATTGTAAAGTTATGTCATTGCTATCATAAGAATATTCTGAATTTGCAAAATTATTGAAAAGTGGAAGTGATGTGTTTTGTAAATGCCTACAATCAATGAATCATTGTAAATACTTGTGATTATAGATTTTAAAACAAAATTTGCATTGTGTATGTTTTTAATAAAAGACGAAAGTTGTTCCTTCAAGAAGTATGTTAATGTTGAGACAAGAGATTTAAAGGGGTTGTCTCTAAATATAGGAAAGTATTTTTCATTTCTATCGTAATATCCTTTGTTTCATTGTAATTAGTGTAGGCCAAAAGTTTCTGATTAATGAAGGACTTCCGTTCAAATTAAAGTTAAACAGGGTTGTTAGTTCCAGTGAAAAATGTTTTGGCCTATAATTCCTTTTCAAGTTATTTCAATTACCTTTTATATTTGTAAATAGTGTAATATATGTTTTTGAAGTAAAATACAGTTTTTTCCTTCAAAAAAAAAGAGGAGGTTAATTCTTCCCCGTAAATTGGATCAAATGAAGTGTAACTTAAATGTAAATAGTGTAAATATTTTCACGGATCAAAATTCAGTGTTTCAAAAAGCTGTGTAACTGTTATTTAAAGAGGAGGTTATAAGTGTTTGTGAATGTATAAGACATGTAAACTTACAATCATTTCTTTTCTTCATGTACATAATATTTTATCATTGTATATAATTGTAACTCTCCAACTGCCTGTTTAAATTCGAAGGTGACTGGAAGAGGCTTTGTATATAAAATTGTAAAAAGTGTACATATGTTGTATGATGGAAATAAAGTTTTCCTTCAAAAAAAAAAAAAAAAAAAGTACGTGAGTTCAAGTCCTCGCGGAGACTGGGCAATGTGTTTTTCTCGTTTTGCGGTTTTAATGTTGGGGAACTGTCGACTTTTTCCAGTTGCTTTCTCTTTTATATCTTCCCTTTTTTAGCTTTTATCAGCTTCTCCTCGTTCCCACTTTTTCTTTTCTTAATTAGGTTTCGTTTTATTAATCACATCTTACTGTAAATTTCCAAATCAGGTCACTACACGCTATTGCATGTAGCCTACATTATCAAGTCGTACACTCCCCCCCCCCCGTTTGCACGTTGCATTTTTTCGGTTGAAATTGCTAATAGTTTTATGAATTTTTTCCCATTCTTAGATGAAACCGATTCCATATTTCATGAAGATTGCATTTGATACGAAAGGTATCAATAAAGACAGGGCTCCCGGCTACTTATGTAGCCGGGAGACCTGTCTTTATTGATACCAAATTTGCCTACCTTCCCAAAGCAACTCTTGTTTCTAAAAAAAAGCCACTCTGGGCTGAATATTCATAAATGACCGACTGTTAAATGCTTTTCTTGTATTGCAACTATTGATTAAGTTTCTTAGGGGTAGGGCTAAGCATCTGCGAACAATAGGTGACCATTGTGCAGGTTTCATGGTGCGATGATTTGTAAAAGAAGACAGCGGTTCCTTTAAACTTGACCAAGTCTCCCTCCGCGCTTTCCCTGCCGTCGAATGGGGGCGTTCCACCATTCCATAAAATTGCAGTTTGGCTGGAGGGTGAACCCTCTACATGTAGTCCCTAAAAATTTTGTTTGGGTTGATTTTTGACCCTGTTATGAGAGGGCAGTGAATCCTTTGTTAGATGTATTTGGTAGTGATTGAGTTGGAGATTATGCTGTCAAAAAATGGTTGAAATTGATACCACCTGAGCCGATTGTGAGGTTTTGGAAAGACAGCGGACCTGTCTCATATATTGGTGAGTGAAAAGGGGCTGGGGGTGGTGGATCACAAGTTTTTTATTCATGCGCCCGTTGCTCAAAAAGTCAACGGTCACTGATGCTGCAAAAATCCCTATGTGCCAGTAACAACCAATTCGTGAGCTTTGCATTGATGGGTCACATGTTGGCGTTGAAAACTTTGACAAGGAATGAGAGGCAGCGTAACAAGGCCCGTTTTAGTGTGTAAGTCGGACCATATTTTAAGTGCTGCATGAGGTTAATAATAAAGGAATGGTTACGGGTTCGTTGAATACAGCCTTGTACATCCGCTTATGCAGGATCATTTAATTGAAGGGGGCGGGGTGACTTCAAGTTTGACAAATGCCGAGTATGACGGCCTATGGAAGAGTGTAGTAAAGTGTCTCAAACCCGGGACGCCCCCATCGCTCTCCACCTCCCTCCCTTGATACGCACTTGAATGCAAAATGCTCCTTCAGGTTAATGATACCAATCCCAGAACAGCCGACAAGCTGGCCGTCAGTAGTTCTTTAAATTACCATATCATTACGGTAAGGATTTTGCAAAGAAGTCTTAGCATTTATTTAAACTTCAGGAAGCACGCGCCACGTGTACCAGCAATCATTCTTCCATTGATTCGCGCGGCGTATACTTGATTTCGGTCCGTTTGAAGGTCTTTGAAAAGTTGTAGAATGTTAAAGTCACAAGTAAGTAAAGATCGAACTCTACAGTGCCCGAAGAGCGCTGAAAATGTTGTGTTCGAGTTGGAGGATTTGATGATCGTCGTCGGCCGGGGACCGTCAGCGGTGAAACCAGATGGGGGTGGTGCCATGTATGCCTCTCGTCGAGGACGGATCCCCGCAAGGTCGTTTAAATTTCCCAGTGTAGTCGGGAAGCGTTAAAATATGAAGTAGTCCACAATTGTAAGTCGCCCCTTGTGGTTTACTTGATATTTTGATTTAAATGAGGACAGATCCTGTAGTAATTTCCCCCAAATTTTCCAATTTCACGCCTAAAAACCCAAAATGCGCGCCGAAAATTTTGAATTTTGCTCTCGACGACCTTACGGCACTTCGTCTCCCTTGTCGGGGCTTCAGGCTGCAGTCCTACGTAGGCAAGTTTGGACCCCTGTCGCACAAATTCTGGCGCTACCCGGCCCGGCCAGCGTCTGGATTACACATTTTATCGTACCTACTAGGCATATCCCGACTAAATGTTTACCGAAGAAATTGGAAAATTTTGCGACCGGCAAGACCACGACTCACCTGAGCTTTACCCCGCCCCTCCCCCACCCTTCCCTTCACCCCATTGATGTCATTTATAGGGCAGGCTACTAAGAAACATGAAGTACAGACCATGCAATTAACATCAATAGCGTTACATTCAAGCATACTGAAACAAATTTTGGGGGTATGTTTCAGGCAATTTAAAGTACGGTATCAATAGTTAAGGATGCAGATGAAAAGGGGAGCTCGCTCCGGCTCCCGACCCCCCTTACATCAGGCACTTCTACTTGTATATCGCACAACTTAACACTATAGACTACTAATATTATTTATAGTGCGCTAGATCATCAGCATTGTCGTGGCTTAGTTGGTATGGCGCTCGACTCCGACAGTTAAATACGTGAGTTCAAGTCCTCGCGGAGACTGGGCAATGTGTTTTTCTCGTTTTGCGGTTTTAGTGTTGAGGAACTGTCGACTTTTTACAGTTGCTTTCAAAATGGCGAACATACATGAAGTCAATCGTGAAGCCTCTATCCAGATTTGTGTGGATTCTGATGTGAAGAGTTTTGGAATTTTTGAGTTTTTGACTGACAGAGGTGTTAATGTGTCTCAGGATCTCGTGGCTGTTCAAGAGTTGACTGGAAAGATGTGGGACATTACCTTTAAAACTGTTGAAGCAAAACGACGGGTGTGGCCTAGAATTTGCGACGCCGACGGGTGTAGAGTAACCTCATATAATGGTTCCACGACAATCGTGAATGTGTTATTTGTGCCGCATGAACTAAACGATAACGTTGTTCGATACATATTGGGGAGATACGGCAAGGTGTTGTGTGGGCGCTTCAAGACCTACCCCAATCACCCAGGGGTTTTTAATGGTATCAGACAGTACCAGATGGAATTAAGCAAGGACATCCCTTCTTCGTTAAGGATTGGTGGAAGGAATTGCTGGATACGATACGGTGGCCAACCCAGAACTTGTCTCAAATGTGGTGGAGATGGGCATGATGCTAGGGATTGTAATCAAATAATTTGTTTCAAGTGTCAAGCCCCTGGCCACAAATCGTCGGAGTGCAAGGCCGAAGCAAGTTGCACAGTTTGCTTAAAATCTGGTCATATCGATCTAAACTGTCCCCTTTCCTTTGCAAATATAATAAAACCTACAGCAGCAAAATGGATTGCCGGTGCAGCTGAAGTGGTGGCACAGGAGGTCCCCCCTGGCGACGCCAAGTTACTAGCTGAAAAACATTACTGAAGATGCCATGGAAGGCACCAATGAGGGTACTCCTCTTGAGCATTCTGAGATTGATAAGGGTGATCCTGTCACTATCGCTGGTAATGCAGGAGATACTGGTAGCAATTTTGTTACTGAAAGTGCTGACAATGACCCCACGGCAGTCTCTTTGGATGACGACACTTGTTCAGAAATGGAATCTGACCCCCTCCCTCTTGCCTCGATTGAGGAGCAGGGAGACTCCCAGGGTCAACCGTTGGACTTTTCTGATGAGGGCATTCCCCCCACCCCTATTAAGGATTGGGCTGAAGACGGTTGTGGGCAGATGGCGACAAGCCTGCCAAGTGAAGCAGAGAGGAAAGCCCCACATGAGGCCAGGAACAAAAGAAAAAGCCTCTCGCAGCCAGAGCCTTCTAAGAGATTAGATAGATCTGCGTCGCAAACTCGTTTTCCTCCAGAGGCTCCTACAGATACTATTAAAATGTGTCAAATTTTTTTGGAGGAAGAAGCATGGCACTCCTGTCGAGCAAAAGGATGTAGGATAAACTTTTCCACCTTTAATGACCTGCTGGAGCATGAATCCAGTGTTCACCCGTCGTTCAAGTCCAAGAGGTATGTCTGTGCCTTGAAAAATTGTAAATCTTTTTTTTGAGAGGAAGAAGCATGGCACTCCTGTCGAGCAAAAGGATGTAGGATAAACTTTTCCACCTTTAATGACCTGCTGGAGCATGAATCCAGTGTTCACCCGTCGTTCAAGTCCAAGAGGTATGTCTGTGCCTTGAAAAATTGTAAATCACTCTGGGATTCACCTAAAGAATGGATTAACCATGTAGCTGTGGTGCACCCATCGTTTGTCGCAGACCGAGATGTTGAGATTTTTGATAGGTATTTTCTGAAAGTCAGTAAGTGATGTTTCCAACATCTGTCATGCATCTCATGTTGTTCTCGTTTGTACTTTTAATTGTCACTATGATAACATTATCAATCGCTACTATTAATGTTAATGGGGTTCGAGATATTAAGAAATGTGCTAAAGTCTTACAGTGGTGCAAAATGCTTGACTTTGATATTATCATGTTCCAAGAATTGTACTTGCGATCCCAAGATGACTTTTCATTCTTTAAGAAAATGTGGTCTGGCCGTGTAGTCTTCTCCCCGGCACTTTCCAATCGCTCGGGTGGTGTCAGTATAGCATTTAATACCAAGTATTATTGGCAATTATCTGAAGTAAGACGTGATAGTATAGGGCGGTGCATTTCTATTTTTTGTTCTGTCCAAGGGGTTTCGTTTCGCCTTTGTAATGTGCATGCTCCAAACTATCCGAGCGATAGGAAAGCTTTTCTGAACGACTGCTATATGTATACTCATGGTAGAAACCCACTCATACTTGGGGGCGACTTCAACTGTGTTATGTCTAATCTAGATAGGGAGGGCAGTTCGGCAAACCAGCGGTGTTTTTCCGGCAAAAAAGAAATCATTGAGTTAATTTCTGCCTATAACCTTTTTGATTGCTATCGGAAAGTATATCCCTCACTACCAGGGCATACCTGGTATAGAGCTGGCAAAAGCTCTAGACTTGACAGGATTTATTTACATAAGGATTTTCACGTTAGTTCCGTTGGAATCATTCCTTGCCCGTTTTCTGACCACAATATGCTGTCAACGTCAGGTTTAAGATTAGCTCCCAACCACCTAAAGGCAGGGGTTACTGGAAGTATAATTTCTCTCTGAACAAGAACGAGCTTTTTCGTAATGAGTTACGTTACTATTATGGTCTTTGGGTTTCTTTAAAACCCGGCTTTAACTCCTTACTTGATTGGTGGGATGACATTAAACACAGAGTTAAAGGGCTCGCTATTAAGCATTGTGTTCGTCTAGCCCGTGAGAAAAGAAAGCAGCAGGTCTCCTTGCTAAATAACTTTGTCCATTGTAGTCAGGAGGTTGCGGTACGCATTGTTGAAGAGGAATTAAGAGGTGCCCAGATTCGGTCTCGTGTTAAGTTACTTGAAGAGGGCGAGAAATCTGCTGCGTTCTTTTTTAGGGAGGAAAAACGCCGTTCTGATAAAAGAACCATTAAGTGTATCCGTAACAGGGACGGGTCTATTACCAGTGACCATGTGGAAATCATGGGGCGTTTTCATGAATTTTATAGTGATCTGTTTAGTTCTCACGAGTGCGTTGACGAGGGAATGCAAAAGCTTTTCGTTCAGTCCTTACACTCCCGTGTACGTGAGAACGACAAAGTTATGCTAGATCAATCTATTAACCTGCAGGAGATAAAGAAAGCTCTGTCTCTGGTCGCCAAAAACAAATCACCCGGCCTTGATGGCCTTCCATACGACTTTTACGGGGAGTTTATTGATATGTTGGGTAATGATTTAGTGGAAGTTTTTAATGAGTGTCTTAACAAGGGCATCCTGACAGAAAGTCAGAGGACCGGTGTCATTATTTTACTCCCAAAGAAAGGGGACTCCTCCGACCCCGGTAATTGGCGTCCGATTAGCCTTCTTAACGCCGATTACAAGCTGATTGCTAAAGTTTTACAAATGAGACTTGCCAGGGTAATGCCTGATATTGTTAATGAGTTTCAAACTTGTGCGGTCCCTGGAAGATCAATCCACTCTAACATGATGATTTTAAGGGATATTATCGACTTTAGTGGCCAAAAGAACTCCCCTTGCAGTGGCGCCGGCACGGGGGGGCATGGGGGGGCGCGTGCCCCCCAATGAAAATTTTTTGAAAATTTTAAAATGATCCCAAAAGGCGATTAAGCTATAGATTTATGTAGGGGGTAGGGTGAGGTGTGCTTCAACCGAGTGATAGATCTATTTAATCATTTTCTGTCACAAATGTTTCTCAAACTATCAGAATTTTCGCAAATCCTTCGCAAACTATCAAAAATTTCGCGCGCTCCGCGCGCTTCAAACCTTACCTCTGTGTTCTGATTATCAATATCTTCTGATAGCAACTCCCGGAGAAGCACAGCAGCAAAAGTTGAAAGCTGTTCACGAATTAATAGGTAAAAGACTGGCTTTTTGAGTGGCATATAGGTTTGTTGGGCAATTGAAAGTGTCTCGATGCAGATTCTGAATACAGGTTTTGTCATGAAAATCTCATTTAATGAAAAATTTCGCGCGCTTTGAGCCCATGCTTTACGGTTTGAACTCCATCTTATGACCATTATTAACATAATGATACATGGAACTATAATCACAACATCTGTAGGGGCCTATAGCATCAATATGCGATCTTTCAGTCTAAGTTGTTGAAGCATGATTTGGAAAGTTGAAATTATGCCGTTATATATTTTCCAGAAAATTTTACCGAGCGCTTTGCGCGCAGCCATTATAGGTATAGATGGCAGACACATAGCCAAGGGGGTGGGGTTTTTTTTAATGTTTTTTTTTTTCAATATTGCTAGTGTTTCTCCTATTTATATGCTGTAAAATAGGCTTGGGAAGTGCCATTTCCAGCGATCTGGGAGGCACTTTGGGCCAAAATTTTCTTGCGCTTTGCGCCAACCCATGGTGGCGCAAAGCGATGAAAATCTGTCTATGGGGTTCGCCCCCTTGACAAATTCCTGGTTACGCCCTTAATAGATGGTGATTTTTAATACACTTATGACAAAAAAAGAATTCTGAAAACGCCTTCTTAGTCCTTCACCCCTTTTGCTATACCTATCAGGGAGATCTAATATCACCTTCCTGCACCAATAGTCTCCCTCCCGCCCGTTCTCCATTGCTGGAAGCTGTTTATCTGGATTTTCGTTCAAAATTAGTAAAAATACGATAGTTGTAAAGTGCTCTACTCTATATTATCATTTGGATGTCACGTAATAAGCATTATGTCGTTGCTCCATTTTATGTACTTTATTTAGAGCTTCCGGAAGGCCCTATACAGGTATCTGCCAGCCTGAGATGCCTTTTTATAATGCACAATGAAAGGGAGGAAAAATTTCGTTATATTCCAATAATGTATCTGTGGACTCCACGCACGTATTTTTGGATAAAAACATTGCCAATAGAAGGCGGTAAAGTAGCCTAAAGGGAGTCTTCAGGAGGTTTGTTGACAACGTATTCTTCTCTTAGACAACATGCTCTCCTTTTTCACCTAACCAAAAATTAGAATTCACTAGATTATGGACATTTTCCAGCTATATATCATCAGCTCCAAAATATTCCAAAAGATAGCACCATTTTGCATCTAAGAAACCTTAAATAAGCAAAAATTTCTCAAAGGGGAGGGGGACACCCCCTCCCCTTAGACCCCTCCCCCAGGACGGCACCTTTATGTAGTCACAATTGAAAGATCCTCACTGCTGTATTCAAAGCGCAGGCGCATAAAAAAAATGAATATTTAAGCGTCGCCACTCAGTTGGATAAAAACATCCAGCCAGTCGGAAAAAATAGAATTCACAAAACTATGGACATTTTCCAGCCATACAGGTATGTGATCAGCTCCAAAAATATCATAAAGATAGCACCATTTTGCATCTAAGCAACTTTAAATAAACAAAAATTTCTCAAAGGGGAGGGGGACACCCCCTCCCCTTAGACCCCTCCCCCAGGACGGCACCTAGCTTAGTGCAGTGACACCTGACGAAGGATCCCCCACTGTGTATACGAACATAGGGAGCACACGGGGAAAACGCATTTTGTGCAGACTTAGGAGGTTAACTGAAGTGCCATTACGACATCATCTGTTGTGCCCCCCCAATCACCAAAGCCTGGCGGCGCCACTGTCCCCTTGTGCACTAATTTCTATTGATCAGCACAAGGCATTTGACAAGGTGAATTGGAATTTTTTAATGTGTGTCTTAGAGAAGTTAAACTTTGGTACAAACTTTAGGAATTGGATCTCCATACTATACAGCAATATTTGCAGTAAGTTACTTATTAACGGTTCTCTCTCCGACGTTGTTCATATTTCTAGGGGTGTCCGACAAGGATGTCCACTTTCTCCGTTATTATATGCTTTATTCATTGAGCCTTTAGCAAGTTTTATTAATGATTCCGTTTCAATCAAAGGCTTCAAGCTTCCGGGAGCCGTTGATAAGAGAGCTAAAATCCTTCAATATGCTGATGACGCTACGTGTATCGCTTTGTGCACTGCGGATGTTAAACAATTTTTTGTTGTTTTAGACCAGTTCAAGAGAGCCACTGGAGCCTCGGTAAATATGAGTAAAACGTGTGGTCTGAAATTGGGTCGGTTAACCTCCCAGAGTCTCCCCGGCGACATCGAGTGGTCTATCACTGCAATTAAAGTCACCGGAGTCCTTTTCGGTTCCCGTGAAACCATTGAGTTAAACTGGGCTAAGAAAAAAGACAAAATCAGGTCTGTTATTAACATGTGGAAAGGTCGGAATTTATCTTTGTTGGGAAAAGTTCTCGTTGCTAATACTGTCATCTACCCTTTGCTCTATTTTTTTCGCTCCGATCTTCCCTGCTTCTGCCTCAGTCGTTAAGAGTGTTAATCAAATGGTCACCTCCTTTATTTGGGGTGTTAACAACCCTCATTTAGTTGCTTACAATGTCATTTGCAAAAGTCGCGATGAAGGTGGGCTTGGACTTGAGAATCTGAGGGTTAAAATGGATGCTTTACTTCTTAAACCACTCTATCCACTTCTTTTTAGCCAAAGTGTTCCTGTTCACCTTCTCATGTCTCGCTTCTTTTTGGCCAAGCAACTGCGCCCTCTATTTCCAGGTTTATGGTCTAACACCGCTACTAACTCGGATGTGTGTTTTGAGTCCCTGCTTCATGCCAGCGACCTAATTAAGAGGTTACATTCTACTTGTGGTAATCTTTATCAGTCGATGAAAAGTACAAAGAACCTCGTTAAATGTTTAAGTCCCTCTAGCGATGGGATAACTGCAGCTGCAGTTAGAAGGAACCCCTCGTTTCCGTGGGATACGATTTGGAGGCACACCTATACATCCATTCTAGATAATAAGCTACAGACTTTTCAATGGAGGTTAGCCCACGGTGTGTTGTATACTGGGGAAGTGAAGAAGAAACGAGGCTTAGGTGACGGGATTTGCCCATCTAGAGAGTGTGACGTGGTCGAAAGTTGTCACCACATCTTTTGGGAGTGCCCAAATTTTCAATCCATCCGGCAGTGGGTCAAAAAGTTTTATTGTAAGCTAGGTGGAAGCCCTTTGTCTTTCAACTCTAACCTTTTTCTGTATGGGTGCTCACCCCAAACTCTTCCAAAAGAAGTTCATAACTTACTGTGGTTCATCATTTGTGTATCGAAATTTAATATATGGAAGTCAAGAGTTTTGCATGTCTGCGAAAACCAATTCCAGCCAGCGGCTGTGTTGCTTGATACAATTAAAAAAGAGATTAGATTTAGAGTAGAGGCTGATTTCCTGCAACTGTCCCATTCCAAGTTTAAAGCCACTTATATGAGAGGAAAGTCCTTTGTTCGTATTAGCAACAACCATCTTTTCTTTGACTTGTCTTAATTCCTAAGGATTTTTGGTTGTCCGTGTTTTGAGGGAAGGTATGGAGAGTATACGCACTTTAGTTGTTTATCATTCTCTTCCTGAAGTTTATAGAATTCATTTTGAACTATATTAATTGATTGATTGTATTTAATACACTTTACATTGTTTATATTGTACATACTTTTCTTCTTTATTGCGTCTCGGATTAATGTTTCTTCTTTTGCCTTTTTTTTTTCTCTTCAGTGTGGAAGGGGTTGGTTCATGTGGGTTTTCCATCATTTGTTGTTACAAAGTGTGGGGGGGGGGGGTGGGGGGGGGGGGGGGTGGGGGGGGAGGGGGGTGGGGGGGGAGGGGGGTTTATCGTAAAATTAATTCCCCCGGATTAAAGTTCCCCGAAAAAAAGGATTTTGGATCCTAAAAAAAAAAAGTAAAACAAAGTGGTTTTAAATTTTTAAATTTTTACCAAGGACTTTTTTCCTAGTACTCTCTTAAAACCCCCGATTTTCGTGGCCGGCTTCTTTTTCCGGCATTTTAAGGCTTCTAAAACCCCCAACTCTGTTGGCTAATTACATCCCCTCAAAAAAAGAAGGGGACAATTGGTGAAATCATTTAACGATTAAGTTCCCACATCTTTAAACCTGGTGATAAAAGAATTCAAACTATTTTAAAAACCTCGAAAAAGTGCCTGTTTTTGCTAAATTGGGGGTCCATATTTTTGGGTAAATTCCATTCGTGAATTTTTTGCCTTAAGCTTTTAGTTTTTAAAAATTTGACATTTAAAAAAATTAAAATTTTAACCCTGGTTTATAATTTAAATTTTTTAGGTAATTGATTGAAACCTCGAGAGCGTTCACTGATTGTAGGCAAAATGATTATTCAGTCCTAAAAGAATTTTTTCCAACGGGGGAGGGGGCCCTTCTTTCTTTTTTTTCATAGAAATAACTTTTAGGTATTTTATTTCCAAATTTTTTATTATGGGAATTGGAAAAACCTAAGTTAACATTAAAAAAACTTCCCAAATTTAATTTATACCATTTTTTTTTAAAACAATCCGTAGAATAGAAATTTTAAAACAATCTTTGGGATAAACAATCAATTTTTTCCAAAAAAATTAAATTTTTTAAATACAGTAAAAAAAGCCTTTAAACTATTAAAATAGGAAACTTTTTGGGTTTCCTCGTAGTTTAAAAAAGGAAACAGTTCGTTTTCTTTGAAAGCAAATTTAACAAAATTAGATGCCATTTACATCGAGAGTTTGAAAAGGGATTTTAATTTAGAAAGGCTTTCAACTTTTAAAAATTGAATTTTCCCTCCTTAAAACTTCATTTCGGCCCTTTTCTTTTTGGGGTTTAATGGAAATTTAGGCTTAAAATTGTGTTTAAATTTTCATTTGTTCGATTTCGAAAAAGCTACTTAACCTTTGGGAAAAATTTTGGCCGGGGAACGAACTTAAGGTTTTAAAACAATCTTTTGCTTTTTTAAGGTTTTTCATAATAAATTATTTTTTGAATCCCCCTTTAATTAAATGTCTGGCTTTTGGGGTTTAAAGAAAAAAGGTGCTTAAAGGAAACCCCGAATTGGCTTTCCTTACACCTTGGTAAAAGGGAAATTCTCATCCATTTATTAACCGGGTTCCCTTTTTAACCAACCTTTTAATGAAAGGGGTTTATTTTTTAACCTGGCCCAACCTAAAAAAGTGTAACCTGGGAAATTTGACCTACCAGGGAAAATTTTAAATTTAAAAAATTAAAGGGTTCAAGTTTAGGGATAAATTTTCGTACCCAAAAGAATTTTGTTTCCCCCTTTTTTGGTGGGTCAATGCTGCAGGAATTCCTTTTTTAAACCGAAACTTTAAGGACTGTTTGCAAACCCGAAAAAAGGGACGGAGTTGTGTGGGTTTATGAACTTTGTTAACACAGAAAATTTAAAACCAAGGGTTTTCCATTTTGGGACAAAACCCCCAAAACAATTTTAAAGGGTCAAAGGGGAAGGGGAGGCATAAAGAAGATTTTTGCCATAAAAAAAATGCTATTTGCACCGGTTTGGGACGTCCGTTGTTAATTGACAAAAGAAAAAATTTTTCCACTAATCCAACCTCATAAAAATTTTTAAGCTGTAAAAATTTTTCAATTCCTCACTTTAGGAAATTTTGAACCGTTTGAATCCGGAATTTGGGGAACGCCATTTGGCGTTTCACTAAAGCGGAATTCAACCCCTTTTTATTAACACAGCCTTTTAATTGCCCATCTTAGTTCATGGATTTTTGTTTTAAATGATCATATCAGCGCCTTTTATTAATTTAAAGTCACAATTTCCAAAAAATTGTTTATTTCTGTTATCAAAATAGTGGGTTTGAAATTCTCAGTTCTGAGTAATGAAAGTTTCCATGAATCTGATTCATGAAGATGTGTTTTTGTCACATTTTTACAACCTTAAGGCTGTAAGGACATAGGAATTTGCAAACATGGTTTCAACTTTAATGGGTTTTTTTTGGAAGGGGAATTTCGAAATTGTAGGGGTTTCCAAAATTCACCACTTTTGTTAACCAACTTTTGGGGGGTTTTATGGATATTTCATTGTTCCGAACTTATGGATCCCATATTAGCCGAAAAAGTTGTTTATGATTGTGCTAAATGGGCCTTTAGTTAATGGTAACCACAGAGGTATTGAAGGACCTTTTTGCCATTGGAAAAGGAACATTCTTCAATTCTAGCACATTCCGGGGGGAAAAAAAAGAAATTTTCTTAAACAAAACATTGGGGTGTTGAACAAGCCCAAAAAATTTTAGGTAATCTAACAACATCCATGGAGAAAGATTGACTCTTCAAATAGATTGGTTTTGCTGCTTCAATGTTGCTTTCTTTTTTGAATAGCCCAAACTCCTTTAAAAAATTCTTAAGAAACCAATTTTGGGGTTCATGAAAGCTGAATAACCACATTTGTTATAAAACCCTGACTTCATAGCTTGAATGATCTTTTTTTTAAAATTTAAGCTGGTGATAATTGGGTGGACATTCAAATAAATTTTTTTAATTATGTATAATTTGGTTATTTATGTCTAAGTTGCCATTCGAATTCTCGAAGGAGGTTTTCTTTAAAAACTTAGACGGTCACCGGGCAGCTAGTTATCCAATAGTCATTTTCGGAAGTGGGTTTACTTAATCTTTTCTTTTTCTTTTATAGTTTTTCAATAATATTTGAACACATATTTTGCTATAGGAGAAAATATTGGTCTGTTGCCAAGTCGCGGTCCTTAATCCCCTTTTGAAATGAATGTTGTACCCCAAAAGCCCACTATAATTTGAGGGGGCCAAAAAGGAAAAACGAGGCCAGCACCCAGCAGTCTCTGGTTACAGGCTCTTAGGCCTGCGGTGGGGCCGGTGGGCTGAAGCCCGTTCTGCATTGGCATTTTGAAAATTCGCTCCCTTCTATGCAGTGAGTTAATTTTGTTGTGATCTTGAGATTTAAAAATTTCAACCAGTACAAAAATTCAATTTTACTTGGGAACTTACAAGAACAAGTGACTTAAAAGTTTGCCCTGCTTGATTTTTTTCGGACTTGACGTATTTGGTATAGCCGTGTGAAATTGGGCGATTGCTCAGCCTGCCGCTACTTTTAACTAAAGATAGGTAAAAAGTCATTCCAATTTATTTAAAAGTAGGCAAAAAAAGTTTTCATCTATAAGATAAAAAAAAAAATCGACCATTACACTCTTCAGAACAAGTGACATTTGCAACGTTTTGCACACAAGTCGGTAATAGTTTTCCGAAAAAGGAAAAACAAGTAGTGCTCAGATAATGGGGACGATATTTAGATTTCAAAGGGAAAGATTGTAATTTGTAAAAAGGTAGTAAAAAAAATTAAATAAAAACGTAAATTTGTTAGTAATTTTCGGCTTGGCAAATTTTTTGTTAAGGGTTTAAATTTTTTAATGAAAGGGAAACAGGATCTACAATTTACATCATAGGAGAAAATATTATGTTTTTAGTTCTAAGGGGGAACCCCCCGATCATGACCTTTTGGCCATTTTTTGGGGGGAAGGATTGTAAAGTGTTTTGGCCGGGGTTTTTTATACCTTTAAAAAGGGGAAGTTTTCTTATTAGTAAATAATAAAAACCCCAAATTTATCCCCTTTAAAAAATTTTTTAATTTTTTTTATAAAAAAGGTAAAATTTTTTTTTTTTTAAATATTTATTTTAAAAAAAATTTAAAATTTTTAAATTAATTTTAAAACTTTTTTTGGGGAAAAAAGGGAGACAACTTAAAAATTTTTCCAAAATTCAACGAAACAATTACCCCCCCCTACTTTTTTTCCGCGGTGGGCCAATTTCCAAAAAGCCTATAATTCCTTGTTTCATCCAGTTTGGCGAAAATTGGAACCCCCTAATTAAAAAAATTTCATCTTTAACCAAATTGTTTTAAAACGTGGTTTTCCAATACTAAATTTGATTTCATTTTTCTTAATGGGGCCCCATATTTATTTTTTTAAAAAAAAACCTCCTTTTTTCCCCAACCCTTTTAAATTTAAAAAAAACCAAAGGGTCTAACCCCCTCAAAATAACTTTTTTTTTACTTCTTCCATTTATTTTTTTTTTTGTCTTTTTTCTTTTCCCCCCTTTTTTTTTCTTTTTTTTTTTTTTTTGTTTGTTTTTCGTCGGGGGGGGCCCCCCAGCCCCCCCATCCCGGTCCCCCTTAAAATTTTTTCCCCAGGAATTACCAGGGTTTGGGGAAGGAACCCAATCTCATAGGGCTTTTTGTTAAATAAATTTTTTTTTTCAACATTTCAATTTCAATTTAAAAACCTTTTTCTTATTTTCTTAGTAAAAAGTGGTGTTGAACAAAAAGAAAAAATTTTGCCCAAATCCTTGGGGGGTGCGAAAAAATTCCCCGATTATTTTTAAAGGCCGACTGGGAATTTCGAGGGGCCCGCGAAAAAATTTATCAAAATTTTTGGGGGGTCCACTTTTCCCTTAAAGGGTCTTCCTCCCCAAAAAGTTTTTTACTTTTAAAAAGGGGTTTCGCTCCAAATTTTTTTTAAGGGGGGAAGGGCCCCAGAAACCACGTGGTGGGTTTTGGGTTCCAAAAATTTTGGGCCCTGCTTCCCCCGTGTGGGGGGGCCCTTAAGGATTTCGCGCAAAAAAACCCAAATTTTATACCCAAAAAATAACAAAAATATGCATGGAGCCTGATGTGTTTTTTACATTCCTTAATAAATTTTCCCTGTTAACTTAATTGATTATATTTTTTGTTTTTTTTATTTTTTGTTTTCAGGTTGGGTTTTCCGGGAGTTCCCCTTGCCTACCCTTACGTATTATGCATTGACATGGATGTCTGGACTTTTTGGGTCTAGCTGACGGGTTTTAGGGGAATTTGGTAAACATTTATTATTTAAATGTAAATTAAAATATTCTAATATCCTTTGTCCCATATGGGCAAGGCACCACCTCCATAGCCATAAATAATTTTTAAAAAACTGGAATTCATTTTCCAATTTTTTCTTGGGAATTACTAGAAATTTAAATTTTTTGGAAGGTTACCATTTATTCACAGTTTGTATTTCTTTAAAAGTGTAAAATAAATTCATTTTTTTTTCCCAAATTCCCCTCCAAAATATTTGTGTGCGACCACCACCTATATATTTGTTAACAAATAACCAAAGTTGGCGGATTACCTTTATGCTGTTTCAAATGTCGAAATTACTTCCTCTTGCTTTTGTTAAACTTTGCAAAGAGTTAAAAAGCTTCTTTTTTGTTTTCCCTTTTACTTGTTGTCTTGTTGGTTTTAACATTTGGGGGACCTCGGGGGGCTGAACTACATTGAATGTGCCAATCCCAAAATTGCTTGGTGCTCCAAATTTTTTTCATTAACTCCACTTTACTGGGAAAAAGCAATTTTCCCATGAATGATAAATCAGGCTTTGTTCTATCCATTTCTATTTTGGAGAGGTTCGGCCATTCGTTGGGGAACCCTTTTTTCGGGAAAATATGTTGGTTCAATCTTTTTTTAACCTTTAATTTTTATTCTGTGTTGGAAAAAGGAATTTTTTCCTTTCAGGGGCCCCTTTTAAGTTGAAATAAAAAACATCGTCCCGTTATTCATTAAGATGAAAACCAATATTCTTAATGCCGGAATCCATTTTCCCTTCCCGCACAAGTAATCCATTAAACTAAAATTCTTAGCGCGTTAAAAAATTTTTTTTCCCGCAACCCAATTGTTTTTCATGAAACTTTACTTACGATTTACAAAATTACCAGATGAAATATTTACGATTGGCTGTGCATGAAAGGAAATTCATTCCGAAGTAAAAATAAAAATTGGTGTCATAGGCCCTAAGTGGGAACAGGGGGTGGGGTTTTGTAGAAACAATTTGGAAAAAAATTTATGATAAAATGAAATTTTTGGGGGATTTAAGTTAAAACCCTTTTTCTAAACAAAAATTCCGAAAAAAGGTTTCCCTACGAATTTTTGGCTTTTATGGGAATGATCCATATTGTAAGTTGTAATGGGATAAACTTATGTCCTTGGAACAATCGGTTCTATACAATTCTAAGTTCTAGCAAGTTTTCCAAAAATTGTCTTGCAAAAAGTTCCAAGGACATGAAAGTTTTACCACTATTTCAAACTTAAAGCAAATTTTCCAATGCAAGCAAAAATTCGATTAAAGGTCCAAGCAAAGTCTATATTTTTTTTTTTTCAAAAGGGGCATTAAAATTTAAAAAAAAATATTCTCTTTAATTCATTTACATTTTTTAAATTAATTTTTCCCAAAAGGAACCCTTTCACAACCCTTGATGCCCTTTTTTGCTCTATGGGAAAATTTTGGGAATTTTAACCCATCACGTGACAGCAAAAATTCCCTGCAAATAAGGAAAATTGGTTAAAATTTTCCTGTAAGGTAAGGATTTAATGAACAAGCTGAAGTTGCGGTTTTTTTTAAAACAAAAACCCGTTTAAGAAGGTTTATGTAAAAAGGTTTACTTGTAGACGAAAATGGAAAAGGTATCTGAAGAATGGTTTTTACTTTTTAACGAATAAACAGAGAGTTCCTTATTCATCTCAAACTTCATTTGCCCGAAAAGGTTTAAATAATTTTCCAATCCCAATAAGATGAAAAACTTTTAAAAAGACTTAAACCTATTTAACATTTTACTACAAGTCCCAGTGGGCCTTTGGGTGCCCCCCAGTGAAAAGATAAATTTTGACTAAAGGTAGACATGTTTTAATTATAGTTTGAATCTACGTTTCCCTCAGGGGTTTAAAGTTAAAAGTACAACATTTAGAGCAAATTTTTTACTTGTCTTAGATGGCAACCCTCCCAATTTTTTTTGTGACTCAAAAAAAACTCCTACCCCCCCAACAGTAAGGAACCACAAACAAAGGGAAACACCAAAAGGAACTTTTCTTTAAAAAAGCGTTTGGGAAAATTCCCGCACATTTAAAAAAAGATTTAAAGGAAGTGCAGACAATTCCAATTAAAATTAATTTAACTTTAAATATCTTAAATGGAACAAAGGGTAGAGGGGGATGGGTGCACCCAACGAATATTTTTGGAAAATTGGCAATAATGAGGGAAATTTACACCCCAAAAAATAAACCAATTTCTAAAGGTTTAAACCAAGAAGGAAACCTTTTTAAAAATAAATTTGAAGGATTTCCCAACAAATATTTAGGTATAATTCACCAATTTTTTAAGGGAAAAATTGAAGTTTAAAGATTTAGGATTTATCCCCCCCTCAATAACCATCCCTTAATTTTAAATTTAAACAAATTAACATTTAACAAAAATTTTGGAACCAGTTCCCTCATAAATCTACAGGCGTCCAAAGGGGGATGCCCCACCCTCTGGAAAACAAATTTTAACAAAAAAATTGAAAAAACCGGAGCCACTATTATTATCATTATTATTGAACACTTCCAAAAAGGAAAAAATAAAAAGTATAACACGGAAAAATTTTTAATTTGGTTTTTTAAAAGGTTTTATATATTTAAGTTTCAAGTTGCCCTTTTGGGGACGGAAATGTTGGTAATTGCCCTAGTCGGAACACCATTTCTTTGGGGTCCACCCCTGCCATGGGGGGGAGGGGACCCACCCCCCCCTTACTTTCCCCGGCCATGCCTTTGTAAACAGGAAAAGGTAGACGACAACTTCCTTTATCTGGGAGAACTTTCCTAAAAGTGGAACCTTAAAATTTTTCTGATTTTTCCCTGGGAAAGATTTCACCCAATTCTTATTAAAACCAAAAACCCTTTGAAAATTTAAACAAGGAAATGTTAAGCGGCCACCAAATTAAACGGGGGAATTTTTCTTTTTTTTAATCTATTAAATCAATATAATGGAATGAAAAAAGTTTAAGTATAAGCCTGTTTATGAAAAAAAAATTTAAATTTGAAGAAAAAAAAACCCGTTTTAACCCCCCCCCGGGGGTCAACAAAATTTCCCCCCCCTCATAAAAAACCCGGGGTTTTATTTTAAAAAATCAACCCGGGCCCCCCCCAATGTTTTTTTATTATTATTTAAGATTTCCCAAAAAAAAATTTTTGGGGTGTAAACCCGGGAAAAATTTAGAAATTTAGCTTGCAAACCTCTGCCCCAAAATGTTTCCAGTGAAAGGGTTTAAGGAAAATTTTTTTTAATTCCCTGGGAAAACCCCCCCCCCCTCCTGGGTTTTCCCCCAAAGAAAAGGGGGGCCCCCCCCCCCCCCCCCCGGGTTTTTCGCCCAGCCAAAAAAGGGCGGAAAAATTTAAGACGGGAATTTTACATGGCAAACCATTTTGCACAGGAAATAACCAAACGTTTTAAAACCCGCAATTTTTTAAAAAGAAATTTTTTATTTTTTCCAAATTAACCCCCCCCCGAAAATAAACAATAAATGTTATGGGCCCCCCAAAAAAAAAAACTTTTGTTGACAAAAAAACTTTCCCTTTTTTTAAATTTTAAACCCCCAAAAAATTTTAAATTTTTTGAAAAAAAATTAAGGGGGGCCCCTTTTTTTGGGGGTTTTAAGGGAAAGGGGAATTTTTAAAAAAAAAAGGGGAAAAAAAAAGATTTTTTGGCCAAATATAAATCCCAAAGGGGTTCCCAAAAGTAATTTTCCTTTTTTTGGAAAACTTCCCTGAATGAAAAAAATTTTTTTAATTTCCAGAGCCTTCCATTTTTCCCCAAAAAAGCCTTTTTAACCAAAAATTTTTTTAATTTACATGGAAAAAAAATTTGTAAACCCCCACGGTTCGAAAATGGGTTTTTTAAAAATTTTTTTTAAAGAATGGAAAGTTTTGGGGGGGGGGATTTTTAAATTTAAAAACAAAACACTATTTGGGGCAATGTACAACCGTGTCCCCCCCCCCGGGGCCCCTTAAAATTCCAAAAAGTGGACAAATTTTCAGACCAAAAGGCGAAAAAAAATTTTTTTTTTTCCCAAGTTTTTCCCCCCTTTTTCCGCTTAAAAAAAACCTTTTTAAAAAATAATTTCCTTATTGGAATAAATTTCCCCCAAATAAAAATCCCATAAACCCCCCCTAACTTAAGGGGGGGTACTTTTTTGCCCAAAAATTTTCCATTAAAAGATATTTTTATAATAAAAAATAATTAAAAAAAATTAATTAAATTATTTAAAAAAATTAAATTTTTAAAAAAAATTTTTAATTTAATATATTTTTTAAAAAGTTTTTTTAAAAAATATTTTTTAAAATAAATTAATTTTAATTTTTCTCAATTCCCTTAAAAAAATGAAATTTCAAAAACGGGGGGTCCAACAAATTTTTAAAAAAAATTTTTATTGTTAAAATTTCCCTTTTACCCAAAAATCTTTAACTAAAAAAATAAAGTCTTCCCAAATTTTAATTTTTAGAAAAAGGTTTTTTTTTTTTTTTTAAAAAATTTTTTTTTTTCCAAAATGCCTGTGGGCCTCCCCCTTGGTTTTAAAGCTTAATTGGCATTTTGTTAAATTTAAAAAAATATATTCATTTTTTTCTTGAGACAACTTTTTTTATCGAACATTTTTCCCATTTAAACCTAAGACACCCGGGTTTTTTAAAATAACCAAATCGGGCCTTTCCCCAAAATTTTTATCTAAGTCCCCATCCAAACCAATCACCTTTTGAAAAATAAACCAAAATTTTTTAAATTTTGGGTATTGGCTTTGAACTCCTCTGCAACCAAAATCCCAAAAATGACCCAAAAAAATCAAAAAAAAAAAAAAGAAAAATTATTTAAAAAAAATGACATTTGTTAAAAAAAAAAAACCCCTTTACCCCAAGGCCTCCCCTAAAAACCCGGGGGGGTTAAGGCCTGTTAACGGTGCTGGTGTTTAGGCCTTTTTTTCCCGCCTTTGGATCGTTCCGGCCCCCCTAAAAAATTTGTTTCCCCCAAATTTTTTGGGGGGTCAAAACAAAAAACAAGGGGATTCCGGTTAGAGGGGGGAAACTTTTGAATTGGCAGACCACCCTTTCTTTGGGCCATTTCAAAATTTAATTCATTTTTTTAAAAAAATTTCACGGGTTCATTTTAAAAAAAAAAAAAGATTTAATTTTTTCAACGGGGGGGAAGAGGGGATTTTTTTGGGGGGGGCCCCTATCAGGGGGAATTTACCGGGGGGCCCCCCCAAAAGTAAACACTGAAAAATCTTCCAGATCCAAAAATTGCCCCCCTTTTCCCCCCAAAAAAAAGAAAACCCTTAAAAAAAAAATTAAATTTTTTTCCTTTGCGCTAATTTGGTTTACAAAAAAAGTGTTTTAAAAATTGGGAAAGGCTAAAAAACCCAAAAAGTTTTCGGTTTCAAATTCCCCAAAAAAATTTTAACCCAAAAAAAAAAAAACCCCAAAAAAAAGGAAAAGCCCAAAAATTTTTTTTTTTGGAAATTAAAAAATATAAAGGGAAAAAGGGGCGATGGCCACCAGTATCCGTTTGGCCCCCAAAAACCCCCCGCCAAACCAAACCGCAATCCGGTCCAAAAGCGACATTTTTTGGTTGATGGCCCGAATCCACTTTATCCTTTCCCCCTTTCCGCGATATTTGATGTGCGAAATTGAATCGATAATGATAAATCGAGTTCCAAAAACTGGAACAACCTGTTTTCAAAATTTTAAATTTTGGGTTCCTTTTTTCCAAAGCCTTTTTCACCCCCAAAACCATACGTTAAACTTTTTTCTCTTCCGTTTCAGAAGTTCCAAAAGCCGGGGTCACAACAAAACCCCCAGGGGTTTTTTAAAAAAAAAAGTAGAAAAAAAATTTTTGCCCCTTTGAATGAAAAACCCTTAAACTTTGGGGTTTTCCAAAATTTTTTTATGTTAAAATTGGAAAAATTTTTTAAGGAAAGGGGCCCCCAAAATAGATTTTTCCCCGGGGGGTAAATAGGGAAAATTAAAGGGGAAGATTTCCTTTCCAAAAACCTAAGGGAAAACGGGGGCCAAGCAAGGAAATTTAACTGGGGATTTGGTTTAGACAAAACTTTTTGGGCTTTTTAAAAGCAACAAACCCAAAAGGGGCCCCCCATTTAATTTTTCATTTTTTAAATGAGGAATTGAAAATTTAAAAAAAAAAGTTATTTTTTTTCCCCAAGGTGAAAAACCTTTCAGAAACCCGGGAGTTTTCTTTAAAACTTTAAGTATCCTTTAAGATGGGGAAAAAGAAATTTTTTTTTAATTTTCGTGAGTTTTAGGTAGAATTGGGTTTGAAATTTCCCCGAACAACAGGGAAAAAATTGGAAATAAAAACACAATTTACAATTTGCCCTTTTTTTGGGGTAATTTGAGTGGAAGGAAGGTGCCATTAAAGGGGGAAAATTAATTTTTCAGGGGGGGTTTGCAAAAATGACAATTTTTTTCCCAAAATTTTTGCAAGCCATTCCAAGGGGGACCCCAAAAAACCCGCCTAAATTTTCCTAAAATGGGACAAACCCTACATTCTGTTTAAAACATTTAACTCTGTTTTCAAATTTTTAGAAATAACTTGGGGGCTTATTTAAAATTTAAAATGGGGAAGGACCAAAAGGTGTTTGCCCCCCCAATTTCCTTTTAAATTTTCCACTTTTTTTTTTTAACCGTAGGTTGTCATTAAAATTGGAATATGTTTTGGAAAACTTTTGGGTTTTTTTTAAGTCCCCCAAATTAGGGGTTTAAAATTTAAATTTTACATACCCCCTTTTTGTATTGGGGGGGTTGTTTCGGGTAAAACTAATTTTTTTTTAAAAGATTTTGGGGAATTTAAACGGTTTAAGTTCCTTGGGTAAGGAAGGGTTTTTTAACCCCCCAAAATTCCCTTTTAAAACGTACTAGGGAAAAAAAATTGGGGAAAAATAAAAAGATTACCAGCAACAAATTTGATCCTTTTTTGGAAAATTTTTTGGGGTTTGAGGGGGGTTTAATTTGGGGCCTATTTTTTTCTCCCCCCGGGGTTTGGGGTTTGGCCCTTCAAACTTTTTTCTGGGAAAAAAAAAAGGCCAAAAAAAAAATTTCCCCTTTTTTCCCTTACTTAACTTTTAAAAAGAAATAAAAAAAAATGTCGGAGGGAAAACCCTCAAAAATTAAAAACCTCGACTACATTAAAAATTTCCCCAAATTAAAAATTTTGGGGATTCCAAACCTTCCAAACCAAGGGGTTAAAAAAACCCTTTGGTTTTAATTTTTTAAAATCCAAAATTTTAACTAATAAAAAATTTCCCCGGAAAAATAAAATTTTGGGAATTTTTTAAAGGGGTTGGAAACATGGCCAATTTAAAAAAATTAAACTTGGAAAAGAGAAGTTTCCTTTCTAAAATTTTTGTCCCGGTTAAAACCCCGCTTTTCCGGGATTTTGGGGGGTTAAAATTAAAAAAAGGGCAATTTACGGAAAGGAGGGGTCCCCAAAGAAATTTGACCCCTTCATGTTTTTGCAAAAGGGGGCCCAAAGAGTGGGGAAAAACCCCTATTCAAACGGGCCAAATAAAGGGGGTAGGGGGAAGCAGGGGGGTTTGCACAAGTAAAGGGAGTTTTGGTGTGGAAAAAAAAAGAAAAAATTTTGGGGGCAGCTTAAACAGAAGGTCAAAAAAAAAAAAGGGTTTAAAGATTTAAAACCCCAAGGTTTTGGAAACCAATGGCCCTTTTTGGAAAAGGGGCCCTAACTCCCCGTTTACTGTGGGGTAAAAAGATTTTAGCTTTTTAATAAAAAAGGGGCCCCCCCTTCCCGAAAGAAAGCAAAAAGGTTTTAAATTAAGAAACAAAAACCTAGGTTTTTTTTGTAATTGGGAAAAAACCCCGAAATTTTATGGGGGGGAAAGGTTTTCGGAATTTTTTGGTAGTTTTTTTAAAATTTAAAAAAAAGGGCAACGGGTTTTAAAAACCCAAAAAGGGGGGAAGGGGCCCTTAAGGGTTTAAACCGTTTTTAAAAATTTGGCAGTTTGTGGAAATTTTAAAAAGAATTTCCCCAAACCCAAGGGAAACAAACAAAAAAGCCAAAAAAAAAAAGGTTTTAACCCCCGGTTTACGGTTAAAACTTGGGGGAAGTTGTTCAAAAAAAACCCAAAAAATTTAGTTCAGTTTTGGGGGAAAACTGGATTAAAAAAATAAAATTTTTTTGGAGGTCCAAACTCAACTTAAAAAAAGTTTCTGCCCAAACCCCCCGGGGAAAAATTTTTTCCCCAAAGCCTTTGGGTTTTTCCGGTTGCCCCCTTAAGGAATTTGGGTAAAAAAAAGGCCCAAATTGTTGGAAAGGGGTTTTTATCTTTAGGGGGAAAAAAATTGCCCCAAACCATTTCCCCCAAAATGGGTTTTTTTTGAGAAAAATTTTTAACCCAAATTTTTAAAAGGCAAAAACCTTTTAACCAATTCAATTGGGAAAATTTATTAAAATTTCCCAAAAATTTGGCCGGTTGGAGGAATCCCCGGAAAAAACCTTTGGGAAAAAAACAAAAAAAACCCAAGGGGTTAGGAATATCTAAAGGAGAAAAAATTAAATTTAAAAAATTTAAAAGGGTTTTGGGTAAACAAAACCACCCTTTTAAAATAAACCAGGTTTTAAATTTGGGAATTAAAACCATAAAAAAAAGGGGTTATGGGGGGTTTTAAAAATTAAAATAATTAAAATTGGGAAGTGGGGGTTTTTCATTAAAAAATTTTTTCGAACTCCTTAAAAAATTAAATTGGGGATAATTTCCCCTTTTGAGTTTTTGGAGAGGAAAATTTATTCAACCCATTGACAATTAAACCCTGGGGAAAAAACCAAAAGGTTTGGGCTTAGAATGCCCCCATTTTTAAAAAATCTTGTTTTAAAAAAACCGAAATAAAAATTTTAAAAAGGGGGGGTTAAAAACGGGAAATACAAAAAAAAAAAAATAACAGGTTAAAAAAAGTAAAAAATGAAATTTTTTCTCAAAAAAAATTGGGAAAAAACAATACAGGCCCTTTTAGTTTTAAAGAAAAGGGGAACCCAATCAAGGGGGGGGTCCGTTTAAAAATTTTTAAAAAGGAAAAGTTTAAAGGAATTTTCACGGGAAAAGGGTTTGGGATTGGGTTCCCTTTTTTTAAACTGGGCCCCGTGTATTGTTCCCTAAGTTTTTTCCAGATTGGATGTCTACTCTTACCCCCCTTTTTTAATTTTTTTTTTTTTTTAAACCGTTCTCCGTTAACGCTCCGCTCCCAAAAAGCCTTTTTTTTCTTTTCTATTCACCCCAAAAAATTTCCTTTCACTTGGGAAGCCAAATTCTTTCTGCTGTTTCCCACTACCCCCCTTTTATTGTATGTCCAAAATATTTTTCCTCTCGTATTGGCCAATGAATGCCCCAAATTACACGAAGGAGCTCGATAAGAGGCTTTTACAGTGAAAAAAACCCCCTAAAACATCCCTGAATATTTTATAATAAAAAAACCCATAACATTTTTTTTATGTATGAATTTCCCCCAAATTTAAAAAAATCCTGCTATTTTTAAAAGGGTAGTTTACCAAGGGCCCGGTAGTTTTTAAAAACCTGTAGAAGGTAACTTCTCTGAGATATTCTAACCCCTTTGGGAACTTGTTTCCCCCAACCTTTGGGTTCCGTATGCCTCCTAACCGGCATTGGATAATAAATTACCCAACTTGTTGGTTAAATGTTTTGCCAAAAAGTTGGGAAAATTTTTTTCCTCAATTAGGGGGAAAAAAATGGTTGGGAAAAATTTTTTTTCCCCCAACTAAGATTTAAAACCCCTTAAACCCAAACCTAATTTGGGGCAATATTTTCCCCAATTCCGGTTGGAGGCATAGGGAAACCCCAACGGTGGGCAAATTTTTGCCCAGGTTTGGGCAACCCTTTTTTTTAGAGTGTAGGCGACCTGCGTTTTATATTTGAACTGCCTTTTGGTCTAATCGTACTTTTTTTGGATTGGAGTTATTTTTTAAAACCCCGTTCAAGAACCGTATACAAACGTGATCCTCTTTTTTTGGTTTTGTTTTTGTTCTTGTTTGGAATCTAGAATTTCACAAACGCATTTTCTTGACAGTCGCTTTCAAGACCCAGCCCCCTTCCCCCGGGATTGCCTTTTGGCCCGTTGGAAATAAAAGGGAAACTGGGGCCCAAGGTTTCCAAAACCCTCAAACCCCCCAGAAAATTTTCTTTCCAATGTGATCATACTAGTTTGTTGTTGCTCAATATTTTTCGCTTAGCTTGGGCCCCATGGACTTTTTTATCATAGTACTCTTCTTTACCCCCCACACGTAATTTTTCTGGGGAGTGGGCCCGGGCCTTCATTTTCCCACGCCATGGCACCCTCAAAAACCTGCTCTAACTCAAAAAACCCCTGGTTAGCCCACTGTATTAGTGCTAAGTCCCAACCCCCAGTCCACATAAAAAACCCAATGCAGGATTTTGAACTTTTGATTTGGGGAAACCCATAGAAATATCTGCAGTATTAAAATCAAAGGGTTTGTACCCCCCAAATCTTTAGACACCTTTGGTTGGGCGGATAAACAGGGAATGCTCAATTCTGGGGTTACCCCGCTAAATGGAGTAAAGTTGCCTTTTTGGGTTTTTATGACTGGGAAAAATCTGGATGCGGTGTCAATTACCCCTTTAGCAGGGGGACAAGTTTGCTCTTTTTCCAAGTTTAGATAGTTTTATTGCCATGCCCAAACGCTTTTTTAGTTCTCAAAAATTTTTTTTCGGAATCATGTGTTAAATGGAAAGATTAAAAAAGTACTTCCCCTGTAGGGAAGTTTGATCTTAATTTTATGAAATAAGGGTGAGTGCGAAGGTAATGTGAGCCCCCGTCCGAGCATGCCCCCTTCTTTTTAAAAAAAGATGATGTATGGGGGCCAAAAGAAAGGGTCATTATTGACAACTCGCCAGAAAATTTGAGCTTTCCCCAAAACTGGGGGGGAGAGGTGGGCCCACATTCCCCTTCCACTAAACCTTATTTTTTCTTTAAAAAGAAGACCCAAATTCCCGTACATGGAAAAGTCTTTTAATTTTTCCCCAATTTATTTCATAGTCGTTCGGGTAATGTGAGACCTTCAAAGAACCCTGGGCCTAATACCCCAAAGAACTTTAAAAAACAAGATAACTGTCCCAATCTTAAAATAAAACTTGATTTTCCCCTAAAAACCCCAAAAACCACCGTATGACATAAAAGGGTTTTAAAAAACACTAATTTTGGGGGACTAAATAATGATCCAAAAAGTTTTTTTTCCACACAAAAACATACCCAAATTCTAAATTTGTACAACTACAGTAAAAAAAAAAAAGGTAAAAAATTTTAAACATGAAGTGAGGACCCAAACTATTTTGGGAAATCTCCTCGATTAGCTTTTCAAATATAAGCAAAAAAAGGGTTACTTGTCTATAATCTGAAATCAGCAGTTAATTTTAAAACCAAGAGTAGCGCTATGCTCCGTTTGGGCATCTGAAAAAGGGTTTTGGGAAAAAGTCTGTAGAAATGGCTTGAAAAACTTTGGAATGTTCGCTCATATTGTCACCCTCACTGAAAAAGTATCTCATTTACGGGCCCCTGTCCCTCTCGAGCACTGAAATTTGCAGCCCCCCGGGAATGGGGTTTTAAATTGTAAATTGTTTTATATCTACACCAGCTTGTTCCATGATTTTTTCAAAAATTTCAAAACCCGATTGCTACATTATTTTCTACACTTATGGGGGAAAAAAGGTTTTTTCTTGTAGGATCGGAGGAAGGCATGAAGCTTAAGCTTTGTAAGGGAAACGTCCGGGTTTTGCTTTTTTTTCAAAGGATTTTTCACCGGGAAATATAAACTTTTTTTTTTTTACTTTCATATCCTCCTCTTTTAATTTAAACATAAGTTGTGGCGTTTTTTGGCTGAAAAAAGAGCCAAAAGCATGGGGGTTTAAAGCCAAATCCCCGAGATTGAGTTTTTCCTGCTGTGACATTTTCCCTTGGTAGTTGAGGAAAAATTTTTCATCCCCCGAAATTTGGGTAAAATCTATTGGGGGGGGGGGGGGGGCTTAAAATTTAAAGACACCTTTAAAGGGGCCCTAAAAAGGAAAAGCGGGTGATGATTAATTGAAAAATTCCTTTTCTCCTAACTTTTTACTAAGGCAGAAAGAGCTACCCTTTGCATTTTTTTAAATGCACTTTTAAAACCACGGTATTGGAACATTTTTAAAAAAAAATTAAAAAGTGATTCCCCAGGGGTTTGAAAGGGGATAAGATTTCCGATCCCCACAAAAGCCCAAACCATTTTTTGAGTCCCTTTAAACCCTTTTTTTGTTGATGGTTTAATGCTGCCAGGAAATTTCAGTCGTTTGTGCTAAAAAAGGTCCGGACTTTTAAAGGGAAAAACTGTCTGATAATTTTCCCCAAGCCAAAAAAGAAAGGTGGTTACGTAATGGGTTTTGGGTTGCCTCGAAATGGGGCCGGTTAAAGGAGGTATAAGGTTTGTACCCACAGGCATTTTAAGTATTGAAGAGAACCGGGGTTTGGGGGTTTTGGCCAGTTTTGGGGACAATCTGACCCCCTCCATAATTATCGAGTTTAAATTTTTTTGGGGGAAATCATAATATGCGGGGGAAAAGGGGAGGGAAGGAAAAAAGTATTTATTTCTCCCAGTCAACCAAAAAAAAATGCATCGAGCTTTTTGACCAGAGCCCACAATCCCAAAAAACTGAAAGGTCTTCGTTGTGTTAATTTTTGAAAACAAACGGGATCAACTTTGGGTTTATGCCCCAACTTCGCATTTTTCCCTATCAAAATATTGGTTTTAAGTTGCCATTTCAAATTTTTTTCAATTCTCTCGACTTTTTATCGGCAACTTTTTATTTGCAGGTCCTAGAAGATATACTTCAAAAACCCAAAAATTCCTGGAGATAAAGAAAGGGACCACAGGGTTTTGGCCATTTCACTAAAAGGGCCGAGAATTCTAACCACCCTTTTGGGGTTAATTGGGAAAACACCTTTGGGACATTCCCCAAACTTAGTTTTGCTGCATGCTTTTTTTTGTTTTAAAAAAAGGGCCCTAAAGCTAAAAAAAAGGGCTACCATTTCCAAAAAATTTGATTTCATTTTTTTTTCAAAAATTTTCGAGGGGGTTTCACCTTCCCTCTTTTTGACTTTGCCCTAACAGTTGCCCCCCAAACCCTAGTCCTGATGCATTACTCGTAAGAGTCATGCTGTGTTACCTTTGGATACACCTGTAAGAGTGTAAACCATTTGAAACCAACCACTAGATATCATGCCCCTGCAAGTGCGATGCTTCATTTTTTTATCGGAATGGTCAGGGTTTTTAAATTTAATTTTTGGGTTTTTGTCTTTTTTCACCCTTCTGAATGCATTTTGGGTTATATTGAATATCGGGAAAAGCGGGCCCTTTATTTTGCCAAATTTGCATGGGAAAACCCAAATCGTTTTTGTGTGGGGTTTCGGAGCCAAAATTTCCGACAATGTCTTTAATTTTTCCCTTTTTTTTCTTGCGAGAGACTGAACTGCTTTGGGTTTTTGTCAAGAACCCCCCCCCCCCCCCAGGACGGACCCAAAAATTTTTTGGGGGGGGCCCCAAAAGAGGGAAAAACCTCACGTGCCCCGAAGGTGCCCCACGAGCGCGAAGCGCGAGTCTCTACGGGGGGGGTTTTACAGGGGCCCGCGTTGGGGGCCCCTGGCGGGGTCCAGGGGGGGGAACCCCCGGTGGGGGTCCGGGGGGAAAAAGGGGCCCCCCGTAAGCTTTTCGAAATATTGCATTTAAGAGCACAGAAATGGGCCCTTCCGTTTTATGTCAGGAGTTTTTTAAAACCTTTTTCAGTTGCAGGGGAATTTGATGTGTAGGCCCTCAGTATAATTTTTCTATATGTCCCTGCAGAAGTACGGAAAATTTCAAAAGTTATTTTAAAAAATTACACGCCAACATAATGACCCAGTGTGGGTAACTTAAAATGTTTTTGCCATAAGGAGGTTTTTTTTTCGTTTACGGTATTTGGGTATAGGACGTCAGATGAAAAAAATGCGCGCAAAAGCGCGCCAAAAATTTAAATTTACTTTTAAAACCCAGCTATGACTAACGGGGGGTTAAATTTCCCTTTTATGGGGTTTCATAAAATTAGGAGGGGGGTTCGTTACAAAGTTTTCAGTTCTAAAAGAAGAGGAGGGAAAAAAAAAGGGAATATCAGTTTTTTACACCCCAACCCAATGCGGGACTCTGAAATCACGTTAATGCACACAAATAATTGGCTTATGGTAGAACCCCACCGATAAAAAGGACCCAATTCAAGGCTAAAAAGTGCCCCAAGACCAAACCCCCCAACAAAAATAAAAAAGAAATATTGAAAAGACTTTGAAAAAAGCGGGGAAAAAATTTCAAATGTTTTTTGGTAAAAAAGGTTTTGATAAAAAAAATCCATAAACCCCAAAAAAAAGGGACCTTTTCCCGTGAGCGTAAAAATTTTGCGCGCAAAAGCGCGCCAAAATTTTTGGGTATAGACCCTTTCCGGGAGTTTCTGCTTTAATTTGTACACTAAAAAAGGGGGACCAACAGGACTCTCAAAAACCTTACATCCATTGGGGAAGGAAAGAGGGAATTATCGCCTTTTTTAGGGGCCCTTCTAAAGGGGTATCCCCTTCAAAAATCTATGACCGTGGTGCCGGGGGGAGTTGGTGATTTGGGGGAACCCGAAAGAAAAACTGTTTTAAACCGTGCCTTTTTAGGAAAGGGGGATTTTGTATACGCTTTTATAAAAGAGTGGGGGGGCCTTTTCTTTTTTAGTCCATAAAGAGTGCAATCCCGGGAAAAGGGGGGTTTACCCCCCCTTTTGGGAAAATTTTTTTTGTGAATTTTGGGGGCCTAAAAAAATGCAAAATGATGGTACTTTTTGGGCATTTTAAATTTATTGATGTTTAGAAAATGTCCAAAAATTTTGTGAATTTAAAAATTTTTTTCGGGTTGAAAAAAGGGGGGTACGAGACGGTTAAAATATTGTCTTTAAACCTTCAAGTTTTGAAAAGGAAAAAGGGTATGCCCGCCCGTACTTTTTCGGGAACCCGCTGGTGCCCCGTGCCCCAAAGCCCCGTACCTGACAGCTTGCTCTTGTATTCATTCTTTCAAGGCAGTATGGCGGGAAAAATTGCTTCCAATCCCTCTAGATTACAAAAAAATTTTCCCCTTTTTTAAAACAAAAAATTTTTAAATAAAAATTTTAGTGAAACTAGCCGAGCCAATTTCTTTCATAGTCCGCATGTTTCTTATTTAGATCTTTAAGAAGGAACCCTTGCTCAGCTATTCACCTGTTTTTTAACATTTTTAGCGCCCTTTTGTCGCCAAAACCCCTTTGAAAGATATATAAAAAGATAATCCAGGATAGCTCCACCCCAACCCCCACAGAAATATATACTTGAATACGTTCTTAGGGCCCCTTTATTTAAATTTTTTTCTCTAATTTTTTTTTTCCCTTTTCTTTTTTTTTTTTTTCTTTTTTTTCCTTTTGTTTTTTTTTTTTGGGGGGGGGGGGGGGCCCGGGGCCCCCCGGCCCCCTGGATCCGCGCCTCCCCCCTTCCCAAGGGCTATTTCTTGCATTTTAGGGGAAATTTCCCAATTGGTTGGGTGAAAATTTTGGGAAACCCAGATCTGCCTAGTTTTGGCTGTTGTTTTAAAGCTAAGGAGGTTTGTTTTGGTTCATGGGCATTATCAGGGGGGTCACCCAATTTTTCGTTACTACTGTTTTCTTCATTTCTCTGAGTAAAAGAAAGTTGGGAGTTTCAACAATTTTGTAAAATTTTGGCCCTGGGGGTTAATCCGTTGGGTAGTGCCCTGGGAAATGCCAAACCCTTGCCCTTTCCCTGTGAATTAAAATGTTCCTGTCTTTAATAGGAATTGGGAAAAGGGGCATGGGCGTCCGCAGAAAAAAAAATTTGGGGGGGGGGCCAAAAATTTTTGGGGGGGTTCCCCCAAATTTTCTTATGGAAAATACTTCCCCCTCCCAGAAAAAAGTTTCGTTTTTACTTTTCACCCCAGTGTTGACAAAGGGGTAGCCAGGAAATTTTTCAAGGGGGGGGTAAGCCCATAGACAGACTCTCAGCGCCCCCGCGCCACCAAAGGGTGGCGTGGAGGGCAAGAAAATTTTTGGCCCCCCAAATTTTTTTTAAAAGTTCCCGGGTGGCTAGAAATGGCCCCCTTCCAAGGGCCCATTTCCCCATGCAAAAAGGGGGGAAAAAACTTTTCAATATTTAAATATTAAAAATTTAAAAAAAAAAACCAAAAAAAAATTTCAGGGGGGGGGTTTAGCCTGAGTGTTGATATTTTTTTTTTCAAAATTTCCCGTTTTGAAAAGTAGAAAATTTAAAACTGAGTGAACTAAAGAAATGTTGATGCTATATTTTTTCGTTTTTTTTTTATTTTTTTTTTCGTTTTTTCAAAATATTTTATTTTTCCCGGGGTCAAGTTTCCCCCTTTCCCCCCCCGGGGCCCATGGGTACGAAAATTACATTTCCCTTTAGAATCAATGGGGGTTTTCATGAAAAATTTTTTTGGGTCTAAGAATGATCTCTGGTTTTGGGTATCCCTTTTAAAAAAGGGAAAAAAAAAGATGGATTATTGAGGGCTGAAAAACTAAAATATTTTTAACTTCCCATCTTTCTTTTGTCCCGTTAAAATATTGGACATAAAAACCACCCTCCTAGAGCCAGTTAAATAACTTTTTTTACAAGATAATCTGTCAATTTCATTTGTCACCGTCTTTGCCTTTTGGGAAATTAACTTGTAGAAATTTGGTATTTTTAAATTTGGGGAGGTGGTGACCCCCTTCTCAAATTTCCCGTTTTTAGCCATTAAGGCTGAAAAATGAAATGGTCATTTGCAAAATTTCACCCAAAATCCAACCCAAATTTGTAGTCGACCCCCTACATTTTATGAAAATTTGGGGGAAGTCAAAATTAACCAGAGGATTTTCCCTGCACTTACCTTGTAGGTGCTGTTTTTAAATGTGCAGGGAAAATTTCTTCCCCCTGTGGCTCTGTTTTTTTTACTGACAGCTTTCTCCTTTTTGGGGTTTTTTTCCCCTTTTACTTGTTGTCCGTACGGGTTGGGGGGGGTTTTAGGGGAAATTTTGGGTTTTTATGCTCCTACAAAAAAAAAAAAGGGAAACTGAGGGCCCGAGCAAGAAATGTAAACAAAGGGCAAAACCCTCCGTCTTTGATAGCGGTCCGCCCCCGGCACATTACCCCCCCGCATGGGATTTTATTTGAATTTTTAAAACATATTTCTCTCTATGAAAAAGCATAAAACCCCTACGGCTTTCTGTTCCCCCATCCATTCCTTTCCCCTTGTTTTGGGGAGGTCATCTCCAAAGAGCCAAATTTTGTTGGTGGGGCAGTTTGTTTTCAATGAGGTGAAAAAATTGGGTTTGGGTTTAAATCAGGTTTGATTTAGTCCTTTCTAAATTTTTTCAGTCATAAGTGGAATTTGGAAAAATAAGGCAATTGCATTCTGCTGTTTACGTGGCCCCTTTTAACGCTGGAACCACCAAAAAACCCCAAAGCACAAGTCCCTGTTTAAACCTTTAAAAAGAAAAAGAACCAAACCCAAAAATAAAAGGGGCTCCAAACAAAAAATACGGGACCAAACGCAATCTCCTCGGGAATTTACTGCAAACAAGATAATCCTTACTCAAAAAAAATAAAAACCCTTTCTTTTGAGCGACAGGGTTTTATGGGAAATTTTTGCCCACCGCTAAAAATTTAATATTTGGGCCCTTTAAAAACTTTACCCTTTCGATTTGGTACAAGAATTTAAACCTTTGGAAAAGGGCAATACTATTTTTCCCCGGAAATTGCTGACTTTTGCATGCTCGGTGGGAAACTCACATTTCCCCAAACGTATCATAAAGTAAAATGGGGCCCTTTTGAGGGAGGGGATTTTGGGTGTGGAACACGGGTGGGGTGTGTGTGTGTGTGTTGATATTAAAATTTTTAAAAAAAAATGTTTAAGATAGGAAAACATGAATATTTTTGTGTTTTTTTGGAGATTGGTGGTCACCTGGGTTAACCCAAAAGAAAAAACTTAGAAGTGCTTGAAAACAAGGTACTCAATACGAGGGGATTTTGTTTTTCTTTTTTTGGTAAATGAATGTGCCATATTGAGTAGAGTGGGCTGCCCCAAAGTCGGGTTTTAAAATTGTGTCTTGGAACAAAGGGTGGGTTTTTAGTGCGAAAAAATTTCGAAGTTTTTTGAGCAGTTGTCAATTAAGGGATTAGAATGGGCTTTTCAAAATGGGATCCCAAAGGACCATGAAAAAGTTTTACCCAAACTATTACAAAAAAATTAAAGTATAATGTATCCCAATCGTCATCACCAATAGTAGATAAGGCGCCCAAAACCCCGTCGGAATATTTTGTTTAAAAAAAACATTAAAAGATTTTTTACTTTGTAAATACTTCTTTAAAATTTTTTTTCCATTTTATTCATTATATTTTTTTTTCCCCCATTTTGTTTGCCTCCCTACAGGGGAAAAATTTTCCCTTTACAGTCCCTTGGATGCCTTTACTGCGTGGGGGCCCATGGACAACAATCTTATTTTTTTAAAACCATCAACTGGACATTGCAAAATAAATTCCACTCATTTCAAAAGAAAATTGCATAAAAAAAATTTCTCTGTCAAGTTTTTTTAAAAAGATTTCGTGAATTTCATCCCGGTTTTGAACAGGATTGGTTTTTGCTAGAACCAAAAAAAGTATTTACCGAGGGCAGCTTTAGAAACGGGTTTAAAAACTGGCTAAATTTCCCGTAAAAGGAAACCCGGGAAGGGAAAAAGGAAAAAAAAAGGGTATCGGCAATTAAAAGAGTGCCGTTGTTGTACCCATTTCATAATGAAAAAAATCCGTAGAGTTAAATTTTTTACATTCTCAAACATTTTTATTTTGCCTGGGAAAAGTTTTACACTAAATCTTGCCAAACACAGAATAAAGAGTGAAAATATAATGGTTACAAAAAAGGGGGTGTAAGCCCTTTAAAATGACATTTTTGGGACTTTTTCAGAGGGGGCCTGGCCCTAGGGTGGGACGTGCACCCCCGCCCCCCCCCCCCCAAAATTTTCAAGACTAAAATTTTCACTACTAAGGGTAGGGGCCATGCCTTTAATTTTATATGTTTGACATTAAATGTTGTTTCCTCGTCACGGTTTTTATTTTAAAACCCCGGGACAAAATTTTTTAGAGCACCATTTTTTACCTTGTCCTTGAGATGGAAACACCCCCACAATGGTGAACCCCAGTTCACCCCCAAAAAAAACTCCTGGATCCCCCCCAGATGTTTTAAGGGGGTAACCAAAACAAAGCAAAAAATAAATTTCCAACAGGAATTGCCTTAAAATTTAAAACTGATTTGCAAAAGGGCTAGCATATCAAGCAAAGGTTTACAAAATGAGGATTAAAAGAAAAAAGTGTTTTATGACAGTTCTTTAGTATGAAAGTTCAATCGCCAAAATTGGTAGGGCTATCTGTTACACAAAGATAGGCGTAGGAGGCGGGGACTGGGGGTGCAAACCCCCAAAAAGAAATATTTTTTTTGAAAAATTTGGACAATAAGCTGAGGGGAATTTTTCAGGGGATTACTGAAAGAAAAAATAACGCAATGATGTAGCTTTAAAATAAACAATAGTTTTGAAACTTTTTTGGGAAAAAATAAAGTTTTTGATTTTGGGTTTTAACCCGCAAAAAATATTTTTCGGGTTTTTAAATTTACCAGTGTTTTTAATGGTTTAAAACCCTTTTACTTTGATTATCGTGATTATTTTGGTTTCTTTGGGGTATTTCCCCCCTCACTTATGCCGATAACCCAAAATAAGTTTTTTAAAACAATTTTAACATCAAAGGTAAAATATGTGGGGACCAGATTCCCCCATACCCTCCCCTAGGCAGGCGATCACACAAAAAAATGAAGTCCCCACCCCCAAAGAATTTAAAACCCGGGAGTTGCTATTTGAAAAAAGCAACTCCCTGGATAAATTCCCGGGACGCACTGATTTTTATCATTATTTTTTGTAACGACTTTCCCCAAAAAAATATAATCAAAATGGAAGGTAGTAACACGGGGGAAAAAGATTTTATGTAAAATTTAGCGGTATGACAAAAGATGCATGCCTGCATTATATATACGTTAAAATGTTTAACGCGCGTGGAGGAAAGGAAAATTTTTTGGGTTTTATTTTGCCCGGGGAAGTTGTTACAGCCCCCCCCCCATCAACGTGGGTCCTACGGGCCATGCACATAAGAAAGAGGGGGGAAACCCCCCCCCCACCCCCCCCCCCCCAACGTGGGTCCTACGCCCATGCCCCATAAAAGAGGAGGAAAAAAGGGGGAGGACGAGCAACTTCCTTTATCGTCAGAAACTTTTAGTTTTACACAGCCCGGGGTGGAAAACCAATTACCCGTGTTATAAATGCTGACTAAGCAGCAACTTGAAGTAAATGAGTTTCATCAAGGGTGTGCTTTCCTGAATACTTCAAGTCCACTGTTCTGAAAAATAATCAAGTAAGATGTTATAGACGACCAACCAAATGCAAAGTGACTATTTGTTGACTAAGGTTTTTCTTTTTTTTTGGGAGAAACGAGAAAAACCCCAAATATTTAAAGCTTTTAATGAAAGAAGCTTAAGTATCAAGCTGCCCTTTATTTTGAAAGAAAGTGGAAATGTTGAAGGGAGTAGATGGTTGAATTATAAACAAGACATAGCACTACTGGGGGTTAATGTAAGACATTGAGTTCCTGTAGGCCCCAACCCCACCTCAAAGGGACTCCTGGGAAAAGGGTTTTTACCCCAAAAAAAAGGTTTGCAAATTGACGTACATATTCTCAGGAAAAATTTCCCCTCGAACGAAAAAAAAATTTTTTAAAAAATCTCTAGAGTTTCCCTTTCCCATTTTTTCCCCCATTAAAAAAGCCCCAGGGTATGTACACCAGGTATTTTTTTTTCCTTTTAAAATGGAAAAGAATTCGATTTAAACCCCCGAAAAAGTGATGGGTTGAATGAAAAAAAAGTTAATACAAAAATGCCCTTTAAATTTTGGGAAAAAAAAATGGAAAGTTTAAGGGAGTTTGGGTGGTTTTTAATTTAAACAAGACAAACAATTTCGGGGTCAATGAAGGGGCAGAGGGTTTCCTTGGGAGGATCACACACCCCAGGTACCCCCTTTAAAGGGTATAACCCAAAAAGGGGGTTTGCAAATTTTACCCGTATTCTCAGGAAACTGAAAATAAATTCTTTAATTATCCCTAGAGTTTCCTTTCCCATTTTTTTCCCCATTAAAAAAAACCTAGTTTTATGTTTCCCCCAGGTAATTTAAACCCTTTCACATGAAGGTAAAATTGGGCCCCCGGGGCGCGAAATTAGAAACTAATGCGCACGGGAAAGGGTTTTCTCCTCGGTGATTTATCGTTGACAGGGGTAATGTTGTGCTGAGCTTTTGATTGCCTAGATATTGGCGCATTAAAATGCAAGTATAATTATATATATATATATATAAAATATATATATATTTTATATATATATATAATTTTTAAAATTTTAATATATATATATTAATTTTATATATATAATATATATGTATTTTATTAATTTTTATGTATGGAAAAAAAATATTATAAATATATTTTTATATATAAAAAATATATATAATATTAAAATCCCTATTTCCCCTTAAAAACAAAGTGTTTAAATTTACAAAAGCGGCCGAAAAAACCTAAAAAAAACAATTCAGACTCTAAAAAAAGTAAAAAATTGTTGCCTAAAATGATTTATCTTGATGTAGCCCAAAAAAAATTTATCCTTAGACTGAAAAAACCATTTAAAAAATACTCGTCAACAAAATTTTTTTAATTAAAAGTAGCAAAAAAAGGTTTTTTTTTTTAATTTTTTGGCCCAAAAACCTATTTTGGGACCCGGGGGCGGTGTCTACCCAAAAACTGCCTGTGGCAAAAACTGCCAAAACCTTTGGTTTTGAAAAAGAGGGCAATGGTGGCGAATTTTTGTTGAAATTAAGGAAATTTTATTTAGTGACGGATTTGTTTGCGGTGGGGAGACATGACTTTAATTTTATCTTTTGGGAAACGATTTTTTCCTTTTCTCTTCTAGTCTATTGAGTCAGGGCAGGGCGGAGTCAATTTCCCCCAAGCTCAAACCCAAAGGGCGGAGTCCCAAATCCAAAAAAAGGGCAAGTCCCAGTCCCCAAATCCAAAATCCCAGGGGGTGAAGGGCCAAGTCCCCAAATCGGAGTCCGTGTTCCGAAATCCAAGTCCCAAATCCAAAAATTTTGGGAAAATTTTTGGGGTACTTGGCTTTGGGAAAATTTCCCGGGTAGCAATAAGTTTAATATGCTACTACAAAAAGACCCAAAAAAAAACAGAAAAAAAAAACCCATGTCAAACGAATGAAATTATAGTAAGAAAACTGTCAATTACTGTTTACAAAAGTTTCCAAAAACACGTAGCTTATTTATATCCTCCCAGGGCCCAAAACCCCGGTTTAAAACAATGTAGGCCTTTTAAAAATAGCCTGGTAACAGGAGGCGCGGGAGTAATTAGGGGCCCACTACTGGATTCAATCACGCCTTTGCTTTTCCAGCTAATCTAGGTTCCCCCCCCAAAAAAACTAAAAAAAAACAGGTTCACCACACATTTTCAAGAGAGGCGGGTCAAGCGCAAAAAGCCAAAAGGGGATGGGGAAATTGCACGTTTTTATGTGAGGGACCCGCTGACTAGCTGTCTTTGCAAGTTTACAGATCCTACCCTGTACCCTAGGGACCATTTTACAAATTTATACTTCATTTGTTTAAAAAATATGTGCGGATCGGCCTTCATTTGCAAAAAAAAAACAGGGATTAGGGTATTGTCAAAAATTTTTTTTTTGGAAAAACGGGGAGGAGGGAGCTTTTGTAGGGCTGGATTTTTTTTAAAGGGGGGGGTTTGCTTTTATCAGGGGGGGAGCCCAATTTTTATGGGGGTGGTCCCGCCCCCTAAAAACCCCCTTTTGGGAACCCCCCCGAAAAATGTCAATTTTTAAATTATTTTAAAATTTTGGGTTTTTTTCCCAAAAATTTTTTTCCCAAAGGTTTTTTTAAATCCCCAAAGCAATGGCTGTTAATTTCAGCTTAACCAAAAAATTGGGATCAAAGTTGGCGCATACCAGTGATCTGTTACAAGATAACATCTAAAACCAAATTTGCAATGTGCATTTGGGGAAGCCATCGATATATTTTAGGTACTGGCAAAAACTACATTTACTCCCCTTTTCACCGCCATATTATGATGCCTGGGGGAATAATTACTAAAACTGATAATGATGGAGGGCTCATGTATTGTCCAAAATGTGCCACACAACCCGGTTCTCTTCAATACTTAAATCTGATTGGATACCCATTTATAACCTCCTAAAGGCCCTATTTCGAGCAAAACATCCCATACGAAACGCTTTCTTTTACTGCTTGCAGATTATCAAGTTCTTGAAAAGTCCGACTTTCAGCACAAGCGACTGAAATTATCCTGGCGAGCATTGAAACCATCAACAAAAAGTATAGGGTACATCAAAAGTGGTGGATTTGGCGTTGAAACTTAGCCTTACAAACTCTGCAATCACTCTTAATTTTTTTCTACAAATGTTCAATAGTGGTTAAGTTTACACTGCAAGGGTCCCTTTTTTGCCTAGTACAGTTAGGAATATTCTAAACTCCCATTCTTTCAGCCCTTCAAAGTGTCCTTTATTAATTCCCCAAACTAGATATACCCAAATACGGATATGAAGATTGTCCTAAACCCCAAGGAAAAGTCAAGCGAAGCAATCTCGGGTATTTGCTTTAAAACCAGTTTTGGCTTTAACACAAACCCACAGACATTTAAGTAAATGAGAGGATATGAAAGTAAAAAAAAAAGTTTATATTCCAGGTGAAAAATCCTTTGAAAACAAGCTAATAAACCAGGACGTGTCGTACAACGCTTAGCTTCATGCCTACCCCAGATTCAGAAGCAACCTTTTTCGCAGTAAGTTAGTAGTAGAAATCTGGTTTCGAAATGACAAAATTGAGGAAGCTGGTTAGATATAACACAGTTTACAATTTACCCCATTCCTGCGGCTGCAGTTTCGAATGCTATGGGGCCATGTCAGTAAAATAGATACTTTTCAGGAGGTGAAATATTGGCGAAACATTAAAAGTTGTTGTACTTGCCATTACGAGTTCCAAAACGTTCAAATGCTAAACTGGGAGCTTAACGCTCATCTTGATTTAAAGTTAACTGCTGATTTCAGATATATATTCATACTTGTTTGCTTATTTTGAAACCTAATGAGGAGATCCAAGTATTTGTCCTTTATGGTGAATAAATTTCACTGCTTGTTAATTAGTGTGACAATGAAAGTTGGTTTTTTTTGTCAAACAAAACTGGCGAAAATTGTTAAAGGGCTGTTTAAACCTTTCATTAAATACGGTGTATTGGTGTTTCAGGTAAAACGTCAAGATAATTATTAAGATATGGGACAGTTATCTTGTTTATGTTCTGAATATTAGGCTAGAGTTGCTTTGAAGGTCTCACATTACCCACACTATGAAATAATGGAAATATTAAACGACTTACCCAGTAAATGTTTGATCTTTTTATGAAATAATGGAATGGAAGGTAATGTGCCACCTCTCCCACCCTTGGGAATCTCACTTTTCTAGGACAATTTCATAATGAACATTACTTTGTCCTCTACATCATCTTTTTAAGACTGATGGGAGCTCCACGGATCTCCCCATTACCTCGCACTCACCATTTATTTCATAAAAAGAGATCAAACCCTTTCCTAAGGTATACTGTTTTTAACCCCTTTTTTAATTTTTTGGGGGGGGGGGGGTGGGGGGGGGTGGGGTGTGGGGGGAGGGCGGTGGGGGGGTGGGGGGGGGGGGGGGGGCGGGGTGGGGGGCCTGGGGCGTGGAGGGGGTCTGGGGGGGAGCGGGGGGGTGGGGTGTGTGGGGGGGGGGGTGTGGGGGGGGGGGGGGGTGCGGGGGGGGGGGGGTGGGTGGGGGGGGGGGTGGGTGGGGGGGGGGGGCGGGGGGGGGGGGGGGGGGGGGGGGGGGGGGGGGCGGGGGCGGGGGGTGGGGCGGGGGGGGGTGGGGGGGGGGGGGGGTGGGGGGGGGGGGGGGTGGGGGGGGGGGGGGGTGGGGGGGGGGGGGGGGGGGGGGGGTGGGGGGTGGGGGGGGGGGGGGGTGGGGGGGGGGGGGGTGGTGGGAGGGGGGGGGGGGCGGGGGGGGGGGTCAGCGGCGTCGGGGGGGGGGGGGGGTGCACGGGAGGGTGGGGGGGGGGGTGGGGGGAGGTGGGTGGGGGGGGGTCGGGGGTGGGGGGGGGGGGGGGTGGGGGGTTAAAAGGTTTGGGGAAGTGCCATTTCCACGATCGGGGACACTTTGCGGCCAAATTTTCTATTGCGCCTTTGCGCCCAACCCATCGGCGCGCGCAAAGCGATGAAAAAATCTCGTCTATAAGCCGGGTTCGCCTCCCAGACATATTCCTGGGTTACGCCCTTAAAATAAGATGGTGATTTTTTTAATACACTTATGACAAAAAAGAATTCTGAAAACGCCCTTACTTAGTCCCTTCACCCTTTTAGACATATATACCTATCAGGAGAGCTAATATCACCTTCTGCCACCAATTAAATTAAACTCTCCCTGCCGCCCCTCCCTCCTCTTACTTCCATTGCTGGAAGTGTTTATCTGCGATTTCGTTCAAAAATAGCTAAATTATACAGATAGTTGCTAAATGTGCGTCTACCTCATAATATTATCATTTTGGCGATGTCACGTAATAAGCATTATTGTCGTATAGCCTCCATTTTTATGTACTTTATTTAGAGCAACCCCTTCCGGAAGGCCCTAATACAGGTATCTGCCAGCCTGAGATTGGTGTGCCTTTTATAATGCCAATGGGAAACCAAAAAAAACCCCCCCCCCCCCCCCCCCCGCACAGAGGAAACATTTCGTTATATTCCAATAATGATATCTTGTGGACTCCACGCACGTATTTTTAAAGGATAAAAACATTTGCAATAGAAAGCGCCGAGCTAAAGTAGCATAAAGGGAAGTCTCAGGAACGCGTTTGTGGGTCTGGTTTGGTGTCTGGAGGTAGGACAACGTATTTCTATCTCTTAGACAACATGCCCTCTCCTAATATTCACCGTACCCAAAAATGTAGAATCACTAGATATGGACATTTTCAGCCTATATATCATCAGACTCCAAAATATTCCAAAAGATAGCCACCATTTTGCACTAAGAAACTTAAATAAGCAAAAATTTCTCAAACGGGGAGAGGGACACCCTCCTCCCTTAGACCACTCCCCAGGACTGGCACTTATATGTAGTGACAATTGCGCAAGATCTCATTGCCTCGTATCAAACGCTGCTAGCCGCATAATAAAATGAATAATTAAGCGTCGCCCCACTCAGTTGGAGTAAAAACATCCAGCCATGTCGGAAAAATAGAATTCACAAAACTATAGACATTTCCAGCCATACAGGAAGCCTGCATCAGACTCAAAAATATCAAAGATTCATGCACCATTTATGCCATCTAAGCAACTTTTAAATAAAACAAAAATTTCTTCAAAGGAGAGGGCCCGGACACCCATCCCCTTCAGCCACCCCTACCACACAGGACGGCACCTAGCTTTAGCTGACCCCCCCCCCCCCCCCCCATGTGACACCTGACGAAGGCATTCCGCCACTGTCGTATACGAACATAGAGGAGCACCACGGGGAAACGCATTTTGTGCATGACTTAGGAGGTTAACTGAAGTGCCATCTACGACCACATGTTAGTGCCCCCCCAATCACCAAAGGCCTGGCGGGCGCCACTGTCCCCTTGTGCACTAATTTCACTAATTGCACATCAGCACAAGGCAATTTGCAAAGCCGTGAATGAGAATATTGTAATGTGTGTCTATAACCGCGCCACATTGTTTAATATCTTTTTTATGTTACAAACCGGTTGTATGATGAATGGGCATATCTCCCATATTCCTCATTACAGCTAATATAATTGCATGTAATGTTACTATTATACGCCGTTCTCTTCCGACGTTGTATATTTCTAGGCGGTGTCCGACAAGGATGTCCACTTTGCTCCGTTATTATCATGCCTTTTATTCATTGAGCCTATTAGCAAGTTTTATTTCAATGATTCCGTTCATCAAAGCAAAGACTCAATGCTTTTCCCAGGAGCCGTTGACTAAGAGAGCTAAAATCTATCCTTCAATATTGCCCTGAGGACGCTAAACGTAACTATCGCCTTTAGTGCACTGCCAGCGATTGTTCCGGCTCTAACAATAATTTACTTGTTGTTTAAGACCAGTTCAAGAGAGAACTGGAGCCTAATACGGTAAATATGAGTAAAACAGGTGTGTTTGTATGGACTCTGAAATTGAGGTACGGTTCAACCTCCCCATGAGTCTCCCCGCCGACATCGCATGGAGGCTCATCATCACTGCAATTAAGTCACCCGGAGGTCCTTTTTCGCGTCCCGTGAAAACCATTGAGTTAAACTCGGCCTAAGAAAAAAGACAAAATCTAGGTCTAGTTAGTCCCAACAAGTGGCAAAGGTCGCGAATTTACATCTTTTGTTGAGAACGTCTCTTTCAGTTAGCTCAATACTGTACATCTTACCCCTTTTAAAGCTACTATTGTCTAATTTCGCCTACGACAATCTATCCACCTCGCTTCTGCCTCAGTCGTCTAAGAGTGTTAATCAAATGCTCACCTAGCCTTCTTTAATATTAGGGCGTGTATACAACCCTCATTAGTTGCTGTCACAATGTCATGGCAAAAGTCGCCGTATTTGTAAGCGCTGAGGACTTGGACTTGAGAATTCTGCAGAGGTTAAAATGGAATGCATTATACTTACTTAAACCACCCTTTTTTCTTTCATATATCCACGTATTGTATAAGCCAAAGTGTTCCCCTAAGTTCGAATTAACTTCATGTATCGTCTTCTTTTTGACGCCAAGCAACTGCCAGCCCCTCTATTCCAGGTATTAATGCGTCTAACACCGCCCCCCTACTAACTCGGATGTGTGCTATCTGAGTCCCTGCTTCATAGCCAGCCGACCTAATTAAGAGGATCATACATTTCTCTTGTGCCTAATATGTTATCAAGCTCGATGAAAAGTACAACAGACCTCGCTAATAAATGCTTTAAGTCCCTCTAGCATGCGGATAACTGCAGCTGCAGTCATTAGAAGCGAAACCCTACTGTTCCGTAGCACGGATACGAATTTCAAGGAGCGCCACACGTTATAACATCCATTCGAGATAATAAGCTACAGACATTAGATCAATTGGAGGTAGCCTACTGCGTGTTCCCGAATACTGGGAAGTCTCCTCACAAGAACGCAGGCTTATTGACGGAGATTCTAGCCGAATCTAGAGACTGCATGACGATCGCGTCGAAAGTTAGCCTCACCACATCTTTTGGAAGAGTGCCCAAATTTCAATCAATCCGCGCAGCTGGGTCGAAAAAGTTTGTATTGTCTGCCCAAAAGCGTAGCGAAAGCCCTTTGGAGCTTTCAACTACCTAACTTTTCGTTATGGGTGCTCCCCCCAAACATCTCCAAAAAGAAGTTCATATTACATTTTATTAATATTTTAATATTTTTTTTTTTTATTTTTTTTCTATTCTTTATTTTTTTTTTGCTTTTTTTAATGTGTCAGCATTTGTGCTCATCGAAATTATATATATATGCGAGTCAAGAGTTTGCATGTCTGCCGAAACACAATTCCAGCCAGCGGCTACGCTAGTTGCCTTGATACATTAAAAAAGAGATGTAAGACATTTAAATAAAAAAGTAGCAGGCTCTGATTATCCCTGCCAACTGTCCCATATCAAAGTTTAAAAGCCACTTATATGAGAGGAAAGTCTCTTTAGTTAGTATAGCAACAACCATCTTCTTTTAGACTTGTCTTAATTCTTTTTTTTTTTTTTTTTTTTTGTTTATCTAAGAGATTTCGCAGCTTGTCCGTGTTCTAGCAGGGAAAGGTAACATGGGAGAGTATACGCACTTAGTTGTTAATCCATTCCCCCTCTTCCTGACGTTATAGAATATCATTTGAACTATCAAATTATCTGCATGTTTTTTAATGTATTTAATAACACTTACATTCAGATTTATATATGAAAAAGGTCGAAGTACTTTCTTCCTAGCCCTTTCAGGCTAAAACTACATACTGTCTTTTTTCTTTATTGCAAGTCTCGGATCTAATGTTTTTAACTTTTGCGGTATTTTTTTTTATCTCGTCCCGGTGGAAGGGGATTTTTTGCTGCTTCATGTGGAGTTTATCCATAATTTGTGTAAAATGTGTACTCTCACTTACAAGCCTTACAATTAATTAAATTACAAACTTCCTAAATTTATAGGATAATAATGCTACATATTGCTTTATTGCTAAGATATACAAAAGTGACTTATATATATATACTCTCTTTTGCTTTGTTGTGGTGTCACAGAAGTAAGTGAGGTACACCAATAATTCAAAGGCAAGAAACAGCTGCTTTCTCTCTTTACTATCTATCCCTTCTTCGTTAGAACTTTTATTTCCGGACTTCTCCTCCGCCTTCCCAATTTTTAAGCACATTGTTTCTTTTCTTTATCTAGGTTTCGCTGTTTATTAAATACACATCTTACTGTTAAATTTCCAAATCAGGTCACTACAACGCCTATTGCATGTAGCCCGACATTATCAAGTCGTACGACCCCCCCCCCCCCGTATTTAGCCCACGTTGCATTTTTATATCGATTAGAAATTGCTAATAGTTTTATGATTATTTTTTCCCACTCCTAGATGAAACGCGCTTCCAATATTTCATAGATAGATGCATTTGATTACGAAAGGATCAATAAAAGACAGATCTACCCGGACTACAGTAAGTAGCCGCGAAGCAGACCTGTCTTATTGAAGATACCACAATTTTAAGATCCTAACCTTCCCAAAAAGCGCAACTCTATCAATGTTGTCCTAAAAAAAAAGCCACTACATAGAGGAACTGGAATATTCATAAATAATGACCGAACTGCTCAAATGCTTTTCATTGCTCAATTGCAACTATTGATTAAGTTTTCTTAGCGGCTCAGGGTTAAGCATATATAGCCCCGAACAATAGTGGCCGACCATTTCTGCCAGCTTTTTCTATGCGTGTCTGATGATTTGCTACAAAGAAGCACAGCGCTTCCTCTTAACTTGACCAAGTCTCCCTCCGCGCCTATTACCCTGCCGTCGAATGCGGGCGTTTCCACCATTCCATAAAAATTATGCCCTAGTATTATGGCTGAGGAGGGTGAACCTCTACATGTAGATCCCTTAAAATTTCTGTAGGCAGGATTGCATTTTCTGAACCCTGTTATGAAGAGGGCAGTGAATCCTTTGTTAGATGTATTTGGTAGTGATTGAGTTGGAGATTATGCAGTCAAAAATGGTTGAAATTGATACCACCTGAGCCGATTGTGAGGTTTTGGAAACACAGCGGACCTATCTCATATATTGGTGAGTGAAAAGGGGCCGGGGGTGGCGGATCACAAGTTTTTTATTCATGCGCCCGTTGCTCAAAAAGTCATCGGTCACTGATGCTGCAAAAATCCCTATGTGCCAGTAACAACCAATTGGTGAGCTTTGCATTGATGGGTCACATGATGGCGTTGAAAACTTTGACAAGGAATGAGAGGCAGCGTAACAAGGACCGTTTTAGTGTGTAAGTCGGACCAAATTTTAAGTGCTGCATGAGGTTAATAATAAAGGAATGGTTACGGGTTCGTTGAATACAGCCTTGTACACCCACTTATGCAGGATCATTTAATTGAAGGGGGCGGGGTGACTTCAAGTTTGACAAATGCCGAGTATGACGGCCTATGGAAGAGTGTAGTAAAGTGTCTCAAACCCGGGACGCCCCCATCGCTCTCCACCTCCCTCCCTTGATACGCACTTGAATGCAAAATGCTCCTTCAGGTTAATGATACCAATCCCAGAACAGCCGACAAGCTGGCCGTCAGTAGTTCTTTAAATTACCATATCATTACGGTAAGGATTTTGCAAAGAAGTCTTAGCATTTATTTAAACTTCAGAAAGCACGCGCCACGTGTACCATCAATCATTCTTCCATTGATTCGCGCGGCGTATACTTGATTTTGGTCCGTTTGAAGGTCTTTGAAAAGTTGTAGAATGTTAAAGTCACAAGTAAGTAAAGATCGAACTCTACAGTGCCCGAAGAGCGCTGAAAATGTTGTGTTCGAGTTGGAGGATTTGTGCTCTTGAGACCAAAGAAGTCAGAAAGTCAGGGGACTGATGATCGTCGTCGGCCGGGGACCGTCAGCGGTGAAACCAGATGGGGGTGGTGCCATGTATGCCTCTCGTCGAGGACGGATCCCCGCAAGGTCGTTTAAATTTCCCAGTGTAGTCGGGAAGCGTTAAAATATGAAGTAGTCCACAATTGTAAGTCGCCCCTTGTGGTTTACTTGATATTTTGATTTAAATGAGGACAGATCCTGTAGTAATTTCCCCCAAATTTTCCAATTTCACGCCTAAAAACCCAAAATGCGCGCCGAAAATTTTGAATTTTGCTCTCGACGACCTTACGGCACTTCGTCTCCCTTGTCGGGGCTTCAGGCTGCAGTCCTACGTAGGCAAGTTTGGACCCCTGTCGCACAAATTCTGGCGCTACCCGGCCCGGCCAGCGTCTGGATTACACATTTTATCGTACCTACTAGGCATATCCCGACTAAATGTTTACCGAAGAAATTGGAAAATTTTGCGACCGGCAAGACCACGACTCACCTGAGCTTTACCCCGCCCCTCCCCCACCCCTCCCTTCACCCCATTGATGTCATTTATAGGGCAGGCTACTAAGAAACATGAAGTACAGACTATGCAATAAACATCAATAGCGTTACATTCAAGCATACTGAAACAAATTTTGGGGGTATGTTTCAGGCAATTTAAAGTACGGTACCAATAGTTAAGGATGCAGATGAAAAGGGGAGCTCACTCCGGCTCCCGACCCCCCTTACATCCGGCAATTCTACTTGTATATCGCACAACTTAACACTATAGACTACTAATATTATTTATAGTGCGCTAGATCATCAGCATTGTCGTGGCTTAGTTGGTATGGCGCTCGACTCCGACAGTTAAATACGTGAGTTCAAGTCCTCGCGGAGACTGGGCAATGTGTTTTTCTCGTTTTGCGGTTTTAATGTTGGGGAACTGTCGACTTTTTCCAGTTGCTTTCTCTTTTATATCTTCCTTTTTTTAGTTTTATCGACTTCTCCTCGTTCCCAATTTTTAAGAATTTTTCTTTTCTTTATTAGGTTTCGTTTTATTAATCACATCTTACTGTAAATTTCCAAATCAGGTCACTACACGCTATTGCATGTAGCCTACATTATCAAGTCGTACACCCCCCCCCCCTCCGTTTGCACGTTGCATTTTTTCGGTTGAAATTGCTAATAGTTTTATGAATTTTTTCCCACTCCTAGATGAAACGGATTCCATATTTCATGAAGATTGCATTTGATACGAAAGGTATCAATAAAGACAGGACTCCCGGCTACATAAGTAGCCGGGAGACCTGTCTTTATTGATACCAAATTTGCCTACCTTCCCAAAGCAACTCTTGTTTCTAAAAAAAAAGCCACTCTGGGCTGAATATTCATAAATAACCGACTGTTAAATGCTTTTCTTGTATTGCAACTATTGATTAAGTTTCTTAGGGGTAGGGCTAAGCATCTGCGAACAATAGGTGACCATTGTGCAGGTTTCATGGTGCGATGATTTGTAAAAGAAGACAGCGGTTCCTTTAAACTTGACCAAGTCTCCCTCCGCGCTTTCCCTGCCGTCGAATGGGGGCGTTCCACCATTCCATAAAATTGCAGTTTGGCTGGAGGGTGAACCCTCTACATGTAGTCCCTAAAAATTTTGTTTGGGTTGATTTTTGACCCTGTTATGAGAGGGCAGTGAATCCTTTGTTAGATGTATTTGGTAGTGATTGAGTTGGAGATTATGCTGTCAAAAATGGTTGAAATTGATACCACCTGAGCCGATTGTGAGGTTTTGGAAAGACAGCGGACCTATCTCATATATTGGTGAGTGAAAAGGGGCCGGGGGTGGCGGATCACAAGTTTTTTATTCATTCGCCCGTTGCTCAAAAAGTCAATGGTCACTGATGCTGCAAAAATCCCTATGTGCCAGTAACAACCAATTGGTGAGCTTTGCATTGATGGGTCACATGCTGGCGTTGAAAACTTTGACAAGGAATGAGAGGCAGCGTAACAAGGACCGTTTTAGTGTGTAAGTCGGACCAAATTTTAAGTGCTGCATGAGGTTAATAATAAAGGAATGGTTACGGGTTCGTTGAATACAGCCATGTACATCCGCTTATGCAGGATCATTTAATTGAAGGGGCGAGGTGACTTCAAGTTTGACAAATGCCGAGTATGACGGCCTATGGAAGAGTGTAGTAAAGTGTCTCAAACCCGGGACGCCCCCATCGCTCTCCACCTCCCTCCCTTGATACGCACTTGAATGCAAAATGCTCCTTCAGGTTAATGATACCAATCCCAGAACAGCCGACAAGCTGGCCGTCAGTAGTTCTTTAAATTACCATATCATTACGGTAAGGATTTTGCAAAGAAGTCTTAGCATTTATTTAAACTTCAGAAAGCACGCGCCACGTGTACCAGCAATCATTCTTCCATTGATTCGCGCGGCGTATACTTGATTTTGGTCCGTTTGAAGGTCTTTGAAAAGTTGTAGAATGTTAAAGTCACAAGTAAGTAAAGATCGAACTCTACAGTGCCCGAAGAGCGCTGAAAATGTTGTGTTCGAGTTGGAGGATTTGTGCTCTTGAGACCAAAGAAGTCAGAAAGTCAGGGGACTGATGATCGTCGTCGGCCGGGGACCGTCAGCGGTGAAACCAGATGGGGGTGGTGCCATGTATGCCTCTCGTCGACGACTGATCCCCGCAAGGTCGTTTAAATTTCCCAGTGCAGTCGGGAAGCGTTAAAATATGAAGTAGTCCACAATTGTAAGTCGCCCCTTGTGGTTTACTTGATATTTTGATTTAAATGAGGACAGATCCTGTAGTAATTTCCCCCAAATTTTCCAATTTCACGCCTAAAAACCCAAAATGCGCGCCGAAAATTTTGAATTTTGCTCTCGACGACCTTACGGCACTTCGTCTCCCTTGTCGGGGCTTCAGGCTGCAGTCCTACGTAGGCAAGTTTGGACCCCTGTCGCACAAATTCTGGCGCTACCCGGCCCGGCCAGCGTCTGGATTACACATTTTATCGTACCTACTAGGCATATCCCGACTAAATGTTTACCGAAGAAATTGGAAAATTTTGCGACCGGCAAGACCACGACTCACCTGAGCTTTACCCCGCCCCTCCCCCGCCCTTCCCCCCACCCCATTGATGTCAATTATAGGGCAGGCTACTAAGAAACATGAAGTACAGACCATGCAATTAACATCAATAGCGTTACATTCAAGCATACTGAAACAAATTTTGGGGGTATGTTTCAGGCAATTTAAAGTACGGTATCAATAGTTAAGGATGCAGATGAAAAGGGGAGCTCGCTCCGGCTCCCGACCCCCCTTACATCCGGCACTTCTACTTGTATATCGCAAAACTTAACACTATAGACTACTAATATTAATTATAGTGCGCTAGATTATCAGCATTGTCGTGGCTTAGTTGGTATGGCGCTCGACTCCGACAGTTAAGTATTTGAGTTCAAGTCCTCCCGGAGACTGGGCAGTGTGTTTTTCTCGTTTTGCGGTTTTAATGTTGGGGAACTGTCGACCTTTTTACAGTAATTGGGCCAAAAAGATCACAGCTACGCAGTTTCGTGTTAACACTTGGTCAAAAAGACACCTGACCCTCATAGGGAAAACACAGGTCGTTAACACGGTGATATATCCTATGTTTCTTATTTTTTGGGGCCAGTTTTTTCGATTCCTGAGCAGGCGGTCAAGGAGATACACAAAGCTGTGTTCGCCTTTATATGGGGGATTAACAAGCCTGATCTTGTCTCCCGTGACGTCATTACTTTGCCAAAGATTTGTGGGGGATTAGGTGTCGACAATTTGAGACTTAAAATGAATGCCTTGCTGGTTAAACCGTTATTCCCACTATTTCTTGGAAGCGACCTACCACCTCATCTATTGACAGCCCGATATTTCATTGCAAAGCAGCTGCGTAGTGTTTATCCCTCCATCTGGTCCAACTCTAGACCCAATAGTAATACTTGTTCCCCTTCCTTATTTCATTCGTGTTCCATTTTGAAACAATTGTTTAGAGTGGACATTAGCTTTGCCAGTTCATGTAGGAATACTAAGGACATTGTGAAAAGGTTACGACCGGATGATGTTACTATCTCTATCGTTAAGAAGTATCCCAACTACCCTTGGAACAAACTATGGAATTTATCCTTCAGCTTGTTTCTAGATAATAAGTTAAAGGACTTCCAGTGGAGACTGGCCCACCAGGTTCTTTACACAGGGAAAAGAATTAATTTAAGGACTGGGGTATGGGTGATGGTGTCTGTCCCTTCGACGGATGTACTGATGTTGAAACTTTAGACCACATATTTTGGAACTGCCCGAAGGTCCAACCTATTTTGGTGTGGGTCAAGAATACCCTTAAAGATCTAGTGGGTGGGAATGTTGACTTTGACCCTCACTTATTTATGTTCGGCTTTCCTGATATTAACTGCAGGAAGCAGGTTTTTAACAGAATTTGGTTTATCTTCTGCGTGACAAAATTTATTGTCTGGAAATCAAGATGTTTGCATGTTTTCGAGTTGAAAGTGCAAAACTACCGAGAAATTCTGTCAATAATCATTAAAACTATTAAAGACAGGATTGACGCTGATCACAGAAGATTTTCTAAGGAAAAATTTTTCAAAATGTGGATTAAGGATAAGTCATTTGTTACCCTTAGGAATGATCAGCTTATCTATAATTTGAAGTTTCAGTAGACTTGCTTGGTGGCATTGTTGAAACTTAATATAGTTTGAATATAGACTTCGTTCATAAAATTGTACAATAGTGTATATTAATGTTTGTATAATAATGTATATTAATTTATTCTAGGATCCCTTTTCTGTTGAAAGTAAAATTTGTGGAAAATTTTGTACATAAAACTGTACATACAACTGTACATAAAACTGTACATAAAATTGTATTATAATGTACATACTTTCTAAGATATAATAAAGTTTTTCCTTCAAAAACCCGACCTTTTTACAGTTGCTTTCTCTTTTATATCTTCCTTTTTGTAGCTTTTATCGACTTCTCCTCGTTCCCACTTTTTCTTTTCTTAATTAGGTTTCGTTTTATTAATCACATCTTAATGTGGGTGGACTTAGGCTTAACGTCAGATTCTCTAGCCGGTTCCTCTTTTTCTCGCTCCCTTTACCTAACTTTTGCCTCCTCAATTTGTAATTGAAGTTCCAGTGCTTTAGCTCTCTCTTCCCTTCCACTTCACGCTCTTGCCTTTCCCTTTCCTGTTCTTCTCTAACCATGTCCCTTTCCTTTTTTCACAAACCTTTGCAACTCCTCTCCTTTTAGCCCCGTTTTTATTCCTAATGAGAACAATTTATCTAGGAGGACCTCCATGACTCGACCTGAGTTTGGACTGACAAATTTTTCCCTTGACTCACAACTGATCACTCCTGCAAGACTTAGTATCGCTAACCCAAAGTTAAACCAATACATCACCTATATGACAGCACATGGGAATTAAAGCACCTTTAATACAATTCTTTTACATACCAATCTAGAAATCATGTGCTTTAGACCGGCAGTATCCTCGAGTATGTACAACGGAGATGAGCACTTTAGTCGCCTCAGTCAGGGTTACCTACAAAGAATGAAATAACAACCATTAGAATACAGTCTCACAAGCATTAAAGAATTTGCATTTATACAAAACAAGGTATAAGAAATGAAAATTCGCTGTTTCAGTCGAAATATGAAATCGCATCCCATCCTGCAGAACAATATAGCACAACGTGCATTTTGAATACAGGCGCGATTCGCATGTCACAAATGGGGAATTTAACTCATCGAATGACAAGATAACTGGAATATTATAACTGTAAATTCGAACAGTGAAATGTTAATGTGGTGAAAACGGACAGAGAAAAAGAAAAACATTTTTCAGTTGGAAAGTGAGCGGATCTTTGTCAAAATACCAGCAGAGGACTTATGGATCCCACATCCGCCTGGGTTCTTCCATGAACACAAAATAAAAAACAACACCAACGTTTATGAAGAAACAAACTGAAAGTATATTGAAATAAGTAACAAAATATCCCTTGGTCTTGACAAAATAACAGTTTACATCACACGTGGGTCTTCTGTCTTCCACGGTGTGTCTCACCCCCTTGAAATATTGAAACTTAACATACGTCGCACCACTGTCCAAGTTAAGGTGAAATTCAACGAAGTGCATAGATTTAACTGCTGAACTCGAAACAATTACTACACTTCTCCGTTGCTAAAATACTTTAACATACGACAAACGATTCTTGTCCATATTCGTGGCCCCTCAATTCCTACAAGTTCCAACAGAAAACATATTGCAAAACTTGTCTAGTAATTACACGAAAAACACTTTTTGGTCCAATTTCTAGCTATAGTACAAGACTCAACAACGTTTTACCCGTATTTCTACCTCCAAGACGTGTAAAGTACTAAGCGGCGTAGGAAGATGTTTGGCATGGGGGGGGGGGGCAGACAAGATAGGATTTCTCGACCTTGAACCCTGACCCTTTCTACACTCCAACTTAATATTTGCTCAAAGTAGTATATTTAAAGAAAAGGGAAACAACAACACATCAGCAGTGGTGTAGCTAAAATATTTTTGGTGGCTCTGTAGGGCTGGGCATTTTTGTTGGCGTTGGCTCTCGTTTACTATCTAAGCGGAGCGCCACCATAGGTTGGCGCGGAGTGTACCAAGATAATTTGAGATATTAATACATCCCAGATCGCCGGAAATGGAACTTGCCGGCCTTAATAGCAGCCATCAAGATGTGCAAGTTTTGTAGAAAATTTGTAAAGGTTGATTTGAATTTATTCTAAAACACATTAACTTTGTCACAATCTATCCGAATTTATTGAAAATTATCCAGAGTGGAGTTACCCCGTGGATTTCAGTGGATTAATTGGACTGGAGATTTTCCACAGCCAGAGTCTATTATCAAGTTGAGTAGAGGTGCGCCAGGATTTGCTCGAAAGGGTGGGGGGCAGCGACCCGAAGCTCCGACAGACCCATTGCGGTCTGGTATTGGTGAGGTGGAATTTGAAGAAAACCTGACCATGTCATTCGAGGCATATATATATATATTTATATATATATATATATATATATATATATATATTATATATATATATATATATATATATATATTGCATAAAATTTGTGTAAACTATAACAGCATAGTTCCGCGTTCTTTAAATGCTTTTCCCGGAATCTAAAGTGAAAAATTGCAAAGCGCGCGAAATTTTTGGTAGGTTTTAACAAAAGGAAATATGTGTAATCATTAAGAATAAGAAGAAGAATGAAAATCTCTAGGGGTTGACAGGTTGTAGACCATATTATAGATAATATACATTGTATCGAAACCATCCCGACTACCCGATGAAATACCGGTAGCCAAACATTGCTCCGTGAGTCCCTCACCAACTGAACGTACCGCATGACACACACAAGAGAATAGTAACTAGGCTTTGCGATATGAGATGAATTTTACGACCTCTACATTACTACTACTTTCTCTACATGTTACTTGGAAAGGTGGAAAGGACTTGCATTATCTAACTAGCCAATGTAGAATGGAACTATTGAAGAAACTAGGATCGCTCTATGGTGCGCGTAGCGCGCCGAAAATTTTGGGTTCTCATTAGAGAAATTGTTCTCATGAGAGCAAAAAACGGGTAAAACGAAACTGTAAACTATCGCCATTTTGGAGGGCCAAAATGACATTTGACCTCCCGTCAAAACACATTGGGGAGCCATGGCCCCCTGCCCCCCCCCCCCCCGTTCCTACCCCACTGGTACTTTAAAATAACAGAAATTCCAAAACTCACGTGAAAAGTGTTGACTGGTAACTCCGACTTTACGGCGAAGAGCTCATCTCATCGTCTCCGTGAACCCACTCGAGGAGAACTTACACCGGAGCTCATATCCCCTTAGTGCTGTCATACATAACCGCTCCCGGCAATTTTGCCCTGGACTGACAGACCTTTGGGGTTTCGGTGTGGTCGACTTCGAAGCTTGTAAACCAGTGACTATAAATTGAGCATTTTCATCCTACTCCAACCCTGCATACGTTATTACGTAACTCACATAACTAGCACGTTCCAATTGCCTGGGTGTGAGAGACATACTTTCGTCTCAGATTTCTCAGCGACACCTTAAACAATAAGCCTGCATCACACGACTACAGCTGCCATGATAAGGTCACTCAAATCCAGGAAGGAGTTCTAAAATGACCGTGACAGGGCTATCCCCTGCCCCCTCCCTCCTTGGCTATGGACTCACACTTAGGTCATTTCCCCTCACTCAGGTACCGTTTTAGCAACTAATAATTACAGTACAAACCTAAAAAATAATTTTATCTATGGTGTATTTTTCTACAATATGATATTTCCTTATAATTTTGGATGACAATTATAAAACATACGAAGTGTCATTTCCAGTAATCTGGGTGACACGTTTGACACAAATTTTCTTGGTATACGCTACAAGCCAACCACAGTGGCGCTCCACATAAGTATTGTCAAAATCAGATCCTGAACTCACCATGCCAAGCCGCACCCGGTGTAAAATCATTTTGTGCGCCTGTTAGCTTCCATCCATATGACTCATGTAGTTGCACATGGCACATTTTGACCCCTCAGCCTCATGAAATTCAACCTATCTAGGTTTTCTGAACTGGAAACCGGATATAAAGTAGAAGAAACTTTACTCATCCCTGATTACAGACTACAATAACCATTATCACGTACCTAGGATATCTTATACATATGTGCCAAAATATTTTTACGTAAAATGGATGTTTTTCGTTATTTTGTCGTCGTCCCAAATCTCATTTGGATTTTTGTGTAAGGACGTAACCTATCTTAACTTTCAGGGGCGTAGATTTCTTTTCAACTTTGGGGGGGATGGGGTGAGCTATCGGAAATGTGAAGAATGTGCACGCGAAGCGTGCACGGCGAGCGCGAAGCGCGAGCCCATGACGGGTGGGGTCCAGGGGCCCGCCTTAGGGCCCCTGGTGGGGTCCAGGGGCAAAGCCCCGGTGGGGGTCCAGGGGGCGAAACCCCCGGAAGCTCCTGAGTTTTAGTGTCTCAGAAGGGCCAGGAAGACTGTTTTTAATGGGTTAATTTCAGTGGTAATGTTCTTTGGTTGGCTATTAGGCCGAGTGTATTCATACATTTAGGAAATGCTAGTTTGAGCACAAAACTCGTTGATAAGCTGCACTGGATTGAAATTGTACAAGAGCAAAAATGTCCTGTTAAGCTTAAAAAAGGCAGGGATCAACATATAGGGTCATCCCAAACAACTGGATTTTGAATTCGGAGATCATGACAAGACCTGCAAGTTGGCTTGAGATCAGTGGCGTGGCCAGTTTTTTTTTTTTTTTTTTTTGTGATTGGGGGCACCATATAGATTATGTCGTAATAATACCTCAGTTCCCCAAAAATTACACTTTTATTTTTCATGCGTTTCTGCATTTGCATGCAGCAGTTTCAATTTCTCGTTTGTCACTACATAAAGGTGTCGTCCTGTGGAAGGGGTTCCCCCTCCCCTTTAAGAATTTTTTATCTTTAGGATGTTTTTGGAACTGATCATATATGGCCGAAAAATGTCCATAATTTAGTGAATGCTAATTTTTGGTAACGTTAAAGAGGAGAATATGTTGTCTATTAAGAGACAGATACGTTTTCAACAAATCTCCTGAAGCCCCCTCCCTTCTGTCTTTTTACTGCCTTCCATTTCGGGAAATATTTAGACAAAAATATGTGCGTGGAGTCCACAGAAACATTCTTGAGTTATTACGAAATATGTCCTTTCCTTCATTGTGCATTATGAAAGGGCGTCTATGGCTAGCAGATACCTGAATAGGATCTCCTGGAAGCTCTGCAATAATCATATTAATTTGAGGCGGGGGAGGGGAAGGGGGGGGGGGCTAATGACATAATGCGTATACTACCTAGACATCCAAATGATAATATAGAGTACGACGCCGAACACTTTACAACTATCATATTTTTACTACTTTTAAACTAAAATCCGGACGAACAGCTGCCAGTAATGGAAAATGAGAGGGAGGGAGGGTATAGGTGCAGGGAGGTGACATTCGACCTCCCTGATAGGTGTAGCAAAAGGGGTGAAGGATTAATAAGAGCGTTACAGAGTGCTGTTTTCGTCACAACTCACAAGTGTATTAACAATCACCATCTATACCGATAATGGCTCAGCGCGAACTGGCGAAGCTCAGGTTAAATTTTTTTAATATTGTATAACGGCAGATACGTAGGCCTACTTTCAACCTTCTACATCATGCTACATATTAGATTGAAGGATCCCATATTGATGCAAGGTCCCACAGATGTTTGGAGATGTACATCTGTTCTTCGGAAAGTGTTGTGATCATGTGAAAGTTTCGTGGTCATGACATGGAGTGTAAACAGTGACGAATAATATTTCCATTGCAAAACCTGCATTCAGACTCTACATTGAGACCCTCCCAGTTGCCCAACAAACCTACATGCCACTGCCATAAGCCAATGTTTTACCTATTAATTCGTAAACTTTCAACTTTTTGCTGCTGTGCTTCTCCGAAAGTTGCTATCGGAAGATATTGCTAATATGAGTGACACTGACGTAAGGTTAGAAGTGCGCGGAGCGCGCGAAAATTTTGATAGATTGCCAACGATTTGCTAAAATTCTGATATAGTTTGAGAAACATTTGTGATAAAAAGTGAAGCGAGATTGAAAAAATTCCCATGAAAATGAAGAATAAGATATACTTTCCATCATACACGTATCTGTAGACTGAAATATTGGGGGGGATGATTATATGGGCCATCCCCCCCCCCTTGTCAAATGTTGGGGAGGATATATCCCCCCCATCCCCCCGGGATTTACGCCCATGTTAACTTTACATATCAATACTCCTCCTACATTAAAGGAGCTGAGTAGCCGCCAAAGTAGAATAAATTCTCGGACCCGCCGACTTCGTTACGTCACATCCGGTTATGCTTCTTGGTTTATCGATTCGATCCGATACCGATACTTATCAAAGCCATGCATGCAGTGAGTCTGATGTAACAGTAGGCCTACACTTGTTACTGTAGTTAACAGTACTAACGTAAGCCTAACTTAGGCTAGGTCTACCACGAAAACAAACTCATTGATGGAAAAAAAAAAAACAGTTTCAATACCTGCAAAATCCACAATGTTGTTCATGAACCTCCTGCAGATGATGCGCGAAATAGGTGTGTGCCTTGCCACTAGTAAAACGCTAATATACTACATACGTACGTACTTTGTGAGTTGTGTGTACTACATGCCTGGGTAGATGCATCGATCAGAACCGATACAAGTGGAAAGGATTCAAAATTGCCGGTGCCAGAAGAAAAAGTAACGAACTAGAAATTCAAAAAACAAATTGTAAAATATCTTGAAAGTGTAAAATCAAATAACCCAAGAAATAGTATAGGAGCGTTATTGCAAAATTACTTTGCAAGATTATTTTAAATGAGAATATATAACGCATTAGGATTAATATTTTTAAAATTAGCCCCGCACAGAGGGTAATCGTCTCGTTTGGTATGATCTATTTATTTTGGAAGTACGCCACTACTCAGCTCCTTTAAATATCAGGTATAATTTTAATTACCTACTTTCAGAAACGTGTGATTGACTTTATAGTTATAACTGGCGAGTTTGTTCATACACCATGATAAGTGTTTTGCATTTCATATGAAGTCATTTGTGAATCAATTTTAAGGACAATTATCAAATTTTTCACTTTCTTAAATGGTCAACCAACGTTCTTTCTCCGACATGGATATTAAAATTTACTTTATCCTTACTGTCGACTTGGAAACCCCATAACCACCAAATCTCTATCAAGGCACTGTGAGTTTCTAACAAGTTCCAGCACATGTAGTGTATTGCTTTTCAGACATTTCAACCAATGGCTCCGGACATCGCTGGGTTAAATCTAGATTATTCCATCTCTACTGATATTAGTTACAAACCAAGTTAGGGGTAACGTGAATACATAAGCCTTCCCCGGCTCCACAAGTCACTTTTGATCATGAAAGCAGGCGCGGTGCCACAGGGGGGGGGGGGCAGGGCAGGCATTTGCCCCCTATGGTTTTTCAACCCAAAAAATAAAATCGACTAAAAAACGTTTTAAGACACATAATTTTGTAGGGGGTGGGGTGAGGTGTTACAGTATGTCACCCATCTATCACAATATTAGTTAAATTGTTCGTTACAAAATACCTGAAACTTGCAATCCCCGCACGGATAACGTTTTCTGTTTTCTCCATTGTTTACGTGAATGCAGGTCAAGTATTACATAAACACTAAGGCTATTATACATAACGCGCAAACAAAAAGGGCATAGGAACCGAGAGTAAAGCTAAAACAATACAGTAGTATACCCTAAAGCTAAGTTATTGTGAGGCCTTACACATATGGTGTCACATAGCAAAAAGTTTTCCCTCTCTTGGAGAAAAGGTGCGTATCATTGCAAGTTAAACCAAAAAATACAGACACCTAATTTGTGCATCAGGGGATACGCCTGATCCATGAATCTCTGTCTAACCAAAACCCCAACCCTACCCGTAACTCGGAATATATTTTCGTCCGGGGGAACCTTCGGTCTTAATGAACCTTCGACTAAGTGAACCTTTCGTCTATGGGTATTCGCCCCGTCCGGATTATGTAATGTTTGGCAATCTCAAACATTTACTGTCTCTCCATTCCCAGCATGTGACCATTTAAAATTTAGAACGTGAACATATATATTGGGGGTATCATGAGTCAGTCACTTAACGAACATTTTGACAATAAAAAAAATGTAATAAAATGAATTAAACTTTGAAGTAATATTATATGTCTCCCTTACTGCACATGCGTAGGAAGCGGGGGGCTGGGGGCTAAAGCCCCAGTCAAAAATCTGGGAGGCAGAAGCATACTTCTGCCCCCAATATCCAAGGTCAAAAACCCCTTATTTGTCTCTTCAGTAAAAACTGTAAAAAATTTGCAGTAATTTTCCTTAAAATTTGCCCAAAATGTTGCACCAAATTGCATCTGAGGACCCTCAAATACCCAAAAATTTTCCAAAGGGGAGGGGACACCCCTCCCCTTAGACCCCTCCCCAGGACAGCGATCCGAAACAAGGTTCAGCCCCCAGTCTCGAAAAGTTACCTACGCCTATGCCTTATTGTGCTTTATTTTGGTGTTGTCTCGACTGAGTAATCCATAGAAAACGAATTTTAAATAGTAGGTGCATGGCCGTACACAACACAATCTTTACTGTATGAAGAAATCTTGAGTCAATCAGAAAAAGAGCAAAGAAAAACAGGGCGATGCCACATGGGGCAGGGGGCAACCGCCTCCTATCATTTGCAAGAACAGGGGAAAGAGAGAAGGAAAAGAACAGGAAAAAAGAAAAAGGAGAAAACGAAAGAGAAGAAGGGGAATCGAAGGAGAAAGAAGAAAGGAGGAGGGTGGGGTAGGCATATATTTGATCCATATAATTAGTCCAGAGCTTCCAGGAGGCCCTATTCCGGTGTCTGCCAGCCTTTAGAAACCTTGTATAATGCATATATGAAGCAACGAAAATATTCGTAATAGGTCGTGTTTCTGTCGACTCAACGCACATATTTTTGAGTGAAAACATACCCATACATTACGGGGGGGGGGGGTGGCTTCAGGAGGTTTGTTGACTACATACCCTTCTCTTAGACAACAAAGGCTACTCTCCTCTTTCACTAAACCAAAACTTAAAATTCAATACAATTATTAACACTTTTCAGCCATATATGATAGCTCAAAAAGTACCAAAGACATCACCATTTTGCATCTAAGCAATCTTAAATTGATAAAAATTTCTCAAAGGGGAGGGGACTCTCCTCCCCTTAGATCCCTCCCCAGAAAAGTATCTTTCCCCCAAGCAAAAATTAAAATTCAATAAATTATGAACACTTTCTTACATATATGATCAGTTCAAAAATATACCAAAGATATAACCAATTTGCATCTAAGCAATCTTAAATTAATAAAAAATTTCTCAAAGCGGAGGGGGAACCCCTCCCAAGAAAAGCATCTTTCCCAAAACAAAAATTAAAATTACTAAATTATAAACTATACAGCCATATATGATCAGTTCAAAATATGTACCAAAGACATCATCATTTTGCATCTGGGCAACCCTAAATTACCAAAAATTTCCCAATGGGGAGGGGGACACCCCCTCCCTTTAGACCCCTCCCCAGGACGGCGATCAGTCATCTCACGCTTTGCCCCACCTATCGAAATACCCTGGCGCCGCCCCTGCATGAAAGTAACCTAAACTCCCTTGATTTGACAGAAAGACAGATAAATATCTAATTATAAGGGGCTACGGTGCATGTAACAGAAAACTTAATGCATCTTTGCTTTAAAATGGCATATTTTTTTTATTTAACCCGAAAATAGCAAATGTTCTGTCTGAATGAGGGGCTGCAAGTCCCAGCCCCTACCTCCGCTGTGTATGCATATGAATATCGCTCTTCTTTCGGCAAGAGGCCTTACTGTGAAATTGAAACTTTTCCATGTAAGGCTAATTACCGAAAAAAGTTATTCGCCTGTGTCTGCCTATGGATCCATATATCATTGTTGCATAGGGGAGAGTAAACGCTGCTTCCAGCTTAGAACAACGTCAGATTCTCTTTGACAACAAACATGTAAGCCGGGACATGCCAGCTGGGATAATAAAGGTGGATAGCGAAGCCAAATCCGGGAACGTCGCATGAACAGGGGAAGTTGGAATGGTGATATTTGTTGCCATAATTATTATGTCTTCGATCTGGAGATTCAGGGGCAATCATTTTGGGGCATTTTTCTTGACTCATATCATACAGGGCCTTTAGATCATCTAAGGATAAAGCATACTGTCTGCTCCACGCCATCCTTTCGTGGTATTGAAGTTGAATTAACTTATTAGCACAGGGTGATATAGCTTGTTACCTAACAAGGTCGCCAAACATTTGAACTTTAACCTTTGGGTTTACAAAGAAGAACACCACTCAAAAGTTGATAATTTATTCTTTGCTGGGCAATACTCTCCCACTTCACGCTAGAATTTTTAGTGAATTCAAGAGACGCGAGCATACCACTGAGTTTTTTTTTTTTTTTTGTTTTTTGTTTTGTTTTTTTGTTTTGTTTTGTTTTTTTGTTAAGGCTACCACCTGCCCCTGTACATCTTGAGTTTGTAGTTGTGTAGTTGGGCAACTGGGAACATGAGACTTTGGGGGTGGCTGATGTTTCAGCCGCGTCCCCACACCCCCACACTCACAAATACCCGTTATATCCAGGTACAAGAATTACTGTGGGCTAAGAAAAAATAAACCTTGAAATGTTAAGTTTTTCAAAATTCTAGACTTGTAAACCGATGGTTACACGAAAATGCAACCTCTGTCCGAAAATTTAACTGACCAAAACCTCGGACCCAAACCAGCATCTACCCTTTAAAGTTAGGTCCGTATGCAAAATACCGCGTTAAATAGCATATACATATGACTAAAGTCAAAGGAGTCCTGTTCATTCGATAACATCTGAAACCTAGCGATGAAGAATACTTGACGTTTTATATCCCATTCAAACTACAGTATTGCCGCTATGAAGCCGTGAAAGTGTTTAATTCGATGAGTCCCTGGGAGACATTTTGGTTTTCTGGGTGCTTTCTTAAAATAGTGGAAATGAAGAGGATAAACATACTTAAAAAAGATGAAACTTACAGTACCATTTTGCATCTCAGTCTCCTCCCGGAAGGAAGACTTTTACGAAGGGATAGAGTACATCTCCTCCCCCTATATTCCTTCTACAGGACGGCAGTTTGTCACGGTCGAAGCATAGGAATTAAGGCATGGGGTGGAAAAAGTGACGCAAACTTAGGCCCTGACAGTTACACCCTGTATTGGTTCACTTGGGTCTCCTTTAACTTCCCTCCTAAAAGTGGGGCGCAGTGGAGAGTCTGAGAATCAGTTTGCCTATAACCCGAAATTATCTACGCCAAGAGAGCAAATATTACGTAGCCACTGTGTAATGGTCCTTCCTTGAAGTACCCCCTCACTAACTTTGGTTTTCTCCACTTTACATTATCGGTGGATAACGGTAAGGAGAAATCGTATTTTGATTTCTCCTTCCCATGTTTATCGAAGAAAGGGGTGGGAAAACTGGCATGTCAGATTTCACACCACCACGATGTTCTCGGCTTCCGTACAAATTATATGTCTATATGTGTTGGTGTATGTTGCAATGATACGAGCTTGCTTTTATGGGGGCCCTTTTTGTTCTGTGACGTCATATGCGTATGGTCTACCAGGGCTGTAACGCCGAATCCGGACTCGGACTCTATTCCGACGCGAGTTGTTCTTTGATAGACTCGGAAGTGGCCCGGAATGGGAGGTTCCGGAATCGGAAGTGACCCGGAATAGGCTGCAGGTGGACTCGGACTCGGAGCCGATTCCAGCCGAGTCCACAAAAAAATGAAAGTTTCTTTAATGTACAGAAAGATACATTCGTACTGATGCACAATTTAATACGTGAGTGGTTGCACAAAGTCAACTAAGTTACAGAGTGAACAAGACTATGAAAATGGCTCCCAAATATGACATTTTAAATGAAATGTACTTGCAAAATAGTGTAAACAGCATTTGCATGATACTATGCATTGTCAAATGGTCGGACTCGGAACTGGCCAGGAATTATAGACACTGGAATCGGAAATTGGCTTGGAATCGGAGGATACTGGACTCGGAATTGGCCAAGACTGGTGACCACTGGACTTGGAATTGGCTCGGAATTGAGTTAGCTGGACTCGGATACAGCTCTGTGGTCTATATATCATAACAGACTTGATGAATAAACTTCAACATTTTATATTTTAGGACAGAAATGCCCTGTGAAGATGTAGGTTGAATCAGTGGTTAAGCCAATGAAAAACATTTGCAACATAAGTGTATTCAATGTGAAGCCTCATGTTCCCTTAATTCAGAGTTTTGAGGACCAGATGCTCTGTCTACGATTACATGCGGATGACTTCCAACTGTTTACATTAACCATCATGTTATTTCTTCGTGCTCTCACTTGTTCTAAATTATCCAATTCCTTTAGTCTTCTTATCATATCACATAATATTGATTTCATCGGCCCCTCCACTTCCCTGAACCATTCAGTAGATCCCTTTTTCTTCCACTGAAAATACTCGTTATACGCCGTATCATTCTTATCCAGATACTTTATATAATCAACCAAAGAGGTCATGTTACTAAAGTCACTCAGGTGAATAAATGAATGAGGGGGCGCTACTTTCTCGTAATCCTCCCTTGTAGTACCGTACACTATTGGTACCAAGTGATGTCCGAAGGCATTTCTCCAGAACTTTTCGGTGATATAATCTTCACATTGACTATTCTCCAGTGCTAAATAAAATTTATGAGAACTTAATATCTCGTCACATTTTTCATTCCTTGGACATTTAAGAGTTCCACATGCTCCATATGTATCAACTTCAATCAACTTTTTCAAACTGTTTACAAACTTTGTTCGTCCCCAAGAAGTTACACCACAGTTTGATGCCATCCATGCAATTAGTCTTGTTTTGCCAGTCGCCCAGTTTCTGTTGTCGTCTGCAGGTACCTCGGGAATATCCTCTGTGTACCTTCCATACGGAATCACAAAATCCGAATCGCTTCGATACGTCAATGTCCAGTTGAATGTTAAACGTTCTGGATCAGGTGATTTGAACTTTCGGGAATGAAGTGGACTTTCTTTTGTCATGTAAATCCACATCTGTCCCGTAGGACGATACCTGTTGTCGTGAAAAGAGAAATAAAACAACATCAATCAAGCCGGTAACTAACAGCCCCGCCTGAATCCGAAACAACTGGGGATATTTTTAGAGGGAAGATGCAGTACATCCACTTGTAAGGGCGCGTAGCCGAGGTGTTGTCAACGTGGCGAATCAAGTTGGAATGACCCGAAGGTACCGAAAGCATCTAGGGATTCAAAGATTCAAAAGCCCCATTGGTGTAGGAAGCCCGAGGACTGGGAAATAGGGGCTGGGGGTTAAATATCAGTCAAAAATGTGGTGGGAAGGAAGTATGCTTCCCCCACATTCAAGGACGAATCCCTTTATTTGTTCCCTCTGTAAAAAATGTTAAAAATTGCAGTAATTATCCTTAAAATGTGCACAAAAGGGGTGGCGCCAGCGGGAGTGGACAGGGGTCATGCTCCCCGTCGGGGAAGGCTGGCCCCCCGTTGGGGAAATTTTCCACTTTCGTCGGGGAGCATAATCCGTACACGGTATAATATGTAACCCCAACGACCTTCGGTTGCCTCGACGACCTGCTTAATTTTACTCATAGGAAGGGCAGATTCTTTTAAAAAGATCCCAAATTTTCCACCTTTTTTTGGAAGAAGTCCAAATTTTTCAAATTTTCTTTAATAACACTCCCAAATTTTCAATTTTTTGCTTAAAAAAGGTCAAAATTCTCGCGTCGAAAATTTTACGTTTGTCGTCCTTCGGCAACTCATCGTCTTTGTTGGGGCTTGGGGTTGCTGCATCCCGTCGGGGAGCTTTGCCCCCAGTCGGACAAATCCTGGCGCTACCCCTGGTGCACAACATGTCGACTCTATCATTGATATCTTTGGTAGAGGTCAAAGGTCATCTGAGGAGGCTGAAGAAGGAAAAAACTTCAGTCCTTGTGAACATTGTATCTCAAGACAGAAAACATGTTAACTTCTTACACTTGGCAAATGGATGAATTAGGTTGAGGTCACTGTCTAATAAGGATATACTTTACTATTTTATACATCTCAGACTAAGAGCACGGTAAAAATAGCAGTGTACGTGATTCGTGTCTAAAATTTACCGTGACCACTTCTTACCTCTCTAGCTCTTCCCATGTCCAAGAGCCTTTGTGATGCAAAATGACGATATGGCTGGTCTGAAATTTTTCATAAGACTGGCTTTGAACAAATCTTGCTTTGCAGTTTTCAGCAGGGCAGTCGTATTCTCCTCCGGCAAGTTTAAGATTAATTTTCCCCCAGAACTGAATCTGCTTGACGCAAGTGCTTCCATGATTGCTCTGTGCGGCACTTTCTGTGTCTGCAAAGCTCTCGTTAGCTTTGTAATAAACAATCCTGTCCGCTGCATCACTTTTTGATTGTTCGCTGAGACTGAATTTAGTTTGAGTACTACCACCATACTTGTTTTCTGTTTGATTGAAAGATATTTCGGCAGGTTTTTGTAACCATTGTCTTACTTTGGAAGAATGGTTCTGACTTGCTGTAGTCTTTTTTCGATTGAACGTTACCGGAGGAGGAACCAGTCTGATATACTGTCCTCCTTCCCCGAATTCTTTGGTATAGTACAAACACGTTAAAAGAAAAAATGTTATTGTAGCAACAATAGCTGTATAGCGTACATTGTTTGAATTCATTTTTACGTATCTGGACAATCTGATTAGCGTGTTTACGTCATTATACCATTCGCACAAGTCTCATGGTCGGAGAAAGATCACGAACACCTGAAACAAAACAATACTCAAAATGATAATTTCCAACACACCTTAAAGATAAACATCCTTGTTTTCATTCGACGAACTCATCAGGAATGTATGGAAAAATTTTTACCAAATTTACATTTTCACACCTTTCAGTATTCTCAGACAACATATTATTTTCTGTTCTATCTTCATATCTCGTTTAGGTTTTATGAATGACAAATGACACAAGACCCCAATTCAATTTGAAAGAAAAAATTGAGATATACTCAGTGGCGTGTGCAGAATTTAGAAGGTGGGGGGCACAACCTGTGATTCCCCCGACTGACATGGAAGAATGTGACAAGTGGACCGAAGGTGCACCACGAGCGCGAAGCGCGAGTTTGCACGCGTGGGGTCCAGGGGCCCGCGCCAGGGCCCCTGGCGGGGTCCGGGGCAGAGCCCCGGTGGGGGTCCAGGGGGCGAAGCCCCCGGAAGCTCCTGCAATATAAGGTAATAAGACCGCCGTATATTGGTTCTAGAGGCCTTATTGATCAGGTTTCGTTTGTTTCAGATTTTGCAAAATTCGATGTCAATGACGGAGAGTTCAGGTCATCCAGGCTATGCGTCGTAAACTGCAGTGTGCTACATTGACAGGACTGTACGTTAAAGATCACGAGGCCAGTCAAGAAGGCTGCTTGAGATGATCGCAAAAGTTAACAGCACTGTTTCATCCTTAAACCTGTATAGTTTACCATTACAGATGGTTAAAGTGACTAGCGCGAAGGGCGAAGGGAACTTAATGATAGTAGGCCTTCTTGCTCCATGGGCCAGATATTGATATTGATAGCATCCTGTCTGATTATTCACTGGAGGGCGATTGGAAGAGCTTTACCCTTTGGCAAACGACCAAAAAAATTAAAAATTCCATCCTAATCTCATTCTTTAGGCTACTTCTAAGTTTTGAGTGCCAGGGATGGCGCCAAGATTTTCCCGACGGGGGGGGGGGGCAGACGGGCTGAGGCAGGGACCCGAAACCCCGACAGCCCCGATGCCGTCAAATAGATGGTGAGGAGGAATCTGAAGAAAATCTGTGTACTAAACCATGCCATTGCGGAACATATATTTCATAAAATGTGTATATACTAGAGGAACGTAGTTTCGGGGCTGATTTAATGTTTTTCCCAGAATCTAAAGTGTGAAATTGCAAATCGCGCGAAAATATTGTTTGGTTATCCTACACCAAAAAGAATCGGTACTTAGGCTATTATTTATTATTAAAGCTAATAAAGGTCAATTGTCAGGGCAGTTGGTCCCTATCGGGCATAACTTACATTGTACTTCTCTCCTCTTGTCACTATAGCCGTACCGCACGACAGACTCAAGAGAACATTGACTAAATGAGGTGAAATTCCCAACATTTACATAAATTCATGTATTCTAATTCAGTTACTTGAAAAAGTGGAAATGGTTTGTACTATATTTAACTATAAGTAACAGAACTGAGGAAGAGTGGGCAAAGCATACCGAAAATCTTGGGTTTCATTGTAGAAATGACCCTTTAAAAGCCTAAATAAGTAAACCGATCATGGGTGGCGACAGAATTTTCCCGACAGAGGGCTTGGCCATGCCAGCCACCCCAAGCTTCGACAGCCCGTCGAAGAGGTGGTGACAAGGGGATATGACTTACTATCCTATACCATTTCATGGCATATTTTACATAATATCACTTAATACTTCATGAGCCGAGTTCCGCACTTTGTGTACGTTCTTTCGAATCTGATACTTGAATTTGCACTCAAAGCGCGTGAAAATTTTTGGTAGGCTTACACAAAAAAGATATGTGATCAAGAACATAAAGAAAACAAAAAAGAAAAACTGTAGGGGTTCCATATCATATCGGGGATAACATTCATTTTATCGAATCACTTAGACTACCCTATGAAATAGCCAAACTTTGGTCCGTGAGTCGCTCACAAACTGACAGTACCGCATGACACACACAGGAGAACAACAACTAGGCTTAGCGACATGCATGGCATGAAATTTTCAACCTCCACATGAACAGTGTTCTCTGCCTACATGTTTCGTGGTAAGGTTGGCAGGACCTGTGCTTTCTAGCAATGTGGGATGGAACTGCTGAAGATCCTGGAGTGACTGTACAGCGCGCGAAGCGCGCCGAAAAATTTGGGTTCTTTTTAGAGAATTTGTCCTCTTTCAGGCGCCGTCAGGGACTGCATACTCTATCGATTAAGACTCCCCGATAGGGCTCCCTGCCCCCACCTGGCGCCATCCCTGTTGAGTGTTCAGTGTCTCTTCAATCTTTTTCTCTTCCCCTAACCCTTAAATCCCCCGACTAAGGGATTTTCCCCCGACTGACTTCAGAGGTGGGGGGGGGGCAGTGCCCCCCGCCCCCCTTTGAACACGCTACTGGATATACTGATATAGGCCTAAGATTTGATCCCACGAACAACATGTAGATGTAAAAGTATTCTTGGTTTGCGAGGTAAATAAAAGGAAACGAAAGAATGATTGTTTTTCAGTAACTTGCAGGAATTGAAATCTTATCGAAAGGTTAACAACATGCCAAAACCCCGACCGTCATGTGTTGCCTGATTATCGAGAAACCGGTCGTCATTCTATTGCCTTACAGGGAAACTGCCATTTTCCAAAATACTTACTTAGGAGTATAGTTTTATGATTTCCTCATTTTATCTGCTAATAAATAATCGGAAGTGCATACATTGAGAATAGAAATTTGAGACATGATATATGAAAGTACTTGGCATCTGATTGTACAAAAGAAGAAACGGAACAAAAACAAAGGTCATCGCCTTAAAATGAACAGAAAATGGTAGGATTTGTCACCTTGACTTGTTGCAAGTCGTCTGCCACAAGCCAATGAATATTCAATGCAGATTTCTCCGGAATTTATGGAAGAGTTTAAGCAAAAATTCCGTTCTGATATATAAAAGAAGAATTAAATCCAAGAGTTCGGTTGAAATTTCCTTTCCATTCGTAGGTGGATGTGGTTCTCGTGTTATGGGCACATGATGTATATCCATGTTTGTCACCAAAAGTGAACTTGTAGCAAGCATGAGTTTCGTTTCGTTTATTTGTTTTTCTACATCGTTAATAATCCAACTTCTCACATCTATTAGCAATGTTTTATTTTTTACCTTATGAACATATTGTTATTTACCTTATATAGAATGGGCATTAGCAAAACCGTAGGGAATGTGAAGCTTTATAAATGATATGCCTCCAATCGAATCACATGATGAAAAAATGACATTATGGGAGGACAAAATTGGTTGTAAATTTAAAGAATAACACAAGAGTTTTGACTAATGTGAGGTTATGATCTGTGCTTTCAGCAAGTTCACTTTGAAGATGAAGTATGATACTTTACCTGCTGATACCTTGAGAACCACACGGACACAGACTAACTGCAAAAGTTTACCAGAACGTTTATAATTATTCACTTTTTTTTACCATATCGAATCGTGAATTATTTCTAACCATTTTCTTAGCGAAAATAATGGTAAGCAAACCATTAAGCTATTTAAAAAAGCTGCTTATCCTTATGATGATGATAATGATGACATATAATTGGTTTTTGTCCCTCTTAGAAGACACTCTTAAACGACTTGAAGCAAGTCCTTGTCACGTCTGCAGTGTGTATTCCTGTTATTTCTTGTTCAGCATTTACATGAATTGTAGCTTAAATTTATTAACTACCTCATCAAAGTAAAAAGTTACAAAAAACTGAAGAGGGAAATTACGTGAGCTAAAAAGTAGTTTTTGACAAAGTAGGCAGTATGAAGGAAGAACGGTGTTTCTCAGTGGTGACGAAAGGACACTAGGCCCTACGGCCAACGGGGACAAACTTCCAGATAGGGATACAATAAACACATTCTCGGACAGAGTGACGTACGTCAGGTCCAAGAATTTGCTCGACAGGGATTTGGATATATTTTTTTTTTCGATCTTACAGGACGAAGAAACCACTCTTCCCCGACGTGCCGTGGTGAGGCAACAGTCCTAGACCTCACCATGGCCCCACCAATTTTACCTGACGTGGTAGAGCAACGGTCCTAGACCCCACCATGGTGCCACCCAAGATGTACTAGCTAGTCCTATGGGAGAGTCGAATAACGTATGAAACTTATATGACTACATCGAAATGAACTTCTGGGAATTTTAGTCCAATGAAAAAAAAATGACCGCATCAAACACCTCACAAATATTTCTTGTGGGAAAGCATTTTGGTACGCTTCCGTCGACATCGAATTGACATCGTCACGCAGACCGAGTCATGTGATTTCGTATTGTTCAAATTTGTAGTACACTGAGCGCCGATCAAATGCAGTTTGGAGTAGATGACAGCTTAATCATGCTCTTCTTCATAATTTTAGCTACACCTACGAGCTTCCGGTGCTTTGCCCACCTGAACCGCACAGACACGTTGTCATGGTACACCACAATCGGCCTTAAAGCGGGCCCGTGTACCCTAGGCCGCCCAGAAGCGCTTTGATGAAGGCGACAAATTGTTTCGTAGGCTGTCAGCCTACACATCAAGACTTCTCTAGTCTACCCCAGTATCGAAATAACAAGAGTCCACCTCAGAAATACAGATAAGTGTACTTTTAGTTAATCGCATAGGTACCGTATGGACCTACCGATACTGATTTTCGCGATCTGGTGGAAATTATTCGATGTATATCTTTTGGGCTGCCCCCAGATCCCCATTCAATAACTCTCTAATGGATCCATTGACCGCGTTTCTTTCATCGTCATTAAACTAAGCGTTTTTCACGTTAGCTAATGCCACTCATCATGGAATTATACACGTTATTAAGGGCCTGGTTGTGTACCGTGGTAAACATATGAGTTAACACCAAGTGGGAATACATACGTTTCAAACAGGAAAAAACAAAGAACACCGATCTTTTAACAACTGATATCACCGTCTGCAATTACATTCGGTAGACTTGTTCAGCAATATATATACATATTGTACAATGTTAATTGGGAACAACTACTGTGAAAACGCCCTCCATATATTCCTCACAGTTTAGTCTGTGATATTAATGGAAGAAACACTCGCGCTTGTAGGTAGCATGCCACTAATTCAAAAAAAAAACTTCTCACCGAAAGGTGTTACTTACGGATTTAACTCCCTAAAATATATTTGGGGCACAGTATATTTTCAAATCAAAACACAGGGTTATGCAGTAATTCCTAACATATTTGTAGTATACAGTATATTTTCAATTCAGTTACAGGGTTATATACAGTAAATAAACTAATATGGCAAGAACTAAATGCATATGAAGGACACAACAAACAGAATAAACTGTGAACAAGGTGGTGACCATGCAAAAAATAAATAAAAAACCAGCAGTAATCATAAAAGGAGAGAAAACAGTAACCCCCCTTGTAATTCAGAAAGAGTTACCGGTAAAAAAAAAGAGAAAAGGAGGGAAACTAAAGAGAAAAGGCAAGGAAGACAAAGGAGGAGGCTGGAAAGAAGGAAGAAAGTAGTGAGAAAATGAAGTTATCAATGCAATTTACTGTACAAGAGACATATCACGTCTAGTTGTTGATACATTTAGATTTTACACAGGTGAGGAATGAGTTATACTCCATAGTTTTAATTTTGGGGCGGGGGTGGGCTGCAAGATGCGATAACAATGTTTTTAGGGCAGTTTGCAGTGATAACTTCTATAATAGGTAACAAAAAATTGCTTGAAAGAGTTCTTGTGTAATTTAGTTAGTTTAGTTTGGTGGGCAAACAGCATTTCGAATTATATGAGGTAGCATGTTAATATCATATTTGTGGATGATATCACGCATACAATAGAAATGAATACCTTTAACCACGAGGAGCTGATTCTCAGTACATAATGGATGAGAAGAATAACGTCAAGATTTACCTTTGGGAACTTTTAAGTATCCTATAATTCTGAAAGATCTGAAGTGGTATCAAGTTGTACTGCTTGGCTGTACCATAAATCCCAATAACGTTTTTCGGCCTACAATAGAAAAGAGTTGCTAATTATAATAAAAAAGAGGTGCTAATTATGCAAACATAAAGAAACATGAAAGTATTTCAGGCATTTTGTTTACATTATATCCTTCCACGATGCAAAATGACATTTTGAATGAACTGAAAAGGCGGAAACCACCAACCTATTATACAAGCTCTCCTTGCTCAAAATTTCAAAGATCATGGTACACAAATTTGAAATCAGTGTAAAAGGCTTACTTGTGAGCTTTCATATGATGGGTAGCTTGTACCCGTTAAAAACTTCTACGAGGGTTCAAAGGTCACGATATAGAGCGAAATAAGCGTGTAAGTCAATTGAGGAATAACCAGTGGTGTAATTACACAGTTCAGTTGACAAGCGCCCTTATTTTAGTAGAAAGTGTACGAAGTAAAATCACTAATTTCTTCACCAAGACTACGCCAGATGCTCTTGAAAAGCCAGGAGAGCTTAGCACACTATGAACCCTCTGACCGCCCAAGAGCCAATTCCCCCTCCCCTTCCGCTTCCCACCCTCGAGTTGGGGCAGGAGCAGAATCCAAGTCGCCGTGTTTAGAAACTTCCAACTGGAGTCCCCCTATAATTTATGCAAAGTCTTGACTCGGCGAATTGATAACACCGTTTTTATCCCTGTCATTTTAAAAGACTTCCATAATTAAAGCCTAACATTGAGTTCACTGTCCTATCCTGTTATCTGCATCCGATAGAGAAAACGACCTCATTGGTGGAGAAATCAGCTCATGGAGAGATGGAAGGGTAACTCGATGACAAGGGATTTTTCGATGAAGGGGACTAAGTTTGAATTTGCGGGAGTCAAATGTTTGACGCCTAGATGGAGGGAGGGATCTGGGGAACGTTTTAAAATCAGACAGGGTTAAATGGTATTTCCTGGCATCTGGAAGACAATATAAATAAGCAGCAAACGTAATTTTTATGCTATGCATTGTGAACACTGTGAATTTGGAATAGGATTACCAACAGGCCAAAGATCCTAAACTCACAAAATGATCAAGACAGAGGAGAGGGGGTGTCTGGGGAATTTTTGAAGTCAAACATTGCTAGATGTAATTCTCTGACATTTGGGAATCAAGATAAATATAGTGTGCAGTGTGAACAGTGCTTCAATAAAGGCTGTACAGCAACAATATCGGGTAAAGTTGGAGTGACGATATCCTTCCTCTGAAAAAAAATCCAACACGTTTAAACGTGATTTCGTGACATCTGCTATTCCTGATAATAAGTATAGGGGAGACTGGGGTGGGTAGCCTTTTAACAAGGTTAGGTTGTGATACCACTTGTTAAATCACCATGACTAGGATAAAAACGACTGGATGTAATTTACAAAAACCTTTTCGACCCTACAAACCTTGACTATCGTCACTATTTTCCTACTGTCTAGACAATACATGTCTAAACGTAGCTAAGCATTCTGTTTGTAAGAGACGTATTTCAGCCACATTCCAGCAGTGGAAGTCTGTTTTAAATCGACCTAGTCTATGATACCACATTAGTTGGTACATATAAATAGAGAGTAACTTGGAGTAGTTTGTAACGGTATATGCTTAAACTGGGCACATGTAAAGTGCTGACCGTATGGCAAGGCGTTTTACTTTTTATCCTTTATTTAATGATATCATTAAACAATTGCAAATATCAATAAATCATTTACTGATATCTTTAATTCTTTTATTATATCTGAAATTATTTAAAGATATCTGTAATTGGTGTTGTACAATTGCTGATATTATGAAATCTTTTAATGATATCACGAAATCGAATTTCTGATATCAGAAAAGAATTACTGATATCTTAAAATGGGTTCAGTCTTTCAGATATCATTAATTCTATTTATGATATCAAAAATTCGTTCACAGATATCAGTAAATAGATTCCAGATATCGGTTAATATGACGCAGATCAAGAATTTGGCCTTATTTAATGATATCAAGAATTCGTATTAGCACTATGTACATATCACTAATTTCTATTTATTGATATCACTAATTAGAATTTACGTTATGTACATATCACTAATTCGAATTCTCATTGATGTCATTAAATATGACGTACATATCACAAATTCGGCCTTATTTTGAGATATCAAGAATTCGTATTTAACGATATGTACATATCACTAATTTCTATTTACTGATAACACGAATTCGAATTAACGATTTATATATATCACTAATCCGAATTCTTGATATCATCAAATATGGCGCACATATCACGAATTCGGCCTTATTTAATGATATCAAGATTTCGTATTTAGTGATATGTACATATCACTAATTCCTATTTACTGATATGTGCATATCACTAATTCGAATTCTTGATATCTTTAAATATGGCAGACATATCACGAATTCGGCCTTCGTTAATTCCAATTCTTGATATCATTAAATCAGAATTAGTGATATGTACATATCGTTAATTCGAATTCATGATATCAGTAAATAGTAATTAGTGATATGTACATATCGTTAAATCGAGTTCTTGATATCATTAAATGTGTTGGAATTTTTGATATGTTCGCCATATTTACAGATGTCTTCAATTCATTTTGAGATATCTGTAAATGATTAACTGATATCATGAAATGATTTACTGATATCAAGATTTCAATTTTTGATAACACAAATTCGTGACAATTATTGATACCGTTAAATGATTTACCGGTATCTTCAATTCGCTTGTTTGATATCAGTAAATGATTTAATGATATCTGCAATAATTTAGTGACATCATTAAATAAGAATAAAAAGTAAAACGGCTTGCCATATGACCGAACTGCATACCTACACTGTTCATAATGTACAACTGTGTGCTCTTGGACGGAAGAGGGGCTCAGACAGAGAATGCTCCCAAATGAAGTGCATTTGAATAGAGAATACTGTAGATGACATGTTTTCACTTGTGTTGAGGAAGTCATAATTAAATATTCCACTTCTTTATTTCAGCCACATTGGATTTTGTCTTTGAGAAACAGGGCGTTACAACCTGGCACATACCCTGTTACTTAACCTGCCTAGTACTCATTGGGGCTGATGACAACACTTGCATTCACAAATTTGTTTAAATTCGGTCGTAATATTACCCACTCTTTCAAAGGACACTTCAGGATGTTTAGTTGAGTGTGACTCTCAGAATAAATCATCTTTACAACCAAATTACAGAAAGTGTTTAAGCACGCTCCGTCCTCATCTGAGTATATAAAGTATGATAACTTAGTATGGAATTGTGCATGACAATGGAGTGTGAGGACTCAACAATTCGGGACAGGCTAGCCATCAATGACCATGCATCCCTGCAAACTGAGCAATGCATCAAGGGGGTCTGGATCGAGGTTCTCCCCCTGGAAAAATTAAAAACTAATAGTTATAATAGATATAGATCGGCGCCTGGATAGAGATGTTACTGTAAGCTATTCGGAATAAAGTCTGCTTGCAGACTCTGCACTTTTCCACGTAACAGCTGTCTGTGTGGTAAAGGCGTACCGGTACATCCCCAAACCGTGACTAAACCGAGACCTGCTGAATCCGAAGTCGGGTTTGGGAGGTCTCGGTGATCTTGGGCCGACGGTTGGGTGGTCTACCCAGCAGAAATGAGACAGAAATCTTTTTGGTCTCGGTTGATTTGTCCGTTCATTGCCGAGAAAAAGTGAAAGAACTGAAGATTCATTTAGGGTTGATGCCCTTTTCAAGGCACAAATTACCAGCCCCCTAGGCCTTCCAAAATGCCAAAACCGCAGCACATTATATGATATATCATATGATACGGACGCAGGTTTCACAAAGCCTCTATACCCGCATTAACAACAAAAATAATTTAACAAACTAAGTACAACAAACCATCTAAAAATCAATAACAGAAAGGATAGCTAGCATCAGGATCAAATTTCACATCCAAATTATTCCAATATTTGATGAGTCTTCTTTCAAAAGTAGCACCTACATTAGATTCCACGACTGTTTCTAGAAGGCTATTCCATGAATCAACAACACTATAGTTAAAAGCGAATTCCTTAAAATCTATAGTACCTGTGTACTAGACTTAACTCTGTTCGAGGTCCACATGAGTCTCCGGATCACTTTTTGTATAATTTGTGTGCTTTCAATTTTCATATCAGGGAGAACACCCTAGGCTATCAACTACATGCTCTTTACTTGTCGTTCTATGAAACTTCCCTTGTCTGTGGGGGTTGTTTCCAGGTGGTCTGGCAGCCTTGGGTGGTTTGGTTTACCCCAGACTGATTTCTATCTGGTCAAAGTTGGTCTGAGTATGAAGCTCCCCCGGTCTTGGGTGGTCTCGGCCGTGTCCAGATCAATGATTGAGTGGTCTAAGCATAAAAACCCAGACCAACTCACATCTTTGCGTGCGGTTACCGTCCGGGCTGTCGTTTTATCACATCGATAAGCTAAACGTGAAACGCTCTTTTCAACAGGCACTCCTAGTGTTTTATATTATACGTAGCCTTGACATTTTTAAGTCTGTATTAGGGTATAAGTTATATGGCTATTTGTGTTGTTTAACAACAGGACGTTCTGTGACCCAGATCTTTGCGACGGTAATTCATAGCTAGGCTGTTTAATCTGCAGACTTTTTGATAAACCACAGCAACCGTGAGTGGGGAAGCGGAGTGCTTCATGCGGTCTTTTCACTTCCCTATAGTACATTTCTAAAGTCACCTCGACTCTCTGGCGAAGGACTAAGGGGCGAAACCAAACATTACTCCCGAAGGAGTTTTGCTCCCCAAAGCCCTTACTCAAAATCTATATCTGGCTTCGTATCTGGATACATCTGGCTAATATAACGTTTTATATGGCCATATGAAGCCAGATATAAAGCCAGATATAAGTATCTTGATATGTTATATCAAGTTTGAAATGACCATATCAAGCTATATATAACTTGATTAATAACCATGCCAGATGAACATATCAATTTTCATATGGCCATATAAAGTCTTATATACCTTGATGAAAAATGCCAGAAATTACGGAAGCCGAAAACATCGCGGTGGTGTGAAATCTGACATGCCAGTTTTCCCACCCCTTTCTTCGGTAAACATGGGAAGGAGAAATCAAGATACGATTTCTCCTTACCATTATCCACTGATAATGTGGATTGGAGAAAACCAAAGTTAGTGAGGGGGTACTTCAAGAAAGGACCATTACACAGTGTCTATTTTCGAACACCCTGTCCATAAATGGACGCGCCCGCACATGACACGGATTGACGCTATATAACTTTGGTTTTATTATTACCAACGTGGGATGATCCCACCGTGGTACGGAGAAATCGTCGACGAGAGAGCTACCTATGTTAAATTGAAAAGAGGATCCGTGTCATGTGCGGGCGCGTCCATTTATGGACACTGTGTAATGGTCCTTTCGACATAAGAACAGCTTATGAATAATAACCCCTCTTAATTAAAGCTCCAGCATGTAGGAGAAGTAGCGCGACTGTCAGTGTTTTGGCTGTTTACTAAGCAACGAACACCGTACAGACTGAAAGAGCGCCACCGTAAACAGGTTGTATTAGGGACAAGTGTTTATCATCTCAACTTTACTAAGTGTAACCAAATGAGTATCCTTGGGCCCTTTTTGATCATACGCAAATGTGATAATATATTTGTCACTAAATCGTTTAATTCAAAATATTTCCTTGCCTTGCCCTTACTACGCAGTGTTGTTCTCAAACATGAAAGACTCTTGTAAGGAAAATTTACAGATTTGATGAGTTATTTTTCAAATCACGCAGGTTGGTCGCGACTACTCCCTTCCCTTCAAACTTTGTAGAATGTAGCCGGCTAAATCTCAGTTGTTTATTTGCCGCATTTTATAATCTCACTAAGTCTCACCGCTTCATCATTGTGTAACATATCAATATGGTAATTTGGGGTTCTTGCAGGCCTTATCGTTGATTGGAAATTGGCGGGCCATATACGAGCAGAACAACTTAGTCCCTCTTTTTGAGTGAAATTAGTGACCAATCTAAATTTGGATTGAAAAAATTCAATCCAAAAAGAGTCATTCTCACTCTTTTAGAGTGAATATTCAGTCTTATTTTAGATCTGTCCCTAATTTCACTCTTCCAGATTTAGAGAGATATGCGAAAGGTATGGTCTCACATCAAGCCAACGGAGGGTTGAATGTTAGGTATACTAGCTAATCTAACAATTTATGGTAGGCCTACTCAAATACCAACTACTAAAGCTTTAGCATATTCCAGTCGAATTTCACTAGGTTCTCATGTGAAAAAGAAAGAAATTCCAAGGCAAATCCTCCACACCCTTCAGCAATACTCCATTCCTAACGCAGCATATCTCCTTTTTGTCGAAAAATACCTCTGTACTCAACAATGTCACAGAATGTAATGTAAAGTTGGCACATTGCCTAAGATTCATTTTGTTTTTCTGTATAAATGCATGTCCTGTTTGTCCTTGAAATTTGATATCGTTGAAATGTTTGAATATCTTTCCTTGTAGATCTACTGAGCACAATACTGCACCATATGTAGGGTATAGCAAACAAAGTTGTTAACTATTTCCCACACCGGTGTCAAGATCATAAATAAATACAATGCTACGTCTAATCAATGTTCAGGTTGGCATCACAGATTTCCCATAACGCACTGTATGTATAATATATAAATATATATATATATATATATATATATATATATATATATATATATATATATATATATATATATATATATATATATATATATATATATATATATATATATTCTTTGAAAATTAGTATCTTCCAAATGCTACATGCTATTGAGATGCAGTTTTCGCCTTATAATACAGATTTTCTGCATTTTTGAAGCCATTGAATTTTGTCCCTGGCGAAACTCTTTAAACTTTATTTACACATTGCAACCGACTCAGCCATAACATTTCAGGAGCTTCGTTTCAGGGCTGACACTAGAATCTTCCCGTATGAGTGCTAGCTTTCCCGACGGGGGCTGGGGAGATAACGCTAAAAAATTTCACCAATCAGGGAGTGGCGCATCTTGGTTCTTTTCAGAGGTCGAAAAGTCTTGCTCACTCAGGTGGTAAACGTCATTCAGGTTCGCAGTCAGATTTTTTTCATGATTAGTTTACAGGATAAAAACATCCCAACTTTTTAATTTCATCTCTCCAAAATTGCAAGTGCGAAGGTGATGACGAGGACAGTATTGGGTCGGCAGAAGAGGGTTACAGGAAGTGGATGATGAAGAGAAAGCATTTGTACAATAGACTGCCATTTCAAGTTACTTGTCATAGCATATTTGGCATATGTTTATACTTGACGTATTGCAGTCCTGAATTTAGTATTATAATTCAGAGTGTGGGTGATGAAAAAATGGAATAAGCTTGTAACTAGAAGATGATGAACTCAATAACACAAGCAAACACACAAAAAGGAACAGGGAGCAACAAAACAAAACAATTCAAAAATCATAAAAGCAGCAGTAAGGGAAAATTAAGAAAATACAAACAGAAACAAAAAAGATAAAAGATTCAAATCATCTCTGGACTGCTGGAGCGGTAAGTTAAAATAAATAAAAAAATTAATAAAAAAGTTTTAAAAGAAAAGTATTCATTTTCAATTTAAAAGGTCAAGAAGGGTAACATTTCTTATACTAGGTGTAGGGGGTATTCCAAACTCTAGGGGCGACGGGTTAACAAGAGCACTATACCGGCTTAGGTGGCTATAGCTCATATCAGAGGTTGAAAAGGTAAACCTGCGACCAAGTCTTATCCGTTGTTATGTGTAGGGCAATGATCTTTGGCCATGACTTCACAAACAGCCACACATAGGCGGGATAACGGGTGCACCCCCTCACGTTTTCCAGACCTTAAGAAAGTAACAAAATATAGTACAAAAAAGGAGAGAGAGCAATCACAGAGAAACAATGGGATATTTTTTTAAAAATGGATAACTTCTGATGGGTAAAATTAAGTAAACCTTTAATATGAGATGTCTCAAAATGATAAAATGACTTTTAGTTACTGTTAGTGTTAGCAGGTATACTCTCAGTGTAACAGTTGTACGAACTGTAATAATTGAACCTGCACATCACTAGCTGTTTACGCAGTATACCGCACAGCCCAGTGTGCTTCCCTTTCTAATCGAAGCTCGCGTTTGACTGAATTGTATTTAGACAACTTAAATGACTAATCTTTGAACTTTGTACGGGTTTTGTGCCACGATTACTTGGAACCATTTTGCCAGACCTTTACCCGGGTAGCAATCCAGTATAAGGCCCATGGGTTTACCTATAACTGTATAAAGACTGCACATGGGTTGGCCCATATGGGTATCAATTGGGAAAGATATGGGGGACATCTGGATACAGTCATGTGGTCACGGCATGGGGTACGCGGCCCATACGGTCACGATACGGGCAACACCTGGGCCAATACATGAGGGCCCAGTGGCCTCCATATTGTGAAAACGTGAAATATCAAGTGGGTAGTGTGTGGACTGACCGACGCGGCTACATGTGGCATGTATTATTTTGGCCGCATGGCCTATATTCAATTGGTTGCATATTGGGGAACCTGGGCCACTGCATGAAGGTACTTTCTTGATTGGCCTATCCGACTGCAGTGGTCAAGTGGTTAGAGCATCCGACTTGCAGCCGGAAGGTCTAGGGTTCAAATCCTGGCCGGGTCATACCAAAGACTCTAAAAATGGAACCTACTGCCTTTGTGCTTGGTGCTCAGCATAAACAATGGAGTAGGGAAAACAAGCCAGTGAGCCACAACTGGAAAAAAGGCCGTGGTCGTCTCGACTTGAACCAATTGGTTGGAAACTGGGACGTTAAACCTCATCTATAACCTAACCTAACTTGATTGGCCTATCAGAGCTCTATATTGGGGGAAATGGGTCATACCCTCGGTGTGGACTGGCCTGCAGTATGGGTTCCATGATGGGGAAAGCCTGTGTCAACTATGTGGGTATTGTCTGTAATGATCCATATGGGAACGACAGAATCTCTCATTTTACTGTAGAGAAGGCCCTGCTGTAACACAACTGTCCAAGTCCACATACCTAGATAACTTGAAGGTTGCCAGGACTTTATCTAAATACATATTGTCGTATCTGTATATTTTTCCCACACATCAAGCCATGTATAGCTGGCTAGTCGGGTAGATTTGTGACAAAATATACCTTAACCCCCCAAAAATTCCTACAAGTGAGATTTCAGTGGTTTATGGTAGATTTGGATGTCGGGAACAACATATCAAAAATCCACCAAAATCGGTTTACGAGATCTTTATTTAAATGGGTCATTTCCAAAATGGCCGTTTTCACGTCATTGTAACAGTAAATGCATCTAAAATAACACTTTTCGCTGGTAACAGGAAGTTTTGCTGTACTCAAATTTTGTTTGGCATGAAGGTATTACGATTAAATTGACCAACAGTACCACTGTAGACCTGAAGCTTTCATAATTCACCTATGATCTTACACTTAAGTCACAAAAACCACCCAAAAGGACTTTTCTTTGCCTACTATAGAATACATGCAAGATAAAAAAAAAGTCTTCTTGGTTTCTTGCATTTAGGTTTCCAGGGGTAGTATTTTTACTTAAGCATTTTTATAATGTAGTAAGCAAGTGGCAGAGCACACTGGAGAGAGAAACAAAATTGTGGTTTGACCCTTCAACGGGTTTGTCCAAGGATGCATAGCCCCAGGATTTGCCCGACAGGGGCCTAAACTCTGTGGCGGGAGGGGCGGCCCGAAGACTTGAAAAGGGCCATGGGTTGCAGGGAGGATATTGAAAACAACTTTTTTGGCTCTCGAAGTAAGCCGACAATATTTGGTTTCTTTTGAAAGAATTTGAAAGTTTTGGGTTTTAGGAAAGAAAATCTGAAAAATGGGGGGTTGGGGTGGGGGCTATCGAAGAATCTGCTGTACATGAGAGGAATTTCAAGTAAGTCTTAAGGGGGGTGGACGTTTTCGGAGATTACATATTTTATCGTACCTCTAAAGGCTCCCTGACGAAATTGGTAAAGTTCCTCGAAGTCAGCCTTCCCTGATGGGGCCATGCCCCCTGCTCCCATCTGGCACCACCCCTTGTTTGTCCGTGTCTGTTTTCAAGAACGTTACAATCAGAATTACTTCTCATGTAATGTTCAATCCAGCATGACAGTGACTGCTTAGTAGCCTGATTTAGGGTTGTTAATTGTTGGATATTCGGATGTTCTCATTTTCACATAACTGATTGTCATGAAGCTGTGTTTTTCTATTGAAATAAGTCTCTAGTCTGTTCAAGTGGTAGCAACGCTGTTGTGGTGCATAAGTTATGAGCCTATCCCCGTAGAGTTTACCCTAGGCTCTTACAGAAGGCTATCACATGTGCAATTAATGGGCAAAGCAGTCATGTTAAGTGCAGTAAAGCTTTTTTAAAAGTTAGTTAGTTAGATGGTATTTAACGACACATCCTTTTAGCCTACACATACGGTACTTAAATCATTTCTATTATCGACAGTAGAATACGCGGCATCGAACATTGCATATTAAGATACACTGGATTAAGATGCTCGCCGGTTTGGTCTCATCCATTTATCCATTTATAATCAAATTAGCAATAAAAAACCTACATAATGCAGTCACATTTAATAGTTAAGCACTACAATTGCAGTACCTGCCATCTAGAGCTTTCTAAGATTGGTGGCTGGACCATTCACTCCTGAGTTTTGACATTTTCTAAGGGTAGGCTACTATTTTGGACGTTTTTAGAGAAAACATCTTCAAACTGAAAATTATTTGGGGCTTCAGTCCCCCTCCCGAGCGGCCCTGAATATAGCTGGTGAAGTTATACTGTATTTTTCTTAGAGTATAGTGAAATATTTGAGTGTGCCATCTCAACACCTACTCTGTAAGTGCAATTGCTATAGTGGTAGATTCGCTCTTTGCTCCTTTCACACTGTATGTTACTGAGGTAGCCTTGCACCTACTTGGGTGGATTTGAGACAAAATGTACCCACCCAGACCCCACCCTCCTAATTTATGTAGCAAGGATCTCAATCAGTTTTGACAGCATTGGACATGAGAGCAACACATTGACAGTCAAATAAACTTCTTGAGTCACGAATAAATTAGTGTCACTGCTGACGAAACCTTGGCAAACTCTATGTCCTTAATTTTTATTCGTTGAAGCCCTTCCCAATTATATCAAAAGTCTATCGAAATCTGTTCAAGAAAATTGATTATAATGAATCATTTGCAAAGTTACTGATGTCATGGTGGACATATTAATACGCAGTTCTATACAAGTTGCACATTTTGTTGATCACAGGAAATTTGTTCCACTTATGTTCGATTGATAAAATGTTGTTACATTTGAATTTGAAAGTAGTAGTACAGTTGACCTGTGGCCCATTGCCTTCCCTACAGAAAATGAGTGAAGTAAACTTGGTCTTCTTATGCTTTGGCATTTAGGTGGCAAGGTAAGTAGGATATAACTTTTAGCGAGTAATGCATGATAGGAATTGGTTTTCGTAACTGGACCTAAAAAGTACTGGGTTTTGCTTACCACTTACTTGTTCAAGTTCATTTTTAAACACAAGAAAAGCAGCATTTGAGGACAACTTTAGTCTAGTCATATTTACGTGGTATGCCACAACTAACAGCGCCGCTGACAGGATTTCAAAAGTGTGGGAAAGGGACAGGGCACATTATGTGTACGTCCCGTTACAGCTTATTGTAGACAGACATCTAAGGTGATCCGGTCACGTAACACCCGAGTAAAGCTGCTTTTAGTCAGAGATAGTCATTGACACATTTGAAGGGGTTGTACACTTAATGTACGTGGTCAGTGGGCAGAAATGGGAGAAGTATTTTGGCACATTGCTCCTGTAAACTGTATTTCTTTGTGCAGGAACGGACGGGGGCGGGGGGGGGGCAAGTAAGTAGCATATCCCTCCCCCATTCTAGGTGGGCCACTGCAAGCAAGTGACCAAACGATGGCTCATTTAGTAGGGTGAAACTTGCTAATGTTAAATAAAAAACGTGAAGTAGGGTATCAGCTAGTGCAAACGTTTTACTGAAAATGACACATATAGATGTCTAGTTTCAGAATATGATGGATGCTCTGTAGTTTGGCAATTTTGGATTTTTAACCACGAGATAACTAACACATAAGATTTTAAGTATAAGCTATCTTGTTGCCATCAGACTGGAGCTATTATCATGTAGAATCAGATTGGATAAAAAGGGGGCACATCAGTTGCAGGTCCCCAAAATGTGATTATCAGGCCATTTACTGTCAAATGAGGTCCAAATTCTATAACACGCCCCTGACGATCAAAGCCAACATAACACATGAATACAGTACAGCTACAGTCTTTGATAGAAACACAGGTAGATGATGTTTGTACAACTGGATGATAACAGTGACATACTTTTCAAGTCTAGGTATTTCAGGGGGTATTGTCCTCAGAAAAGTATGGCGCATTCACTTTCATTATGAAAGCTGTTTGCGAAGTATTTAGTAATTTTGCAGGATGATATCATTTTGCAGGAATAAGATACATAGCTGAAAATTCAAATGTGAAGTGATTTACTACTACATTAACAGAAATTTGAGTCAAACCTGCAACAATGGACTCAAGTGTGAATATATGGGTCTTTGAAATTGTAATTTTTCACTTCTAAAATATGTTTTTCTAAATTTCCGATCCGTACCATGGCCCTACACCAAATGTCAGAGGGCCTTCATAATATAGCCGCTTATTGCTACTGTAGGTTTATATAGGCCTGTAAACATGGGGAATATCATGTACCTTACAACGTTTTCAGTGATTGTTAAGTAGCTAGGTATCAATATATGTAGCATAGGTATATGGGAAGAGAACAAAAAATCAAAATGTCGTAAAATGGATTTTTTGGGGGTCAAGTATTGCCTTTAAAACATTTTTAACTTCTACTACCATAACTTTGCCTATAAGGTACACAATTTTGACTTATAATCTGAATATCTTGACAGTTATCTTACAATTTTTGCTTTCAAATTCCAACTTGTAAGATTGATCCTCATTATTTTGATCTAAAATCTCATAAAGTTGACTATTAATGCCATACTTTTACTTTTGGAGTACAGAATGGGACCTAAAATCTCACCCTTACTGTTTTCAATTTGATTTGAAAAAGTCAAACTTTTGACCTAACTCCTTTTGTCTTTACCTTTAATTTCATTATTTTGACTGTTATGGTCACATGTATTTGCCTCTTTTATTCCATTATAAGGACTTCTGACCTCATAGTGTTGACTTCAAAATGAAATATTAAGTTCCAGTCACATAATTTTAACTTTTTAATTGCCATTTTTATTTCATTAGTTTGACTCACATGTTTTGTTTGAAAATGTAAAGCTAAAGTTTTAGCTTTTAAGTGGTAGAAAGTGCCTTGACAAGTCATAACTGTGATTTTTAAGCAAACATTTTGCTGATAAAAATGTCACTTTAATCGAATGAAAAGTACAAATAATGACTCTACAAATTATCAGTCAAATAGTCGTGAAAATGAGATTTAAGAAACAGTTATGGCTTAAAATTTAGTTACACTACGAGTAGACTTTGAGGGATTAAAAGTTAATATTTAGACTAAAGCAGTTAAAAATATGAAGCTAATAATCAGTTATATTGCATTTCAAGTTGGAATACTAAGATCTGAACAAATAGTTTGGTATATGAACGTCAAAATGGGATTTCAAATCCGAAAAAACTGCCGTTAATTTTACTTTAATAGTTAAAATACTTGGTTCCATAAAGAATAGGGTAACTTTAAAGGTCACGTTCAGGACAGTTTTAGTCGTTTTTTTTTGCCCTTCCTATATCCCTTTGCTGGCGACCCAAGGCTTATGAGACGTCAAACTGAAATATTTTAAGGAACCAATTTTGAACCTCAGCACTTAATAATTTAAGGCATTGAATGATTGATTATGCTTTCTCTCGCTTATAGACGATGAATAATGATAAAAATAGCTAAATTTTGAGGGCCATGTAACGAATAGGAAAGGGCCTGTAAATTCATAAAATTTTAAAAAATTACATTTAGGAGTAAAAAATTACATTTACAATTGCCCAGGTTTTCAAAAATGAGATAATTAATGCCGCTTTGACATCAGATTCTTTTTATATAGCTATGAACCATATCACATACGAATTTTCAGCCATTGATCTTATTCCTGTGAAAAGATATCAGCTTTCAAAATACCACGAAATGGCGCTGCACCCTTCTTCCTGAGAACATGATATTGCGCAATATTTTTCTGAGGGCTTTAACTTCTGAAAACTGTAAGCTTCAGCAATAAAACTTTCACAAGGATCATTCAATTTTACAAAACCTTTTAAAGTGCACAAGTTACACGTCTCTTTTCTGCAGTTTTTATAATAAAACCATTATACGAAGGCATTCAAACCTTCAATGGAAACTTGTCATCGACGTCATTGTGACGTCATTATTGTGTTTTTGCAAGGTAACTTGAAACATTTAGTGCAAGATAGTCACAGGAACATTTTTACGCATAAAATTGTCAATAAAACCCACATTACATAAACCTTTTTGACATTAAAGTGGACCTAAAGTCTAAAAATTCAAAAATATATATTTTAGAGGTTACAAAATAAATCTTATTGGTCCAACTCCCATTGTCATAGCTTATTCCATTGCTGAGATATTAAATGTTAACATTTATTCACTTAAATCCAAACAGTTCATTGCGCAATAACTTTTGACATTCTTGTTGTACAACTCACATTAAATGCTTTGTTTTCTTTTAAAATTAAAAATGTTTATATGACCTTGACCGCTTCCTGTTTTCTTGCATGACATGCTGTACAGAGAGGGCTTATATAGTTAAGTCACCCCAAAGCAGTAAGAACGCGATCACATTTTGGCACAAGGTGCGGTGGCTTTCAGAAAAACAAAGAAATACAAAGATTGTAATTTGAGTAGTACAACAATGACATCACAAATTATTGCGCAATCTACCTTTTTAAATCGAGTGAATAAACTTCAACATTTTATATCTCAGCTTAAGAAAGTCCTGTGAAGATGGGAATTGGACCAGTGGAATTCAGTTTTCATGCTCTGTAATATATATTTTTGAATTTTCAGACTTTAGGTACACTTTAAGTAGGAGAAAAAGGGTTTAAAAACCCGCCATTTTGGATTTGACCTAATTTTGGCCCTTTCCATAAGTGGATTTTGGTGGAGTACATTATAAACCTCAGCTAAACCTCAGCTAATACCAAACTGCATAAAACTCACTTGTAGGAATTTTTTTAGGGTCAAACCCTATATCTACCCGACTAGGCCTGCTTCTCTTTTATCTGTAGTCTGAACATACACCGTTTGTTCAGGGCCGCCGACGGGGGGGGGGGGGACAGGGGGAACAAATGTCCCGGGGCCCGGGGCAATTTGGGGGGCCCGGGAAAACTGGTCATAAAATATATTATATCATATCAAATTACTTCCTCGCGAACACCACACTTACTTTGGTGAGAGGGGGCCCGCATTGAAATTTTGTACCGGGGCCCGGGTCGGCTGTCGGCAGCTCTGCGTTTGTTCAACACATGGTAAAAGTATGTGACATTATTCCTTACTAGAATTTTCCCATTGATACAGGATCTCCACCATGCCATACCTCTACTTGTTGTCCATACGTAAAAATGTTATTTCTGTCCGTAATTTTTTGCCTTTATTAGATATTGCGTGTATTCTGGTGATAGGTTTCTTGTTGCATCGATCATTATCCCACATTATCTTCTATACTTTTAGTTCTATTCTCTGTTTGTCTCTTGTTTTTCTTGTTCTCTTTTTGTTTTCTATTTTATTGTTTTACTTTTTCTATTTTATTGCTTTAACTATTGTACCTTAGCGCCTTTTATTACTTTTCTAAAATTGTGGGCTTTATAATATAAATGTATTATCATCATTATCTCTATTTGTGCATACTTTCTTCGGTCTTTAATCGACTCTTCTTCTTTCCAATGACAGTTTACAAGGTATACATTAGTCATGGGCTTAGATTTGTACTTTGTACTTGTCTGCAAGTAAAAAAATGGTTTGTTATCATTTCAAATTACACACTTGGATGACCGGATGTAAGACTTTCTCTGGAAATGGTACAGAATGGCTGCAAATGGCATCAAATTTTTAGAAGAGTTCTCTGGGATAGCACTCAGTCGCTGCTTCCGGGTTCGTGCCTTCCACGTTGACGGTTAAAGGCTTCGCCCCTAACCCGACACAACCCACCTTAAGAGGATACAAATCATTTGTATTTTGATTACTTTTAACTTTTTTTCTAGGAACGCTACCGTCATGTCTATGTACGAACTACCCATAAAACATTTCACTGAATTTAGAAACTATCCCTAACCCTAAAAACTTGATCGTCCTGAGAATATTCTACCGTAAATTATGTTTTTCGGTAATAAATTACTTTTTTACAGCAATACAATGATGGGCACTTTTAAAGCCTTCGAAAGAGTAATTAAAATATGAGAGAACTCATAAGTGGCTGGAGAAAAGAGCAGTCTCATGGAAATTTACACGGTACTTTTGCTATTAAAAAGAAAAAGAGTGCAATAAAATGTCATAAAAACTCTGTTTTCGCGCGCAAGTTTCAGTCACCCGTTTAAAAGTTTTATTGCATTATTACTTCTTCAATTCTTTTCCATAGCTCCCTGCAAGCTCTCCATTATTATTGTTCCCAACAACGAGTTCTCTTGATCATACGATTTACGTATTATTTAGAGTAAGGCTATTAAAAAATTAAATTGTGACTTTTCTGATCTATGCTTCCTGAATCCCCACATGGGTGTTATCCCTGGAAACCAATCCCCTGGAAAAAGAGATTTGCATTAGCTCCAGCGGCTCCCTCAGTGCCACTGGGAATTTTCCCGGGTTTTCCCCCCACTTTCAGCCATCAAACCCCCTCTACTGTAATCAAACATGCAAAAATTCCAAAGGCAAAGTTTCAAGAAGGTCTATTGCTATTAGTATGTGGGAAGAAAATGTACTTAGTTATCAAAAATCGACACCAAAAGCCCACTGAAATTACGGTGATAAGTTTCCGGGCAACACATAGTAGCTCCGACTTAACGCTTCGGCTACCGCAGGGTTTATGACCAACTCTCATGAAAATTCATTCAGATATGTGGAAGAATGAGTATTCTGTGTATTCCAAACAAAAGCAGTGGACCGATGAATGACCTTTGACCTTAAATTTCCAAACACCTGATCTAAACAATTAACACTAGATGTGGGATGGAGTTTACTGCCCAGGCGAGTGCATGACAAAAGCTCACGTATTCAGTGGATGTATTCTACTTTAACAGGCCACAGGTACAATCCGCTCACTGCCCGGGAAGTAACTCATTTTTACAAGCTATGCTCATCCATAAAGATACAGTTTTTCAGCAAACTGAGGCGTTATCATCCGTCATACGCCATGCTAATATGGGGGAAATTTTGATCAAATAGACGTAATTGACTAACAGAGGGTGCCTAAATTACCCTCGCATATTAAATTCTGATCGTAGGCGTACAGCTCAGATTAACCATGGAAGTACTGCAATGATTTCTCGATGCCAAGCCCGTTACCAGAATCACCGACTGGGGGGACATCGATGTTGGAGTTTCTCCGGCCTGGGGGAGGGTGTCCCCCTAAGGACTCTAGATGCAAAATGATGCGAGATTTTCCATTTTGTCGTCTTTTATTTGTATTCCAATAATGCTGGTTTCGTAATAAAATTTTACCTCCTTCAGTTCAAGACCATTTACTGAAAGATGTTTTAGGGGCACGTGCCCGTCGTGCGCCCCCCCCCCCCCGTGGCTACGTGCCTGTTCACTGCCGCATAAATGTTTTAGTAACCTCATCTATTTCTTGCAATATGGTCCTGCAATCAGTACTCCTGCCCGTTCCCGTATCAATGAAAATACTCAGGGCGGCATGTATGTATGTGTATGATATGCCGGGATTCTATATTAGAGATCCAGTATGGTGCACAGTACAAACTGACCTTCGTGCATGTCATGGTGAGGTACGTCATAAAGGTTGGAGTTAAATAATAATATTCGAAATCATGGGCGTCCGGAGGGGGGCAAGGGGGCACTTGTCCCCTCCCCTGGAAAATCAAAACTTGAAAAAACGAAGAAAAAATAAAGAAAAAAACGAAGAAAATATAACATCAACAGTTTTTAACAGTTCAATCAGTGTGAATTTCTACTCTCAAAACAGGAATTGAATAAAAAATATCAACACTCAGGCCCCAGCAGTCCCCCGGAGCATATTTTTGGTATTTTTTAAAGTTTATATTTACGAGATTGCTTATGTTTCCCCTTTTCATATGCGGTAAATAGGCCTTGGAACTGCCATTTCCAGCGATCTGGGAAGCATTTTGGACCAAAATTTTCTTGCGCTCTGCGCCAACCCATGGTGGCGCGGAGCGCTGAGAGTCTATGCGCTTCGCCCCCCTCCCCCCTTGCCAAATTCCTGGCTATGCCTTTGTCAACACTTTGTGAAAAAGTAGCATCTAAACTCTTTCCTGGGAGTAAAATATTTCCCATGGAAATAGTTGGGCCCCTAAAAATTTTTGCCCCCCTTGAATTTTTTTCTGCGGACACCTATGTTCGAAATCATTACGCCACGGTCTAATTGGGAGTGACCCCCCCCCCCCCTTGGACTGGGCATATCATCCTGAGATGTAAGTATTGTTCATCTTTAAAGTTGAACTGTGATCTACGTCTATGCAGATGAGAGATGCTATGCTATACGTAATGTGTTTGCAGAGCATTTTGTGATAAAAGTAGTTTCTTCTTCAGGACGGGAGGGAAATACAATGAAACTTTTAATTGAGTACTCAAGTTACTTTGGGTTACAAGCACAAACCATGCCAATAATATGGCAATGTTTGGATTTTACTTAGCCATAAAAGCAAAGTATGGCAAGTCACACCATATAGGTGTGTCAGTCGGGGGCCAACACCCCTTCCCTTCCCTATTCGTATAGTAAAATTTGTTTGATCGTACCACTCCAGACAGACAATTTTACATTGGGTTGCAGTGCCTTCCAAATTTAAAGTGGTCCAATGAGCATCCCAGATAGCACAACTCATTGGCGTTATAATGGGCCAATGTTGGCATTTCGCCAACCATATGCAGCCAACAATTGTAAATTACATATATTGCCAACATTTGACCAACATTTATAGGTCAATTGTAGGGCATCATACGTTTAACCAAGTTAAACCAACTTCATGTAGCCAATTGTTGGATGCTTTACATTTAACCAACACTGAACCACTTTCATGAAACCAACCGTTGGGTCATTATGTGTTTAACCAACATTGAGCCAGCTATATTTAGCCAACCGTCGGGCATTATGTAATAAACCAACGATGAGCCAGTTTTAAGTGACCAGCTGTTGGGCACCATACATATTGAACCAGCATTGGACCAACACTTAAAACTATTGAAATACCTCTAGACCATTAACAGTGATACCGTAATAAAACAGTATAAGATACTTTATGTATAGACCTATCAAAACAGTAAATCGAGGTTCAAAATTCATCAACTGGCACTTATCTGTATATATTGTTTAATATAAAACAACAGCGTATGTGGATTGAAAAAGTTAAATTAAAAGCCATCCCTCAACTGATGTGCTGAATCTGAAAGGCACTTCAAAGTCGGTCTACAACCTATGGTTGCCTCAACCTCAACACCGGTTATGGGTTGCTAAACGCTGACATTTGTTTCGGTTGGCAAATGGTAAGCGGCCCAACATTGGTCCAACAATAGACCACCAGAAAAATACTAGCTGGTCATTTTGGTATCAAGCCAACCTCATAATTCTTTGAATAACAGCTATTTCTAAATTTTACATTCACAAAGAATGTTTTGCAAAACGTTCACTTTACACTGTGGGAATTTTTGCTAAGACAATTTGAGAAGAATATTTAAAATGTTGTAAAATTCTGTTGGAACATCAGATTTATATACCTTTCATCTGAATGGAGCATTCCGAATTTTTCAAAGGAGATTTGTGTATATCAATTAATGCAAGTCTAATTGAAATAAATTGTGGCTGGCAATGGTGAAATCTTGCAGGAAATCATGTTTCTCAGTTGCACAATACAGCATACAGGAGAAATTGAAATATCATGAAGAAAATTGTAATAATAGTTAATAACAAACAAGTCTCACTGAATATATAATATCCAAACCAAAACTATTCATGTTATATATGAATTTTCAAGTAAAATCCTACTTCTTTTGAAAGTGGCTAGCTCGAACAATGCTGGTAGCTTTTAAAACTTGTAGTGGGTAACTTCTCTGAACATTCATTATGGGTTCCCATAATTAGAAGTTTCGGAAAGCGAGACGTAGTTTCGTTGGTGCAACATTGTGCCAACCATTCTTTGCACGGTTGGATATGAAAATTGGTGAAATGTTGGCGAAATGTTATTGGCCCAACGTTGAAAACTGCCAAATGTTTACCAGCTAAACCGTTGGCCAAATGTTTGCCAGCTAACAGTTGGCAATACTTACCAACTAACAGTATTTGCCAACGTTTGCTCAATGGCATACCTTTGGTAGGCAAAATGTTGGCCCAATATAAAATTGATTGTAGGCCCAACCTTTTCCCGATGGGCACCTAACCATTATATGACATTAGCCCAACCGTCTGGCCAACCGATTTTCCAATGTTGGCTAACGTTAATGTGCTATCTGGTGTGGCAAATACAGTTATTGCATGTAGGCTTCCAAGCTTAATTATTCATCATTGACTGCATACTGTGCAGATTATGATGGCTTTTCGATCGGAACCACAACCTGTTGAAACGGAATTAGTATATGAAATGTTACTCACGTACACTTCATCGTTCAAACACAAGGAGCAACGGCCGTTTTGTCCGTGCAACAGCAAAACTCGCTCCACTTGAAGGATGTCTAGATAAGCACAACAATTGCCAATATTTTTACGAGAAACACTTCCTCCCACCGAAAAATTGTCCAATAAAATTTAAAAAGCTCTATCAGTCTCTGGACCAAATACACGACATTGTAGAGGCATCTTTCCCCAAATAATTTGAAACATATATCCAAGTACACGACTTTCCTTTAAAATAACCAAAATGTGTTTGTTTCTTTCCCTTACAAAACACCCTCTCTTCCGACCCTAGGGTTATCCTTCAAGATAAGGAACAAAACCAAAACAAAATCATGCAGCACAGAGTGAACGCACGTACACACATACTACTACGTTGTGCAGAATAGCTTTATGTGCTTATACATGTAGAGCAATTTCACTTTGGGTGCATATTGGTTCCCCGACCAAAATGCACCAAAAGTGCACAGGTTTGAAAGAGCACCGGAGTCAGTCAGAGAAAGGTTACGTACGGAAGCCGAGAACATCGCGGTGGCGTGAAATCTGACATACCGATTTTCCTTCCCCTTTCTTCGGTAAACATGGGAAGGAGAAATCAAGATATGACTTCTCCTTACCATTATCCATCGATAACGTGAAGTGGAGAAAACCAAAGTTAGTGAGGGGGCACTTCAAGAAAGAAACATTACACAGTGTCTATTTTCGAACACGCCAGCACATGGCACGGATCCTCTTTTCAATTTAAGTAACATAGCTAGCTCGCTCGTCGACGATTTTTCCGTACCACCATGAGATCTTCCCACGTTGGTAATAATGTAACCAAAGTTATATAACGTCAATCCGTGTCATGTCACACGGGCATGTCCATTTATGGACGCTGTGTAATGGTCCTTTCTTCTCTTTTCTCCACTCCAAATTATCGGTGGCTAATGGTAGGGATAAATTGTATCTTGATTTCTCCTTCCCATGTCTACCGAAGAAAGGGGTGGGAAACTGGCATGTCAGATTTCACACCAGCGCGATGTTCTCGGCTTCCGTAGTTAGGTGTAATGGTATGGGGTCGGTCGAAGACACGTCACTTCTCCCAGGACAACCAGAGTAGCGAAAGTGTTCCCATATGGTCATGCTGTAGTAGGTTGGTTTATAATTTATTACTTTGGGGATTGGCAGATAAGAGCAGTGCGTTACAGACTGATATGAGCAGGAAGTTGCTATTTGACAAATAGCAACTCCCTGACAAGAGGCATGGCGCAGACAGTTCCCTGGTGAGAGTAAGATTCATAAAGGAGCCCTCCCTCGTATTTTTCGGTAGCTATGGCAATACACCTACCGAACATACATTTAATTCCATTACATTAGACCGACAAAGTTTGCAAGGAGGTTCCAATGCAAATTCGCCTCTGAAAATGCATCCTACATAATGAATGTGTGGAATTGTGGGTAAACTATAGGCAATATGGCGGCACCCATGGCCAATTTTTTATCCCGATCGAGGGAAAACTAGATTCTCCCCAAGAGGGGGAATCTTCTAAACTGTAGGGGTTAGGTGTACTTCTTCAGTTCAACATCCGATCGTTCATTGCATAATAATTTCTATTCTCAAAATATAACAGCTTTCATTTTTTGAGTAATATTGCATGTCTTCTATAACTTCTACAAGGCCCTGAAGAGATAGGAGCTTGGAAGGCAGTTAAGTATGTAAGTCAACATAAGAAATAAAAGTGGTGTGTCCCCTCATAAAAGCTAGTGATAACTGACAAGAATATTTACCTAGAACTAGCTTCCCAGTTCCCACGCAGCACTTGCAGTAAGTTTGCAGCGAATTGAATGGACTTGAACAAGTTCAGTATCAGCAACCACAAGGCGAATCCCCGCGGAGGACATTACCCAACGAATTTAACACCCTAGAAAATTTTGGGGGGACAGATTAGACCATGTTGCTGAAGTGATGTTTTCTATTTATGATGTGTATGTGATAGGAAAGGAATTTGAGTACTCAACCTGCAAAGATAAAGAAAATTGAAGGTATTTCAGGCACACTTTTGCAATATATCCTTCCGCCATGCAAAACGGCAATGAAGTAAAAACACAGGAATCACCGTCTAATTATACAAGCTCTCCTAGCTCAAAATCTCAACGGTCATGGTACACGGATTTGAAATTATTGTGAAAAGCCTACTTGTGGGTTTTCATATGAGGGGTAGTTTGTGTCTGCGTGGGCTCCCCCTAACGGCGTGGGATCCAGGGGCCCGCCTCAGGGCCTCTGGCGGGGTCCAGGGGCAGAGACCCGGTGGGGATCCAGGGGCGAAGCCCCCGGAAGTTCTGAGGTATTTACGAAATTGTAGGCATTAAAATGATGCATTTTAGCTGACTTCAAGTGACATAAGTTAAGCAATTAACATACCACAAAAATTACAGTCTGACTTTTTTCAATTATATTCTTAATCCATAAAAGCCCTCAGCAAGAAGGGGAGAATAAACAATTTTAAGGGTTTCCTGTGGCGTGGAACAATAATTTTAAGAATGGGAGATCTAGTGTTCAGAACGGATGCGGGCAGAGCGCGTTAAAAATCGCATTTTTTAAACTTTTTAGTTATATAAGTAATACAAATGCTAAGAAAAAAAAGGGGCATCTTTAAGGAGAGGCCCCTTGCCCCCTCCCTTCACTAAGCGCTTGTCACTAATTATTACGGTACCGGAAATGATAATTTCCGTGCCTGAAAACTTGCATCTAAACAATCTTTTAAGAGGCGGTAAATTTACACAGATCGATGGTGATAAAAATTTTGCTTTGAAAATTTCTGAGGGAGGAGGAACTTCCTCTAGGCGGCGTACGACCATTACACTGTAAAAAATGATTAACACTTTTTTGTAACAGATAATAAACGCGTCTCGGCGTTTATGTAACCGAAAAAACAATAAAATACATAAGCAAATTAAACATCTAAAACGCCAACTTTAACGCATTACGCCACTTTACCGCCATCTCGTAAACACGTTTATGCGTTTATTCCATGATTACTGCAAACATCAAGTTGGTTTTAATGAAGAAAAATTAACATGTATATATAACATGTTTGCATGTTTGTAAACGTGTTTGCGGAGTGCGCTTTAATTGACGTCACTATCTTTATCATGTGTTAATATTCGTTCAGTCATTTACTGTGCTTATCCATTTTGTTGTTCGTTTTCTAATTCTTAAACGCCATAATGTGTTAAAAAATGAAGGCGTCTCTTTTTACAGTGTAGTGGTTTCACTGATAATAGAAGAGTTTGTACGAAGCTTTAACAAGCGGGGTGTTCTACAGGAAGTAACCCCGAAACCCCTAAGCAATATTTAAAACGGGTGCGTACAAGACGCGCAGACGAAAACAGCGTTTGAGACATTTAACTGTAACTTATTGTTTTTCTTTGGTTTTAAATGCAATTGCATAAAAATTTTTCCTACTTTCCCCAGGTGCCTGTTCTTTCCATAGAGCAACATATGGGAACCTACGGTTTATCGTGCTCCATGGAGGCTTTCTTTCATGCATCATTTTGTCGATGGTCTGAGACAAATGCCCCTCAACATTTTTATTAGTGTGAAGAATAACGTAGTGTCGATTTTAAAGGTTATAGACTATGTGATACTTGAAATCTTTTGTGGTTAGCTTTTACATTGACATTATCAAGGCATCGGCAGTTAAAGTGTCAGGGAAGTTTTTTTTTTATTGGAGGCTGCACCTTGGGAAGTTGTAGCCAGAGAAGCCTTTAGCCGCGATCGCCGAGGGCTAGGGACTGAGGGTCCTCCCCTATCATTTCGTGAGAAAATCCTGCTTCAACCAGGTGTAATTTGAAATGCTAATGAAATAGATTTCATATGATGATCGCAAATTTTAGATAGTAGCCGTCAGTCAATTTGCTGAGGATGGTGGTAGTTGGTGAGGAAAGTGAACAGCAAGAGGTGTAGCGAGGGTTTAAAAAATGGTAATTTAGTCAAGGTGTCCTACTGTCCTAAAGGAGGTAATGAGACATCGATTTATATAAGGGTCCATCCGAAGCACGCCGATTTTTTTTTTTTTTTGTTTTCTTTTTTTGAGAATTGCGGTTTCGTATACATGAGTGGGGTTTGGGACTGTGTTTGCAAGAATCATGTTGCATTTTTTGATGTATATTAGTACTTTCAGTGACTCTTATTCCAGATCTTCAAGTCACAAAGTGTGGCGTGTAGGACGAAAGAAGTTACAGCGCCAGATAAAATTTTCAAGTGCATTAGTTAGATTTCTCTGGAGGTGCGCCCGAAGCTCGCAGAGAAAAATTTCCTAGCAATTTTATGGTTTTTGATATTATTTTCCTTCAGTTAACATTGCAAAATTTAATCATAATGGGCTATTGAAAATTCTCTTATAATATCTCTGGTCTCGCTTACTTTCGCTCATTGTTTGTTAATATTTTTATTTTTGAAGCTCTGGAAAAAAGGAGGGGGCAAGTGCCCCGGCTTGCCCCCGTAATCAGCTAGGGTTCTCCACTGGTCTGTTTTCTGTCCGGGGGCTCTTGTGATCGCCGTCCTGGGGGAGGATCTAAGGAGAGGGGGACATCCCGTCCCCTTTGGGAAAATTTTGACAATTTAGGAGGGCTTAGATCGCAAATGGTGCAATCTACGGCCTTGTTGTTAGCCTTCCCTATGAGTTCAAATCTGGGCATTTTGAGGTCATTTGTTTTTGCAAATTGCATTTTCTAAATATCTTTGACTTGCAGATCTGAAGCTCCATTTTCCACTTGGAAGTATTCAAGAATGAAGTAGTTCACTTTAATGGAAATTTCGGTTGAAAATCGGGAAACCTAGGGGACAGTTCAATTGAATGGTTTCGTTTAGTGTATGAGTTTGATGGTAACGGACTCCTACTGTGGAAACATATGAAAGAAATGCAGTAGCCTAAGTGCATATTGAATGATATAAGAGCTCAGGTGCAAGTGAGCTGGGTTTGCATCTCCGATGTTTTATTATACATTGCTTGTCATGAGTATTTGAAATCAAACATAAAAGGCAGGTAAATGACTAAGTTGTGGTGTTTGTGATTGAGAGTACAGACAACTTCTTGACCGGACGGGACAATTTTCTGTGGGGAGGCAAAGTTTTGTCCGGGCTCTAAGGTAGTGTGGAAGACTTTTTACGGGCGGAGCCCCCGGACAAAATAGCTAGTGGAGAACACTGCGTAATCCTGCCTATGATATTCTGTGACTTTCCGAAATCTTGTTGTTCATCAACTTAAGTAAAGCTTTTGAAGATAAAACTATGTGTTATTGTGTTTGCTAAATCAACTGAACTATCACAAATAATCTTCTGTACAATAGACTAGAATAGTGCAATATACCTTACGGCATGTAGATAAAAGCCAGATTTGCCGGACTCTGGACCAGTTGCCAAAGGTTGTATTATCATAAACACTTCACGTACTGGTAATCTGAAATTAAAGTGAAAAGGTGGAATAGATAATTGATCACAGTTTTCTGCATTACATGTAGCATATGTATTAAGCACAACCTTAACAAATCCTGTTGCTGCCCAGCAACTGTAACTGAAATATATACCATATCTAAGTACTGTACTTGCTGCCCTTCGTTTCTGAGGAGTCAGAGCTGTAGGCTGTACTGCATGCAGTAGGCAGTGTTTGGACACATTCTTACTAGCTGACTTAATAGGCAAAACGTCTGCGATCAAAACAAAAATGAAAGTGTAAGACACACCAGGGACCACAATCTGGCGTGGGAAACTGTTCTTGGCTGGGGAGGGGGAGACCTGAATGGCTTAGACAGCTGTCCTGTGGAGTGGTCTAATTTCCACAAGTTTGTCAATACCCCAAGATTTTTGAGACCCCTGGACCCCAGTGGGTTTGTTATCCTGTGCCCTGTACCCCACCCGTGGTGAACCCTGGATGGTTTGTTGCTAGGTGGAGCACCAAGCAAAATTACAAAGAAAACATTGATCCAAGCCTAATTGCAACAATCTTAAGGCCAGAGTGTTTCATATTCATGTCATATTAAACCTCCTATAAAAAAGATTTGGTGAATGGCAATGGTCCATTGCAGCAAGCAGAGACTAGTTGAACAAAAAGTTAAAAGAGGCACCCAGACGCCACCATGCCGGCAGCTCTGGTGTCAGATCTTGCACCCTCCACCCTCAGTGCAAGAGGATTCAACGTCTGAATTAACCTCATTTATCATTTTCTATGTAAAAGCATTACTATGAAATTTCACATACCAAAAATTTTTGAGCAAGTTTTCTGTAAAATTTTCCAGTGGGGGAGTGGTACTCCATGCAGTCAAAGGGGTGAAATCCGCTCCGCTTACACCCCTCTCGCAGAGCTTGAGAGCAATAACATGTCAAGCCAAACGTCCCCAATCCGCACCTGATCCCCCCACACACATACATACATACAAACACACAAATAAAGTTGACTCCCCTGCAACAAGGCACTATAGGCACTATTAGCCAGACTGAGGTATTCAATTTCAAAATAGTATCTAAGCTAAAATGGGAGTTAAGTCTGTCCTTGCACAAAACATTCTAGCTACACCACTGGCAATATAAGAAAGAAGAAATTTCAAGCCCGATGTATGTGGTCCTTAAACTTAGAATACAGCATATAATACGGCCCGGACAGTCGTATGCTAGCGGCTGTAATCGATTAGATATTTGCCACATTACACAGTAACGTTACCATCAGTACTGAAGTACGTGCATAGGTATGACAATAGTTGTTCAGCGGAACTAATTTTTCTTTCGTTTAGAATTAATGTAACTACTTCTTTTCAACATTTCATTTCTACTGTATGTGCATTTCAACAGTAAACACATTTTTCTTTTTGGTTACAAGCAATTTTTAAATCCCCCTTAACTCTCGAAATAACAAAAATTTCCATGTCGCTTCGTTAACTATAATGTTTAAGTTTAATGCAAATCAGCTGTGTAGGCTATTGCTTTTGGCTGTAGTGTAAATCTTCAATTCGCTGCACACGACAGGGATAAAGCCACTTTTGGGTATATATTTTTGTGTCCCTGATCAAGTTTTCAGAAAATATATTCTTATCAGTTACCCCACCGCCATTAAATGGCATTTTACCTGATATTTCCAAGCACTCCATAAGAGCCAGGCCCAAGCAGTTACTTTGACTGAGGTAGAAAAAGTCTGTGTTTACATTTGTGAAAAGGAAACATTAAATTCATTTTAAAAAATAACCCTTGGGACCCTATTATGATTTCTGATCCTTAATTCCAGAGAGCCGCTAAATAAGCACCAAACTTAATGTTCACAGACCAAGGGCAACGTTTTAGAAGACTGAGCGATATTTGTGGGAAAAGAAATGCTGAGTGTATTACGACTAACGACAGACCCTTAAATCACGTTTGACCTTAAATTTGCCAGCACATCATCATACATGCCACTACCTAAAAATTACAAAGACCACTGAGTATTCAAGAAAGTATGTTTAATCTGTGGGACAGACAGACAGACAGACATGCAGACACGCAAGCAGGTAAACAGAAAGAGTGATAGGCCAAGCTCGATCGTACTAGATCACACCCGCATTATGTTATGCTGGTGCGAGCTAAAACCCCTTAATACCTGACATAATACTTTTCACTATAGATGCCAGGATACACTCTAAAAAAGCGAAACTCACTCCAAAAGTGTGTGCCCAGTGACCAGTCCTTATAAGAGTGAATTTCGTCCCAGGTGATTGAAAATTCACTCAAAGAGAGTGATACTTCACACACATGGAATGAAATATTGCTCTTTTTCGATAGAATTTTCAGTCTACTGAGGGTGAAATTCACTCCTAGTAGGAGTGGTCACTGAGCTCTTTTTGCAGTGCATTTCGCGCACTTTTGTTTTTAGAGTGTAAATAGCCTTGTAAACTGCGATTAAGTAAAGAATAACCATAAGAGTATCGTGTTGTTATAAGTTAACAGATTAAACTGAAGCAATGTCAGCAGTTGCTATGGAAGATATAGGTAATATCTTTAAATGACTGCGATATGAGAGAGGGAGCCAGTAACAAAAGGCTAACTACAAACTTAGATTGTGTTTAAGGTTAACGTAAAACTCCCACAAAAAGTTTTTAGCAACCTGCTAGGAACCAACAGATGAAGTATCGATAGTGATTCCAGAAATCCCCAACCTTAGCTAACTTGTGCGTATTATCAGAAATTCAGTTCTATCAACACGGTAGATGATTTCAGATGACAAAAAATACCTTACTATGACGTTAATACTAGGACGGTGGGTTACTGGGCCTTATTGCTTCATACACTTTAAAAGCATCCTGGTTATATTTAATCAAGATCGTGGTCACATATTATCCAATCATCTCCTACATAAAGTGACCATGTGTAATCCTTGTTTGATTTGTCCAGAAAATTGTGAATGTTTGACCAAGATTTAAACCAGTCAATTTAACCAGGAAAAATATTAATTTTCACCCAGATTTCCTTGTTAGTTTTTGCCAGGGAATATATCAATAAATTATGACCATGATTCCGTTTAACTTTAATGCAGGGTATTTACAGCGTGTGTACTTGTTAAACCATCCATCTATAGCAATGACAAAATAGGCGTGTTGGGAAATGTTTCCATGCAATAAATAATGGTAATAAGTCAAAGGTGAAGTGTACCACGCTAACAGCGTCCCGGGTGTTGCATGCTGAGCACCCAGAGCTTAACACGTTGCCGTTGTCATGGTACACTTGCCCTTGTGACCCGACCGGAAGTACCGAATTTCCCAACTCGTCTGTTCTGCACCGTCCTCTCTGATTTAATCACACATTATACTGTACCATTTGGTTTAATGTCTATGTGAACAAATTTAAGAAGATAAGTAGTCTGCCAAACTTATTTGAAACATCAGCTAAATCTTACACATCACTTAAAAAACGTGTTTAGGAATTAAACACAATTTTGCCCCCACTTTGAAAACATGTTTAACCCCTAAACACACATGTTAATTCCTAAACATTATGTATTTAATTCCTAAACATTACGTGTTTAATTCCTAAACGTGTTTAGAGTGTAAACGTGTTTCCAAAGTGGGGACAAAAAAGTGTTTATAAAAGTGATTAATTCCTAAACACTGTTTTACAGTGATCTCTTCGCATCTTCCCTTTGCAAGTATAGCCTACCTTTCTTCACGATTTAAAAAAAAAATTGCACATTAAAATATGCTAATGAGTGTCCTTTTTAATTTAGCAATTAAGTAATAACAAACACACTGACACGAGATTAGAAACAGGCATAGGTCTACATAAATCACCATATATGGGCAGAGGTAAACTGAATGCAAATTCAAACGGGGTCGACGGCATTCGCCCTTTACACTTTGATAATGCAATTATGCGGAACAGATGTAGGAAGTGTGAAGTTTGTCTCATGACTTTTATAATAATTAGAACTTTAGAATGTAAGTGTATTGAACACTTCCACTAACTCATCTTGTACACGTATATATGCTGTTCACGTATACTGAAATTCCTACAATGACATGCTACCGTGTTGTAGATTCATCCGTTTAAACTTCGTGGGAAAGGTGGAATCTACACTGTGAATCAAACATGCCCATGGTAGGAGTGATCCAGTATTTCACAAGGGGGGGGGGGGGTCCAACTTCTCGAACTTCAGATCTCCACATCTATGATCTGATAAGTGTGGCACTACTTTTTCCAGAACTCATCTCATCTCACTTTTTACAGACCACTTGATTAGTTCTTTATTTGGTTTATTGAATTATAATGCACTGAATTAAGTGCAAAAAGTGGTTGTCTAACTTAAATTGTGAACTTACAACACTCTTATGCTTTTATTTGAGGTGAATACACAGCCAAACGATCTTTTCGTAGATTCTGGGACAAATTTAGCTCTGAAATTAGTTTATAGAGAGATGAGTAATATATTTGTGACTTCATCAAACATAAAGAATAAATTTTTGTCCTAAATCCAGACTCCGCCCATATTTAGATCACCTGGGAAGGCTCAGCCCACGTTGCTCGCACATGGTTGTGACAGGATGTCATCCGGCTTTATCAACTATTCCGTTTGACGTTTGTTGAATGGGTAGAGTCGAGTCGTATGTGTAAATTGTAGTCCTGCACAATCGCACAGATGTCAAGTGAGCTTATAAACTTTACAAGAAAATACTAGCAATGAATACCATAATTATATCCATAGGAGTACGAGGCGGGGGTCTGGGGGGCTGCAGCCCTCCCAGAGCAAACACCCTCCGCCCCCCCCCCCTGTGAAATGTCTTCCCGTACGCCTATGATTATTTTATAAAACACAACTATCCGTCGGTTACAACTTATAAATGATCACGTAAATAGTACGTAAGCTTGGCTTAATTCGTGACCAGTCAAATCGCCTCTAGCAAAGTGGGCCCAAGCTTACAAACTCTACACTCACAAACTAGTCGCCTCCTGCAGTAAACAATTAAACTCGCTCTTGACGTCCCCGTGCATTGACACATATAGTCAGGCCTGAACAAAGTTCACAAAAGTCGCCCCTGCAGTATCATATAAGACACTGAAAGTAACTAATAGAACTGTACATAAATTTTTCGAAGGAAAGAAAATTTTGCACTTCTGAATTTAACGATTCTAGCTTATATGCAGGCCCACTGTTGTACGACTACAGTCATGATTGTGACGTACATGATGGTAGTATTTCTAGTAACCAAGTAAGTGTACATGATGAATTTCCTCCACCCTCAAAACCCCACCCAACCCCTCAAAATTGTCAACCGTTGCTTTCCTGCAGTTTTGGTGCAGTGTTCAGGTAAAGAAGTGAGCTTGAAGACACAGACAAAAACCCTTTCCACCGAAGTGCGTTTCATATTTCCTTGCAGAGCGATGGGTTTGGTAACGTGATATACCCACTTAGACAATAAAATTTGGGGCTTTTGAATGAAAAAAGCTTAAAAGCTTTTTATCGCAGTCGATAAAGCATGGCACTGACTGGTGATCGCCATTTCTGACCACATCGTCAAAGCCGTAATGCTACAATAGTGTAGTTAAAATCAGAGTACTAAACTCTGCACAGGTATGAAAGTCTGGAGTGCAAAGAAATATTCCCATGTTTACCGAACAACTCCCTGCATATTCTTGTACTATCCCTGTACTACGTATAGGCAGCGCCAACGTTAAAAAATGAAAAGAAAAACATAGACTACACAGATTTCCTTTTGGCGGATGTTGATTGAAAAAAAAATTTAGCGGTATTTCCTAATGCATGAATGTTGCTGCTGATAAACAGCAGAAATGACCGAACTTGAAGGTATTTTAGGCACCTTATCGAGTTTGGTTAATGTCCTTGTGCTGAGGAAAATGACATTTTGATCCTTCGGCTAATGTCACGAGAGGACTTACCCGATGAATGGAACTCTCGTAGCTCAAGATTGAGTCAATGCGCATTCATGGTACAAGGATTTGAAAACAGTGCAAAAGGTCTATTTGTGAATTTTCATATATTGGGGAGCGTTTACACTTCCGTGCATGTAAGTACTACCTCTGAGGTAGTACTTCCATGCCGTCCGTGTTGAGAACTTGAGAGTTCCGGAGACCACGAGACAAACCAACTTAAAGCGGCACATTGAGTTGATACTGATAATTTTGAGAGGATTTTGAAAGGTATTACCACATGATACCGTAATGCTTATAGTTAGCATAACTAGTCAAATTTCACATCCAACACTTATGCAAAACCTAAAAACATGTAATTTTTGGACCGTTGCTTGTAATGGTTATGCAATTATGATTAATACTAATGCGAAAAAGTGTTTGGTCACAATTTTTTGAAAACCGAATTAAATCGTTCATTAATCACTCATGAAAAGTTTATTTGTAACTAGGGTATGAGAATTGTCCTAGTTTGACCATTTGTCATTTGTTTGACTTGAAGAAAACTTGACAGGTTTGGATAAATTTAGTAAATTTCACGAACCCACTCAAAGTGCCTCTTTAATGCATCGGTAATTCGGTAAATGTCAATATTTCAATTAATCGGTTACAAGTGAAACCCCTTGCCCTTCGGTACGCATGCAACTTTCGAGTATATCAGTAAACGTCCCTTTCTATATATGCCCTTAGACTATAATTTTTCGACCATGCACCCTGTAATATGTGTTATACTTTTCCAACTCCCACAACTTGCCCTGATATGTCGCCATATGATCGAAAACGTTTAACCTGATGGATTCTATTACTTTAAAGGGAAATATTGCGTTTAAAATGCCCCAACATGGCATACAAAGAAAATACTTTAAATCATTATTAAACCATTCAGTCTCAACAATAAACTCTAGCGATAGCTTCATCTCCACAAAATATTACGCATAACAAGAGTAACGGATGTTGCATCATTTGAATTTTTGAAAGTTTGGGTGAACAAATTACTTTTGTGCACTAAATAACCGATTTACTTCCTGTGAGAGCCTTTATATTTCTTGAAAAGAAAGCTACCATACTATGTTATTTTGAATTGTCTATCATTCTGTATCTATTAATGCTGGTTTTATAAATATGAAAATTTTCTGTAAAACAAACTCAATATTTCCCTTTAATAGGAACATAGTGTTTGAGATACCTGTTCCGCTTCAATTGGAATATCTGCTCTCAACTCTGGTTACAATTCATGGATCATATTGAGTAGCTCCAGGGAGCTCCACTGTCCTTCTGACTGGAGATATATACCGGTAAAGGCCTAGTAGATGCCAGCGTCGTTGGGTCATATACCGCATGTAAGTCTTTCATGCAGATCTAATTAGCTGGGTGTCTGACACAGTATTCACGGCATTCCTCTCATTTCTGACAATATTCTCACAAGAAAAATTTAGAGCTTTGTTGAAAATACGCCGATATGTTTTGCTCAGTTCAAATCCACCATCACTGCTTAAACATCTTTCGGTGCCTCGCTGTCACGGTTCTACTTCGGTGTATTACTCTGAACGTAGAACTGGCTGAATTCTTTCTTGACTGAACCTGTAGCCCACATCTTAAAAAATACCTGCACAGAACATATTATTTGCTCAAGTCTTTATCGTGGCTTCGTGAACTCACACTGTCTGAAACTGATAGAATAAATCAACTCGACCAGTGTAGTATGAGTAAACAAAACAAACTAAGATAGTTTGTGTAAGTTCTTTCCACACCTATAGGAATGATGATGCCTTACGAACACAGTCAAGATTTACAGTGTACAGACGTTATATCATATACTATAGCAAGTCAAATTGTGCAGTCCATATTTCCACCTACGATCTAAGTCAGTCAGCTACAAATCTGGTTTTCAACTAAGGATGTACATTTTCAACAGATCATACTACGGTAGTTCATCTACCAATAAATATGGATTACCTAATTATTGAGCATTTTACTTGTCATAGACTTCCTGCTACTATAAGTAAGTCTAGTCTTTTAGTTGGTTTTGGGAAGTATAGGTTTCATTGTATTTTGTACTCTCAGTTCTACTGACTTTGCTGGCGTTAAAAAGTACGGTAAAGGAATTGGGACATGAATGGGCATTATGCACTTTGGTATGGAAAACAGTGTATGTCGTTTTGCCCAGATGAAGTGGGAGTTTGTTGGCATCGAAACAAAGTTTAACGGATTGCCGAGGACACTTTAAGCCAGTTTACAACAAGATTGCTACAATCCTTATCATGTACAAACACAGTGGTATCGTCGGCAAATAATCTCGGCGATTTATTAGGAACCACATTCTTAATATCGTCACGTAAATCAAAAACAACAAAGGACCTAGAGCAGAACCTTGAGGAATACCAGCAATAACATTAGACCAATCAGACATGGTGCCATTGGCAAACACACAATGTTTCCTGTTCGATATTAAGTAACCACACATGACGTTGTAGGCTTTCCCACGAAGGCCGTACGTATGCAATTTGTGAACGAGAATTCTGTGATTAACAGTGTCGAAAGCCTTTTAAGGTCCAAATAGAGACTAAGTCGTTTTCACCTTGGTCAAGAAAAGAGCGGATAGAATTGATGGTTTAGAGCAGCGCTTCCCAACCTTTTTTAAGTCGAGGACCATTTTGACTCTAAGAATTTTTCTGAGGCCCATCTTACAAAAAGTTGATTCTTTATTCTTTATTTTTTTCTTTTTGTGGCGGATCTCGCGGCCCACCCGGGAGAGCTTCACGGCCCACCGGTTGAAAGGCGCTGGTTTAGAGAGAGAGCATGGCTAATATCATGAGCTTTCCTAAAGCCAAACTGAAGATCGAAAAAGATTTCATTGTCATTCCAGAACTCACGGAGACACTTTTCAAGGACCGTTTCAAGAATTTTTTCACACAAGGGAGTAAACTAATTGGGCAATAGTTTCAAAAAAAAAAAAAAAATAATGATAGTAAAATAAAGTGCGTTGGCTGGGTGGTAGAAAGGGGGTACGGTATGAATAGGGAGTTGCTATTTGACAAATAGCAACTTTCTGGTATGAACTATGTACCAGGATCCACCATGGGGCTAACATATTTCACCCTGGGTTCCATCAATATCGATGCCTACTGGAACACTTACAACCAATTTAACCTAGGCTATTGCAACTTGCATTCCAGTTGGTTTACACATTTGCAGGCATATTCACCGACTATGACAACTCAGTAAATTTTTTACTTTCGAAGGCTTAGCCTGCTTTTAAGCTTCATGAACGATTTTTGTTTTTATTTTGTGTGTGTGATTTTTTTTTCGTTGAATATTTTCGTAAATATCCTAGACACCGACGGTTAGGACCTTCTTACTTGGAAATGATGTTAGAAGGGGGGGGGGTGTGGCCTGACTTTTTGACCTAGCCCTTTTCTTAATCATTTTATACAATCGATTGAATAACCCTTGCATAATGGGACTAAAACAAATCAATTTTTATTCCTACTATCACTTGTGAGAGATATTTTTGCCTCTTTAATCAGAACAAACTTACTGCGGGCCGGTAGCAAGACAATGTGTTAAGGGGGAAGAGGTAGCTTATAGGGGCGAAGATTATTCTCCTGGCGATGCCCCTGCCCCTTGACCACAGTCATCTTGCCTCCATAATCCATTACATTCAGAAACATCGAAGTTGTCATTCTCATGTTCACAAATTTGACGAACGAGCTTCATCTTGCCCAACCCAACCCCATCCCTTGGACTTTGTTCAATGAGTAATGATAGGCTAGCATGTGCTCTCAGCAGCGCATGAGATACATGGATATTAATTTTGACCAGTTAGGATATGCTTTCATTAGACCTACATCTCCGTTAACTGTGGACTTATGGCTTAAAATTACATAGGCGTAGAAGGAGGGGGGGGGAGGGGCTGCAAGCATGGCAAGATATTTCCGTGAAAATTGGACAACGCGCTGACTAAATGGCAAAAATGTTGTTTGAGGTTAGCCATTACTTCTGTAACTTACTTCCACTGAACCTCATGTAATCAGACTACTGCTGTAAGTTGCCCGACCAATTTGGCGACCAGTTCAGGGTCCGCGTGCTCGCCCGGCTTGTTTTGGCAGACTGTTTTCACAGTTTTTTTTTTTTTTTTAAAGTGGTGTATGGTACCTTTATTGTCTTTATTGTGATTGTATAGGCTTCGTAACCCTTGAAATTTAATATAAGGGCTTCTGTTTAATCATTTTCATTGGGGGGGGGGGGGCGAACCGGTTTCCTAGACACATCTTCTTGCAGGACTTTGTCCTAACGAGTGAGCGCCCTTCGTCCAAACCGAAGATCCTTCCTTCTCAACTTCTCAAGATAAACTGGTAGAAATACTGTATGATATGTCGGTTCTTGGTAGCCAGCGTTAGACCTGGCAGTTGGGCCACTTCATGCTCACTGTTCATCATCAGGTGGGGTAACAAGCACATTTTGGGGGGCTACCATGTGCCATATGATTAGCTGAGTACCACCATCTGTTGGTACCGTAGCCAGGTAGTAGGGTACCAACAAGATGTTGGTCAAAATACTTCCCAAAATGGCACTTAAGTCCAAGGCATTGTGACAGCCAGTTAGTTTTCTAATTTTGAAATCCTAAGAGCTGAGGGATTTGCATACTTATTATTAAACAAAATGCAATTATTACATTTGTATAGAGGCTCTTCTGGCAAGTGGACCGTGGCAGTTGCCCGCCATCCCCTTCCCCCTGTAACTCTACCCAGGTCAAGAGGCCGGATTTAAGCATGATCCAGGGGGGCACGTGCCTAGTGGCCCCACGCAAAGGGCTCCCACAATGTAGGCTATCATATTTTGGCTTTAGTCTATTAGGAGACGCAGTATAGACTGAACTTGACTTCAGATCAATACAGTCACTTCATCTATCCGCGTCAAAACCAAACTCTTCGCAGTGGAACGGAACGCAAACTAGACCATTAGCTTCCGTGTTACCGTCAGACCGTGTTATATGGTTAAAACAAGCATATTAGACATACCGCTGTATGCGCGCATGAAACCAAGGGATTTTGACCCTCCGCACGCCAACAGCCTTCTGAGTGATTTGTGTGGACCACGCACCATCAGTATCAAGATCAATGTACCTGTATTTTTAGGCTGGTTTGAAGAATCAGGTGTACATAGGTATCATATCAGCATTACTGAAGAGTCCAATCACTGTTGAAGACGCCCCAGGTCCCCACATCTGTAAATCCGGCCCTGTCTGGTTAACTAAGTAAACTAGCCGATGTTCATAGTAGAAAAAACCAGTATTCTACGATTATGTCTCAGTTGTTTGTTAACTTTAAAGCAGGTACATTTTTACGTTTCACTTAGCGTACATATATCATGTGCGCATATGAACTTAGCCCATCCATGGAGGTGGTATTAGACACCTCCCTGGCCCAGCGTTGCGTTATATACTTGGGCCATTTGTCCGCAACACTTTGAAAATCTTCACCAGCCTGGTAGCAAATCAAAAAGATGATATAAAGTCAAATTTTAGGTTATTTATGTGTAGCTGTGGATACTGTCGTTGCCATGATGGGTGGGGGTATTTAGGGGGAACAGTTCCGACACATTTCAGAAAGGAAAAACACAATCGCATAAAGTTCGTTAAACTATATATCGTTCCTGCTGGTGGCGTGGGATGTATTTTGTGGAATATTAGGAAGCCATATTTCGCATCATTCTGTGGTCTACGCTTATTAGCAGTCATGTGATTGTGTACTCAGTTAAAGCTACCCCAGTAGGCGTATATAAGTGAGTGACAGCGGTCTGCGGCAGTAGCGTAGCCAAAGAAGGGGAGGGGGAAACTGTCCCCTACTTCATGGTCCTTAGAAAGTTTGTCGGTACATTCGCCGATTTCGTTGGTATCTTTGCCTGACCAGTGTTTGAAATATTCTCCACGGTTCTAGCATTTAAGTGTCGTATAATGTGTTTTAACTCACCTGGAAGAGTTTTAATTGCTCAAAATTGATTTAAATGTGTTCGTGGCTACGTACGCACACCTGCTAGGTTGCATTATTCCTAACGTAGAAGATTTTTGCAAAGAAAAGTTAAAATAAGATTTGGAATTTTGAAATGGTCATCCATTAAGATCCAGATGTTGTGTTGAATAACTTCTTAACACTGCTGAGCTGCTTGAATTCTGGGTAACGTTGTACAGGCGGACTGGCTAGTCTGCATGTGCATTTGCATCAATTCCGCCCGTTTTATGAACAAGTTCGGGCCTAGCCAAGACAATCCGTCATGGACGTGTCAAGTGACTGCCTTCATATGCTTGTGAAAAGAAGGAATTGAGCAGCTTATGAATTACCACGGTCCTTTTCCTCCCCTAGAAGAAGTGGTTTAACCAGCTTACCAGAGATTTTTTTATTACTATAGTTGTTATTATTATGATGATGACGATGATGATGACGATGACGATGACGATGACGATGACGATGACGATGACGATGACGATGACGATGAGGGTATTTGGTACGAAACAAGGAATGTTCTATTTTCAGTTCTGACTAGTACGCTCTGTTATGCTATGGGAGATAAAAGACCATCGTATAATTTTGAAGGTAATGGACTAGCAGAAAGGACCGACTTAATCTCTGTTGTCAGTATTTCCTAGTCATAGGCACAGGAAGCGAGGGGGGGGGGGAGGTGGCTGGGGGCTAAAGCTCCCCAGTGAAAAATGTGGTGGTGGAACTATTCTTTCCGCCTCCCCTCAGTTCAAGAACGAAAACCCCTTATTTGTTTCCGCTGTCAGAAATGTCAAACATATGCGGTAGTTTACCTTAAAATTTGTCCAAAATGTTGCACCAAATTGCATCTAAGGACCCTCAAATATTCAAGGGAGGGGACCCCCTTAGGCCCCTCTCCTAGGCAGGCGATCCGAAACAACCTGCAGCCCCGGCCCCCTGAGTCTCGAACAGCGTCCTACGCCTATGCCCCTAGTTACTGCAACAATTCCTACATTTGTACATTAAAGACAGACAGTCATCACCCCAAAGTATATTTTAGTGTGGGTATATCAAAATTCTCAGTTGGTGACTGCTCTTTGATTGACATCAGAATTTGAAAATTTGAAAGATGCAGAGTAGCTCACATTCCACACAAGGCAGAGAGAGTGCTTTTATTACATTTTATAGCCTTGTATGCCCACCAGGACATGGCCTTAAGCAATAAAACAGGTTTATTCCTGCACAAGGAAGAGCTTCATACAGTTATGGGAGGAGCTAGAAGTTGCATAGTTGGGAGAATTGGAACTGTCTGGGATGATGAAAATTCCCAATTGTTTTGCAGAATATTTTCATGTTTTTAAACTAATATTAATAGATACAGAATGGTAGACAATTCAAAATAAGGCCGTACGGTAACTTTCTTTTCAAGAAATAAGGCTCTCACATGAAGTAATTCGGTTATTTGTGGCATAATGGTTTGATAATGATTGAAGGTATTTCCTTTATATGCCATGTTGGTTCATTTTAAATGCAATATTTCCCTTTAAATTAGTTTAAAACGAAAAAGAACACGGAAGGCTAGGTGAAATACCACGCAGTATCATGTGACCACATTCTTCATGCCTGTGTCTCACTCAAAACAGATGAAACTCAAACTAAACAACGCAATACTAAATATGCCAACTAAAGCAAAACGTAACTGTTTACCTGTTTACTTGAAGCGAGTCAGCATCTTCGTTAAGTTCAACTATTTCTACAGTAGTATGCAGCTGTGAATACAATTTCCCCGTAACGTGCCATATTCAGTGAAGTGGAATAAATGTCATTGCTGTCAAAAGGGTAATTAACTGGTAACACTTCAGGAAATACTATGCATGCTAAGAACAAAAGGGGTGTCGGCAGGACTTACTCGCCACTTAACTGCATTCCATCCGTTAAGAATATAATACATTTAGTACTGCAAAATAGGAAGAGTTCATTAACGAGCACTGCAGAAGAACACTTGCTACATGTAAACATATCACCACAACACATTACGTTAAATTATTACATTAGCGCGATCTCACCTATTTTTAAATTTAATTTTAATAATCCATATCCGGTGAGTAATATTCTGACACCAATATGAGGTTATTTTAAACTCCCAAGTCCATGGGCGGCGATCCCGGAGGACAGGGGAACATGTCCCCCAATATCTGAGAAATCGCCCATAGACGTTGATTTTTCACACAGTAAATTATTTAAAAATGGGGTAATGCCCCTCCCCCCCCCCATATTGAGAACAAATCGCCCCCTTGCCCATTTCACTGACGTTAGTGTACAGCACAGCTTCGTCAGTGGTTTTATTTGGTTTTTACGGTCGCCATCTCCCCTCCGAACGGTTCACTCAATCCACTTCCCAGGCTCCTTTTTTTCGTTCTACGTACGAACTGTTTTTTCCGGCCTTGGGTGTTCGGTGAGCCTTCCTGCTTAACCCGATCTTCTTGTGTATCTTTAAACATTTGAACATTGCCACAGTATAGCTCTATTTCCGACCGTAAAATTCTCCACAAGTGGTTCATACCACAACAATAAAGATTTTCAAGTAGGATAGACAGTTGTAGCATGGAAGCAGGGGCGGCGCCACAGGGGGGCAGGGCAGGCATTTGCCCCCCCCCCTATGGTTTTTGACCCCAAAAATAAAATCGTCTAAATAACGTTTTAAGACACATAATTTTTGTAGGGGGTGGGGTGAGGTGTAACAGTATCATGGAATAAAGTATTGTGATACATTATCCGTCGAATATAGGACATTTTCGGTGTAAATTCTCAAAAATTTTGCGCGCTTCGCGCGCGTTGTCTTCTCTGTCTAACTCATTGTACATCCGCCCCATACTGCCCCATATAGTCCTTCGTGAAAATATTTGGAATGTTCGAGTAGGCCTATACACGCATTCATCATTTGCTATATAGCCTATCTTCATCCCCCTCAGAGCTTACACTTAGGCCTCTTCTACATCCCAGAAGACCCATGATTGAATTTCTCTCTGAGCTTTTTTTTTTTTTTTTTTTTTGTCGTTTAACAGTTAATACCTAGTAGCGTAAACAATAAGGGGGCCAAAATATAGTATATCCCCTGGCGAGATTCTGTGAAAATTGCTGTCTGTTTGAAAACAAGCAAAACATAGTATTCAACACTAAACTGATTGATTTGAGTGATTAAAAGTTAATTCAAATCCGTATTTGACCGACGTATTTATCAATATTCTGTAAATTCTCGGACTATGCGCGAATGTCGTATCTATTACGAATTCCATGGCTACCTTCACGACCGTGGCTCACGGAGAAGTAGGCCTACATCATATTTTAGTGTGTAAATCCAGTACGCATGCATGGACCTACCAGCTCTAGTTGTACACTTGCCCTACACATGCAGTGACATGTCTGACATGTAGTGCAGTATTGTTACCAACCAGGGGAGGAGGAGGAGGGGGGAGGGTAGGATTTTCACTTCTGTGTATATTGTTCAATCATGTCACAACAATCACAAAATGGTTAAATTGGTACGCAGGGATGGTTATACCAGAGGACGAGTAACAGTTCCGTGAAAGAGGGAAAATATATATAAGACGTGTAACATATCTAGATGTCTTCAGTGCAATTTGACAGATCTGGGAAGGGCCATTTCTTGCGTTTCCTCTCCGTTATTGCAATCCGGTGAGGTGTGACACGCGCTTAAAGACTGACGTGTGTTATGGTACGGAATCTCCCTCCCTCCTCCCTCTCCCTCCCTGGTGACGCCATCCCAACCAATTATTTATACCTCTGCCTGTGAATCCGTTCTTAAGGTTTAAGTCCAAATTTTATATAAATAATACTGCAATAAAATAAATTTCAATCAGTTTTGTCTCTCATCCCATACATGCACGTTTCATTTTAGGAGTTTAGAGTGGACCTAAAGTGTAGAATTATAAGAATATATATTTTAGACGTTGGAAACGAATTTCACTCATCCAACTCTCGTTTTCATAGCTCACCCTGTTGCTGAGATATGAAAAGTTAAAATTTATTCACTTTATTTGAAATAGTCGATTGCGCAATAATTTGTAATGATGATCTTGTAAAACTCACATTACTTGCTTTTGTTTCCTTTTGAAATTGAAATGTTTATATAACCTTGCAAAAATTACTGTTGTACGGAGAGGTTTTGTATAGTCAAGTCACCCTATAACAGTGAGAAAGTGATCACATTTTGGCACAAGGTGCAGAGGCTTTCGAAAAAATAAAGAAAACAAAGAATGTAATTTGAGTAGTACAAGAATGACATTACAAATTAATGCGCCATCTACCATTTTAAATTAAATAAGCACCAACATTTTATATATCTCAGCTCAGGAATTGCTGCAAAGATGGCAGTTAGACCATTTGGATTCATTTTTCAAGCTTTGTAACATATGCTTTTGAATTTTTAGCCTTTAGGTACACTTTAAATTTAGCTAAAATTTGGCAGTTCTTTGTAGACCAAAAAAATACATTTTCTATGCGCGTTTCTTTCAATATAAAAAGTTGATTTAACTGTATTTTCAAAGGAAAGTGAACTCAAAGTAAGCAGGAGTGATTTCACATTCTCACATTGATGAGTAGTTCTCCCCTTTCTGTGCCTTTCAATCGTTTTGACTTACAGGCCCTTAAGGGTGCAATTTGCAAAATTTCAATATCTCCCATGCATATTACGTAATGATACCATACGATTATGAAGGACACTAAATCGGATTTAAATTTAATGATATACATAAATCAGTCTATTAATGTGAGGAAATGACGTCACTCCTGTTTGCGTAAAGTTTACCTATCTTGCAGTTTTGGTTACATCATTGGTTCAAAAACTCGAAAAACTATAGGTAAAAATTTAATGTTATCTCATAAGAGTTATGATTCCTCTCCCTTTTATAAAATTCAATTTTGCGTATAACCCTTTCTCAGTGATTCGGCTTTTCTATAAGCAAGAAAAAAATCACATGTTGAGGATTAATTTTTTCTCATTAATTAAGAAATTGCAGACATGAGATCCATATTTCAAGGATGAATACATACAGTTTAGAACACTCGGGAAGTGCCGTTTCCGGCCATCTGGAGGGTTTGCAAAGTCCAAAATTTTCTTGAAGGCTCCGCGCCAACTGATGGTGGTTCTCCGCTTAGAAATATGTATTACCATTTTTCATAGATTTATTTTTTTCTCCATAATTAAGGAATTGCAGACATATGATCCTTATTTCAAGGCTGGGTACATGCAGCTTAGAACACTCGGGAAGTGCCATTTCCGGCCATCTGGAGGGTTTGTGAAGCCAAAAATTTTCTTGTACGCTCCGCGCCAACCGATGGTGGCGCTCCGCTTAGATAGTCTTGCTGCACTCATCCCCCCCCCCCAATATTTTTTCGTTCCGCCACGCCTGCTGCATAGTTGAAGTGTCTCATTCAGTGAGGGCCCGATTTTCACTGACAGACAACCAACCCTCCTTACAGTCCGTATTTACTTTAGAAAAAAAGTTTTTTTGAGAGAGAAAAATGAAGTCCAAGAAAATGAAAACGCCAAAAATGCAGGTTCTGACACGAGAGGGGGGGGGGTAGGGTGAGGCTCGGAAGTCTTCAATGCCTGCACCCCCAAACAATAAAGCTGGGTCCGACCCAGCATGCTTTGCCCCCCATATCGAAAAACTCTGGCGCCGCCCCTGCATGGAAGCACTACCAATGTAGTATATACTTCCATGGTTGTACTGGTTATCCATACATGTTGTAGTGGGATGTCTCATGTTTCTTTGGTAAGGTGTTTTCTGTCTAGCTTTGTGTCGGTCTCATATGATAATATACAAATAATGAATGTTGAATGTTGTGCGATAGTATGAGATGAAAGATTGAACATTCTATTCAACTAGACGGGGCCGAGTAGAATGGAACGCAGGCGCGTAGCCAAGGGGGTGTGCGAAAGGGGCAGTAGCCCCCCTTGAGCATATTTTTTGTATTTTTTAATGTTTTTTATGATATTGCTAGAAAGTAAGAATACAAAAGTGTTTAGATGCAACTCACAAGGTCTGGCAAGTGCCATTTTCAGTTATTTGGGAGGTATTTTTGACCAAATTTTCTTCTACGCTTCGCGCCAACCTATGGTGGCGCTACGCTTAGATAGTTTGCCTACAGGCTTCGCCCCCCCCCCTCGGCAAACTCTTGGCTACGCGCCTGAGAGAACGTTAAATCTTTCAACGAATGATATTATTCATACTATCGCACGTATGAAAAACATTCAATATTTGTTTTATGTAACACCTTTTAACTTTGATCCAGTCGTTGGTTAAAGTTGTGTTTTGGCGGTCACTATGGTTCGCGTTTGTCCGTGTGGTAGCTCCATGGTTTGTCATTTGCTAGCTACGCGTTTATGAGCCTATTACGTACGATATGCAATGTGCGATCCCCTAGCTGCATTGACTTATTGAGTTGCGGCATAGTTTGTACGTACCGCAGCGATAGCTGACGTCACAGCCGTGTGTTATACTAAGTATAACACACGACCGTGTGTTATACTAGACTATTGCCCGATTGATAACACACGACCGTGATGATAGTGCCGAATCACCCATGGCATGTGACCACCAATCCTCCAATCAAATGATGAGAAATTTACAAGGTGTTATATAATATTAATCAGTGTACCATGTTAACAGAAATCTTACATTCTACAGGGTTACTTCAACAGACTGCAACATGTTTTAGTTTTAGACAATGTTCTGCCCCTTGGTACCGTACGTACGTAAGTTTACAATAAACTAGACAAAACTAATTTAACAAATAGTAATCAAGGAAGCTTAAGTTGTTATCATAGGCTAACCACTAAGGTCACTACATGCCATGGTGTTAATGAAAAAGGTAAGAGTGGAGGGAATGAAAAGCATTTGTCCCGCACGGTGACTTAAATTCAAAATGCCTCTTTTCGGTGATAGTAACTACATAAATCATTTATGAAATGTTGCTGTACCTTCCACGATCGTTAACGATATGTTGCACTATAAATACACTGTAGCCAGTAACAGCCGAAACACTTCTCCTTAAGGTGCGTGCGCACACCAAAACCGAAATCTGCTGCGTTTTACGGGGCGGGAGCCGCAAAGCAAATGGCTTTGTACGTATTTCTATGGAACCGTTAACACTGAAATTGCGTTGTGAAAGCATTTTGCGGGAAACGCGGCGGCTTCCGCATCGATCGATCTCTGACTGATTTCATAGGAGGAACCGTGCGATTTTTGCTTGGAGAACACTAATGACAGCCCGCCATACAATAGGGTTTCTTGACACACAGGTGTTTGGATTTTCATTGTTGTGCAGGGTAGACTACAGAGCATGATGCCCGAGAAGGATGTTGGAGAGTTCAATGTTTGAAAGTCGAAACTGAGGGAAAAATCCGAATTTGTATGACAAAATAAATTCTCATTAGGAACGCAATGATGTTTAGGCATTACATGTGAAGTAAAATAGCAAAACAAACTTTGATTAGGCTAGTACAAAGTACTATCTCTATCCCTACACTGTATGATTTGTTACATGTTTTTGCAGGGTCACTTGTTTTGGAGCGAAAATCAAATAGTTTTCATTTATGATAACTTTTTGGGAGATACCTCTGGCAAATGATACTTCGAAGAGTTTGCGTAATGTTGCAAAAAACTCTTGTCAATATAGTTCCATCACTAGGACATTCGGAGTTGATTCTGTAATAATTATTTTTGCGGGAGGGCCGTAAGTAATAACTCTTATATCATGCATCCAGGACGAAATGAGTCACACTCTAAATTTTTCGGTCCAAGGGCTGTGGTACGGATCCATAGACAAATGCAGGGCCAAGGGTAGAAGCTTTAAGAAGCTCTTGGGTATTCACAAAACTGCGAGCATTAGAATGAAGCATTTCAGTATGCAGTATCTTAAAATGGCGTTGAGCAGTTAGATAGGCCTATGCAAGCAAAATTACCCCCCCCCCCCCACCAAATTTTCTTTTTTTTTTTTTTTTTTTTTCAAATGCCTACTTCGGAGTTTTGATGATGCTGGAGTTTCTTGGACGCATGAAATTGGGGTAATTGCATTAAACTTTGACATACAAATTGCACTCATGTTGTCAAATGAGAAGAGAGAAACAGTTATCTTAGTACTGTCGAAGAGTGCGTTACCCCGACGGGCGCCGCAAACACGCGTTATAAAGACTGCTTAATGTGTTATCGCATTTTTCAGTAAAAATTGTATTGTTGTCTCTTTTCCTTCCCATTTCACGAAACAGTTGTTGATTCGTAAATTTCGTTTACCAGAACAGTATAGTCTACATTCCCATTTTTAATTATTATTTATTTTTGGCCTGTGCATGTGCAAAAAGAGCCAACAAAAGTCCCACATCATCTTCGGCGTCGGCTATTTTAAAAGTGGCTACAGTATGAAAATGTAGCAGCGGGAACCGTCGCGTTTTCCTGCTGTTGTGTGAACCCTGTGCGGTGCGGGAATCGCCGCGTTTCCCGCGGCGGGCAATCGCGCGATTTTGGTGTGAACGCACCTTTAGTGACATAAAGTATAGTTCTGTTCTCTCTCACAGCTTTAGGGGTTAAGTCATTACCCACAACAACCATGTATGTACTCACCCAAATGTTAAAATGTGTTTTCTGTATGGGGCCGATACCATTCTCCGACCAGTGTACAGGACAAAAGTCCTAAGGACCGAAGTGACCTCCAGAAATACAGTATATTTGATCTTTCTTGGCGGTTCTACGGTATACTCAACAGATACCTTACACTGAACCTACAATACCTTCCTATTGTGTGGTACTTGTGGTACACACTCTCTTCTCTAGCAGTGTAAGCAATATTCTTGGTATCAAAGGTTATTTTGTTCCATTTTTTGATACAGTTTAAAGTCAGTGATATAACCAATTATTGATTGTATAAACATATCTATGCCACACCAGGGTCGTAGCCTGGGCGAAATCTCTAGGGAGGCAGTTGATGAGACTAGCTAAGCGGAGCACCAAGTGGCCTGCCTAAAGATTTTTGACCCCTTACTCGAAATCCAGATATGGGCCAGATATGAAATTCCACATATGGGCCAGATATGGATTTCATATCTGGCCATATCTGCTGCAGATATGGGATTTATATCTGGGCCAGATAAAAAATTGGGCAGATATAACCCAGATCTACGCCAGAACCAGATCTAAGCCATATATGGCCAGATAAAGTTTTATCTGGATCAAGTCTTTATATGGAACAGATAAAATTTTATCTGGACCAGATATGGTCCTTATATGAGCAGAATATAGGCTATTTCCATATATGGCCCATATATGCACCAGATATGGAGTTTATATCAGATCAAATAAAAGTTAGGCAGATATAACACAGATCTAAACCAGAACCAGATCTAAACCATATATGGCCAGATAAAGTTTCATCTGGATCAAGCCTTTATATGGCACAGATAAAATTGTATCCGGACCATATCTGCTCTAGTTATGAATCATAGTTAGGACTTATAGTCCACACTCCTCATGTAGACTTTGAACTTTTTTTTCCAAAAGTCCCCTGACTCTCTGGCGAAGAGCCAAGGGCGAAAACCAAACAACACTCCCGAAGGAGTTCTGCTTCCCGAAGGAGTAACAACGTCCCCAAGGGACAAACTTTGACTTAACTGACACTCCTCATGTAGACTTTGAACTTTTTTTCCAAAAGTCCCCTGACTCTCTGGCGAAGAGCCATGGGCGAAAACCAAACAATACTCCCGAAGGAGTTCTGCTCCCCGAAGGAGTAACAACGTCCCCAAGGGACAAACTTTGACTTAACTGACACCACCTGACAGTGGTCCCGTTCTAGATTGTAGACTTTGAACACCTTTTTTTCCAAAAGTCCCCTGACTCTCTGGCGAAGAGTCAGGGGCGAAAACCAAACAATACTCCCGAAGGAGTTCTGCTCCCCGAAGGAGTAACAACGTCCCCAAGGGACAAACTTTGACTTTACTGACACCACCTGACAGTGGTCCCGTTCTAGACTGGCTGAATAGAACAGGCCTCACCCTGGGAGCTCCGCCGTCGTGATCACGGGGTACTCCTGCGCCAGGTAAGTATGAACACCAGCAAACAATGTTTAAGTGCTCCATGAATTAGAATTTAATGTACCTATTAGGTTGAATTGACTTAAGTACGTAAATTCAACTTATTTCATAACAGTGAACAGAAAAATGCCTTGAAATTTCCTCTTTTATGTAATCACAGTGATATGGGTTCTTATTTAAAACTTTATTACGTATTTGACTCTAAATTTTGTTTACTGCGTAGTGCATATTTTACTTTCAACTTCCTAAATCTGGAAAAATGTAGGTTTAGATACAAGCTCCGCCCAGATATGCAAATCATTTGCCTAAGTTCACTTAGTACACTGGGGGATTAACAAAAGTGTAGCCACTAAATAACTGCAATGTCTGGGAAGGTGATGCTGTATATAAAACATGTCTTAGTTTGTAACAAGCATAATCTAAGAATCAAATCAAATAAATAATAAAACAAACTAACAAAATGCTCATTTGCATATCTAACATATCAAGTTATATCTGGCTTGATATGGCCATATAAAACTTTATTTGCATATCTGGACTGGCATTTCATCAAGTTATATCTGGCTTGATATGGCCATATAAAACTGTATTTACATATCTGGACTGCATTTCATCAAGTTATATCTAGCTTGATATGCCCATATAAATCTTTATTTACATATCTGGACTGGTATTTCATCAAGTTATATCTGGCTTGATATGGCCATATAAAACTTTATTTGCATATCTGGAATTGCATTGTATCAAGTTATATCTGGCTTGATATGGCCATATAAAACTGTATTTACATATCTGGACTGCATTTCATAAAGTTATATCTGGCTTGATATGGCCATATAAAACTTTATTTGCATATCTGGACTGGCATTTCATCAAGTTATATCTGGCATGATATGGCAAAATAAAACTTTATTTGCATATCTGGAATTGCATTGAATCAAGTTATATCTGGCTTGATATGGCCATATAAAACTGTATTTACATAACTGGACTGGCATTTCATAAAGTTATATCTGGCTTGATATGGCCATATAAAACTTTATTTGCATATCTGGAATTGCATTGAATCAAGTTATATCTGGCTTGATATGGCCATATAAAACTTGATATAATGTATCAAGGCATCTAAATCTGGCTGTGTATCTGGCTTGATATGGCCATATAAAGACTGTATTTAGCCAGATATATCCAGATATCAATCCATATCTGGATTTGGAGTAAGGGACACCCGGAAGGACCCTTCCTTTTTCACGTGTGCATCCTGTGCCATGGGGGGGGGTGGCCTTGGACGATTATATCTTCATAACTTGTCATTATTCAGTGATATTTTCCCTATTTTTGGCAAGACGTAAGTCAAGAGGTGCTGTCCAAAAGGAGAGGATGACGCTCTCTTCAAGCAATTTTTGCTTTGTGAGATGGCTTGGATAGAAAATGGTTCTATCTTTGGTAAAGCTTTGTAAAGAATCGAATTGGTAATATGTTTAGGAATCATCACTATTTACTAAGTTTTCCATTTTGGTTGCGTTGAAGGGGGTGTTGCCTCAGGGGAGAGATGACATCTCTTCTCTTAAGAAATATCACTTGTTCTAAGTTTTCGTAGATCTCAAATGGTGTTATCTTTGGTAAAGCTTTGGACCGATAACAGAATCTGAAATGTTAATATTTACTGAAATTTTCGGCTATGTCATGCCATCCCTACAATGCTGATACCCGGTGCGGGTTTCTCTTAAGCGCATTTAGTACGCCACTGAGCCCGTCAAGAAAATCTTTGGTCGAAATGTCTCCCAGATGGAGGGAAATGACACATTTTAGACCTTAAAGTTGCATCTTAACATTCTTTCCTTTTTAGATTTCATGCTTTGGAAACAAATTAAGATTTCAAGAAGAAAAGTTAGATTTGATTTAAAGGAAAAATGCAGTCACCCCAGTCTGAATGAGTTGCAAGGGTATCCTATTTTCAGGATCATAATATAGTAGCCTATGTTTCTTACCGAGTTGTGAAATTCACTTATAGGGTATCTCCTTGGGTTACCTTGAATATTTATGTGTTAACATATCAAGAAAGATACTTGAAGTGAGATTTAGCTGTTGTTTCAAAATAAGTTTGCGGTGACTGCTTATGCGCTTTAACAGTTTATTTACCAGCTCATTGAGTTTAGCTAGCAATTAAAGATAACCATAGGCTATTTTATCTTTAGTCAGCGTATTTGCTGGTGAACTCAAACGATGTATCTTATAGGTGGAAGATGGGTCATTCTTCAGGAGGAGAAACCCACATAAGGCATCCATGGCGGATTTCCGGGGACCTCCCCGAGCAAATTTGGGAAAACGATAACTCTTATATGCGATTTTTCAGGCTTATGAGGCCTTGGAATCATTATTTCGACAGTGAAATTTTTCAGCAGTTTAGCATGTTTTTCTCAAGTAGGGTCATCTTTCATTTACGATTTTGGAAATCTCATAACTGCCCCCTGCCCCCCGCAGGGTACGGCCCTGCACACACCTTAACGTCCCAATAGAAGGAGTGTGTAGAGTAAAGTATGTACATAGGGGTGCGTTGCCTTAAAATGAATTCCTTTTTTGTGTTACGGTGCTTCTCCAAATTGCAAGACTATGGCGGTCTTAAGTCCATTTCATTTTTAATGAGAACAAATAAGCAAGGCCAACATAATGTATCAATTCTAGTAGAACAATATTTCCTAGAGCCTTAATTCGTCGTTTCAGGTCGGGAAGTCCAATGCGTGGAAATAGGTGGCAAAACATATCATATTCTATATATTTCACTGCATTGTTCATTATAATTGGACCATCAAGTAATGCATTACAATGTTCTGGTTATGGTAAAGTATCCGGGTAAATCCTCCATTCTCTCACAGTCTTACCATACGGTTGGTCTTATTCGGGGCATCGCGCGGGGCTAGGTCATACATAATTTTGAACACTACATGTCGAAAGATAATTGCCCTCCCGTACAATGTTGGAAATGACAGTCAGAAATCATGCCACATTTTCCATTTTCTTTGCCAAATGTGAAAGTTTCACCAAAATGCATAGATTTAACTCCTCTTTCACATATGAAAAGTAAATTTTTGCTTAAATTTACCCTTCTTTTGATGTCTTGAGATATCGTTTTTACGACATATGCCATCAGTCAGGCAAGTTAAGTGGATATGACCCGTTTCTTACTATCATTGAATTGCTGTTACTTCCGACTTACCCAACACACTTAATACAACTTGCAACATACTAGGAACATGGAAGTAGTATCTCGGAGGTAGTATTTCGATGCTAGGAATTATAGCCTTCATGCTGTAACAGATAATATGGATGCAGAAGACACAGTGACTAGCACTAGGCCGTATATATGTGCCTGTTTACGGAAACTGTATGATACGTTTAACGTGTACGGTCGAGTCAAGCACGATGAAAATATCGATATCTAGGCTACAAGATACTTGAAGCACATGCGATAACAGCGCTGTCATTATTGGGTAAGAACCTTCCCAGTCTTTTAAATATGTATTTCTCGAAACCGACCCACATATAGCTCATCTGTCCCACTTCATGACATTTTTTGCTTCTTAGGAAGAAATATACATAACTTACCTCACGTTCATCTTTGAACTTAATCGTTCTGAAATAGCGCTTTCTTCCAGTCTGAGACTCCCAGCCTGAGATCCCTTGTATCATTAGTTCGCTATGTTAATTACAAAGTGTCATCACTATCATTTTCATCGTCAACAGAAATACCGCCTACCAACACGTAAGCCCCAACTTTCTTCGTGTATATTCCCGCGTACCATTGCTTCTTGTGGATTACACATGCAGTGTTTATGTCCAAGGCAGTGATGTGGAGTGATATAGACCTATTCGCCAACTACCTCCCCGTTATGATGTTGAGTACGACTTTGGAGTAAATACCTTCCGAAGGTTCAGAATAGCTCCATGCTACGCGTACGACACATATGTAGAACGCCCACAGAAATGGTCATCAATACGTTTGATCGATTTTTCTTCTGCTTGCTTTAGTATTGGCTCCTGAAGTCAAAGCTTGAAATGAGTCCAACTTCAAGACTATAAATGCATGAAATGACATGCTGGTGCTGAACGCAAGGTTAACTTATAAGGTTTACAGGGAATCATTTCCTACATATGCCGGTACATTTCAAATGCTATAATATTGGTCCGACTCCCAAGGATTATTCCGTTGCAGAAATATAAAATTTCGAAACTTTTCTCTTCTAAGTAAATAGATGCCCACTAAGTTTTGATATATAATGTCTTGTAGTAAGACACTAATATAACATCTTTTCCATACATTTCAAACTAAAGTGCTTAGATTTCACTCGAATTCGTGTCGAATCTTTCCAGCAACAGTTTCTTTCCTGCATCTGTCAACATCAGTTGTACCCCGCGGAGCATACTCTGTTTGCTCAGCCCCTCTTTAAGACTTCCCAAACTGAACAAGGAATATGTCGTACAACCTGCAGCTACGTAGGACACCCCAAGGTTGTCACTTCCACTTCCTCGATATTCTACTCTCCATGGAATTTGGAGTCGCCAGACTTTTCGATGTGGAGGAGGCGTAGAGGAGGCATTGAGGAGCACAACGTTCCACTATGGGCACACCCTGCATGTACGGCACAGCAGCCCCAAAGGTGCCGTGGGAGGGTGAAGCGGTCGTGGGGTCCAGGAGCCCGCCGTTAGCCTCTTGGTTTGGTCCAGAGGCAACACATCTTTTGGGAACTAGACGGAAAGTCCCTGAAAGCTCTGGAGTAAGAACAAAATAATGACCACTAGTAGAATGAAACATTTAAAACTTAGCAATTAATGATAAGACTTATATCTGCTTAGTATCAGGGCTGTACACAAGTGGGAACCGGGCACTGGCCACTGGCCATTAAATCCCAAGACACATTCGCCCAGCTTACTTGCTACTAACAACCTGTGAAACAGTCGCCAGCTCAGCCGAAGCCGACATTAGCCACAGTATCTGTGTATCTCATGCTGCATCATCAGTTCATCACAGGGTGCTGAAATAAATTTCACTGTTGACATGATGGCTCATGAGAGATGAAGTGATCCAACTGAAAGTCTGAAATTATATCGGTACTCACTATTGAGAAGGTTTCAGTGCTGAGAACTGAGTCTCTAATATTTTTTTCAGGCGACCAAAAGTACAAAACATCACTCGCCAACGGCCACTGAATCAAATTCAGTCTTTCACACTGAGCCTATAACCCTTTCCTTCCATTCACGCAGTTTGTTCACGCATGCCATTTTTTTAAATCTGAGAAATGACACGTTTATTTTTTGCCGTCGAAGCCACTTTGTCGATTGTTCGTAATTCCATAAGGACAATACACAATGCAGCCTGTATTAAGCCGTGTTTACTGGGCGCGCGGATCGCGGAACGCGGAACACGGAACACGGAAACGATCCGTGTGCCCAATAAACACCCCACGCGGATTGCTTAGTGAAGCAAACCAAACAGTCATATAACTAGCCGACATTCTACTGACTGAAAAATATGGCGCCTGTGTTGTCCACGTTCGGTAAAGCACGCTGTGCTCGAATTCACGAAGATATAGTCATCGCGGTAGGAGCATATCACACGTTGTTGATCTTCTGTGAGTCCATATGACTGTCATCTTTTGGATCATAGATGAATGATCGCTCTCTAACTAGTTCAACAACCGTTCAACGGTGCTATCGCTTAGTTTTTTCCCTCTTGGCATCTTGATCAGATGGTACGTGTTCAGTGTCGGAACGGGGCCCAGAAAATGTGGCAAAATCCTACTGGAAGCTACGCCAATCCACGTGCGGAACGTGGAAAGAATTCGACATGGAGAATTCGTTCCGCGTTCAGCGAAGGTTTCCTCGTTCCGCGATCCGCGGGGTCAAATAATCAGCTTCTTTGAAATACATACAAAGAATTCTTTCCGCGATCCGCGTGTTTTTTCCGCGTTCTGCGTTCCGCGATCCGCGCGCCCAGTAAACACGGCTTTATTCAGGAAGCTGCCACTCGGAGTGGCAGCTCCCTGTATTATTGTAAACTAGACTAGTTTGCGCCATCCCTCCCTGCTGTAAATCTACTGGCATTTTTGCAATTGTTTGTTTTCCTGTTTTACGTAAATAGCCTATACTGTTTTTTTTTATTAACATACATTTTTTCATTTAATAAAAAAAAAATTAAGGAAGGTTTTTTCCATCAAAAACCAACATTTTAATCTTTGGAACATCCCGTTCTTTAAACTTTTACTACTGTGTTAACAGACTTGCTTGCAAATTTACGTCCTTTTTGGAAAATTGTATTACAGTAATTTAGATTTATTATGAAAAACGAACAGGATAGGCTAGAGTTAGAGACATGAGGAAAGGGCAGGGTTATTAAGACTCTAGACTTATTGTTATGCATGATATCATGTTGCGGATTGGGTGAAAGCTTTAACTGCACCGTTGTTCTACGACCTAACTTTCACACAGTAAGTCAATGGTACTTCTCCATGGGGTGAGTTTTAAGCCAGGGAAACACACACTAAAACCCCATTGACTTGAGTCTCTTGAAATGCATAGTAATCGAACTTGCTTAAGTCTGTTTTGTTGAATATTTATGATTCGTACTTTTAGTTTTTTTTTTTTTTTAGTTTTTACGCAGATCGACGAAGAATTCTTACGAATTATGAGTGCAGTCAATATAAGTGCAGGAGTAATGCACGTCCCCCGGGTGGACAAACAACTGCGTGGCCCCTGCCTGGTTTAAACTCCGCATACATACACTGGAGTGAGTGGTTCCTGTACGCAGCACCAAGTCTTCACGGACATCTCAGTAGCAAGGTGCCGTCACTAAAACTTTGCAACAGGTATCAATATGTTCTCTATTGCCAGTCTAAAAGGGGGGCACGCATGAAGGATCCATGATGTAGAGCTTCTCGGCCTTATGGCCAAGATCATGTGTAGCCTATTGCTCTTTTCAACCAGTCTAGACCACACATGACAGACCTATTATTTAGAGGTATGAAGGATAAGAGGTTGGTCAAGTTCAGTCTTACTTGTCCCCTTGGGGACGTAGCCCCCAGTGTTGTAACGAGTCATGACTCGAGTCGCTAATTTTCAGAAGGGAAATGACTCGAGCAATTGTATCAGAATATTCCTCATAGAAAAAATACAGTGACTCGAGTCTCTGACTCGACTCGAGTCACATCGAAAGTAGTAAATGACTTTACTCGACTCCAAAATTGAGTGACTCGTCACAACACTGGTAATCCCTTTGAGGAGCAGAACTCCTTCGGGAGTAAACGTTTGATTTTCGCCCTACGGCTCTTGAGTCGACGGGACTGAAAAAGCAAGATTTAGATACAATCATGTCCACCAGGTGGGCAAGTCGTCAGAGAGGAGTTATTTTACAGCATCGAGGCTGGCCGGCCTAAAAATCTTCCCGAAAACCACTGCATTTGGGGCTTCTGGCCCTCAAAACACAACCAGACTATTCTTCAGATTTCACATTAGTTCACTAAGCACTCTTCAAACTACCAGTCTACAAATTTTCAGGAAATTTATACCAAAACTGTATGAAGGGAATTAAATATATTATGTTTTGAAAAATACTCTCTCCTGATTTTAAAAATTACTAAAATTTTTTACATATGAATGCATCGTTAACACCATTACTCTGACAACATCTTATCCAAATTTCAACCAAATCGCTGCTCAAACGACAGAATGCCACAAATTTTAACGCAATGCCCAGAAGTGTCAACCCATTTAAGGATTGTCCCAAAAGTGATAACTTACCCTCCAAGTGCATGTGCGTATGGTACCATTTGGCTTTGGATGGGGGGGGGGGGGGGTGGCACGATTTATGTATTGTCCGAATCTCTGAGACTTTCAGAAGAATTTTGGCGGAATTAGTGGTAGTTGGCATGGGGTTTGTTAGCTGACACTTAATCTCGTTTCCAGCGTCCGGACGCTGGAACGTTCTGTGAAGAAACAAGTCCATCGAGTTTTCTTCCTGACATGTTTATAATTTGTCTTGATATACAGAGGTTATAGGGTTATAGGGTTTGCTTCTGCTCTATGATGGCAATAACTTAAACTTTAAAAATGCTCAAGCTCTTTTGGCCCTTCAGAGGTAAATGAACTCTAGGTTCAAAATCCTCTTCCATGGAAAGTGAATGGACGAACATGATCCCAAAATTGAAAACCAGCTGTTTTTAAGAATCGGCATTATTATAAATTGCACTTATGCAAATCTACAACGCTATATAGTAGAGACATATTGGGTAGAATAATTGTAGACTTCACAGAGAGAACTGGTCGGGGGGAGGGGGCTAACGACTAATACGACACCCTTTCAGCCTTTTCTCTTTTATCGGCCTGTTTTATGCCATATATATATATATATATATATATATATATATAAACACCTTCAAAACCAGGTACACTGCACACAAGTCCAGCTTCAATCACAAAGACAAAAGAAATGCAACTAAACTCAGCGAATATATTTGGAAGCATAAGGATGCTAATGTCCAGCACACTGTGAAGTGGAAACTTATGAGCAAAGCCCGTGCCTACACTACATCATCTAAAACTTGCAACCTCTGCCTCAAAGAAAAGTTCTTCATCATACACAAACATTCCTTAGCCACTCTTAACAAACGAAACGAACTCATAAGCTCCTGCAGACACAGAAATAAACACCTGCTGTGCAATTATTTAAATAGGTAGCGTATCTCTTTTCACTCGGATTGGTCGTGTCCGTGCTTCAAAAGACGAGCATGGCACCCAATGTACGGTTAAAAACGGACACGTACAAAACAAATGCCAAACCTTTGTTGACACCATTCTTCATCAGGCTTCTGAAGAGTGAGGACCTAATACACTCGACCTTACGAAACAGTGCTGTAAAGCTGTTTTTAGTACCCTATAGTCCCAACCTTTCAATATATATATATATATATATATATATATATATATATATATATATATATATATATATATATATATATAATATATATATATATATATATATATATATTATATATATATATATATATATATATATATGCTTTTCTTTTTACTTGAACGAGCGTCTCCTTAATATTTTCTGGTAATTTCAGTGATATTGTATACACATGTTTTAACTTCTTTTGTTGTTTAATTTTGTAACGTTTTCCACAATTTTCTCAAGTGTAAAAATGCAAAAGCTGGACAATTGGAGAGTAATTTGGTTTTCGTCGAGGAAAAGAAACCCATGAAATGTCCACTTAATGTTGTGGTTATATGACGTATAAACAAACTTGCTACAAGTCTTCAATTTTGATAATGAAAGTCGTCAGCCTACCTAACCCGATTCTGGGCCAATTCCGATTCCAGTTACCATCATCCCAGACCAACTGCGAGTCCAGCACCCTTCGATTCCAAGCCAATTCCAATTCCAGGACCAATTTCGAGTCCAGCCAATTGACAATGTAGCATCTCGTATAAATGTTTTTGTATTATTTTGTAAATACACTCAATAAAAGCGGACAATTTTTAGGAGTCAATTTCATACCCTGGCTCAAGGTGTAATTCAGTTGACTGTATTGTACCAGCCATGTGTTGAACTGTGCACCAATAACTTTCATGAAACTTTCATTTTTGTGGACTTGGCTGGAATCGGTTCCGAGTCCGAGTCCAGTTGCAGCACATTTCGGGCCAGTTCCTATTCCAAGAGGTCCCACTCCTGGTCAGTTCCGAGTTCGACTCGAGTCGGAAATCATGGAGTTCGAGCCCGGACTCGGACGCTACAGCCCTGGTGGACAGAGATGCAAAGATGCAGGACAGTAGAAATGCCCGTTGAGATGTCAATGACATTTATAGTTTCCTTGCTGGAAAGCAAAGGAAAACTTATTGACCATAATTTTAACTTAAATCATTTATATACTAGCCATTTGTGGTCAAAAACAACCTGTATTCAAGAGAAGAAAGAAACTGATATATTTTATGCTGGTTACTTAGTTCATTCAATCCCCATTTATAGCGTAGTCATATTTCAATGAATCTTACAAAACAATATCAAGAAAGGAATCGGCATTATTTTAAATTGCACTTTTAATAAAGCATGTCTACAACGCTATAATAGAGACATATCGGACAGAATAGCCTAATCATAGACTCCACAGAGGGAATTAATTGGACGGGAGGGGGATAACGATCATCATGGTCCCTTTTCTCGACCTTTTTTATGCGTTAAAACTTAAGTCTTGCTACTGTCCTAATTTTCTGGTAATATCAGTGATATTGTCTACAAATGATTTAAGTTCTTTTCTGTCAATTTTAATTTTATAACATTTTCCACAATTTTCCCAAGTGTAAAAATTCAAAAGCTGAATAATTGGAGAGTAAATTGGCTTTCGCCGAGGAAAATAACGCACGAAATGTCCACTTGACGTTGTGGTTCTATGACGTATTAGCAAACTTGCTACAAGTCCTCATTTTGCTAACGAAAGTCGTCTGTCATATCAAACTAATGTTCTGGGTGATATCTGGAGAACAGAGAAGAAACAATGACAAATGCCATTTGCTTCATCTAATATCTTACCTAAATATGATAAGGTTTTGTTACCCTTTTCTAAGCGCGTCAACAGCTTCTTAAAAGTGAAAGGGGGAAGACTGAACAGAACTAGGTCGAGCACGAATCGCGATGCACTAGAAGCTCTGGATCCGGGGTTCGCGTAGTAGCTCTGGAAAAATTGGAAGCTAGATGATCTGTGGTGTATTCTAAAACATTCCCACGATTTTTATTTATGCAATGTCCGTTTCCACCTTCCCCGCGGAGCGGACTCTGTTTGCTCAGCTCCTCAGATATGCCGTACAGCCTGCTACGTAGGCAAGTTTCCACTAGTTTCGAGCTTGATTTCAATGAATCAGCTGTATTGTAAGCTATGGAATCTAACATGTGCCTATACTATTTTCATTAAGGTCGTGGAAATAGTGAGGAGATAATCCCTTCCAGTTTCAAAAGTGAGAGGGACATGCCCCCTTCCCCACCTGTCCGCCTGTTGACGCCTATGCGCTTCTCCTTTGAAGCCGGTATTTTCACTGCCAGATTTACCTTCAGGGGGCCGTAACCTGTCATATGAGGGGTCTCATAGCCAGCTTTCACAGTCGGGGGGGGGGGGGAGGAGAATTTTCTTCCTTATTTTGGCATTTCTTTCCGGACTTCCCGGAGCCCCAGTTTCGGGATTGCAGGGTGTTGGCATATTCGGGAGAGGCCTGTCGCCGGGACTGGCTGCCTTAGGTGTGTTTATTTTTCCCCTTTTCTATTCCTACTTCTTTTCCTTTTCTTCTCTGTCATTTTCCTCCTTCATTTCCCCTTTCTCCCTCCCCTTCCCGATTTTCCCTCTCGATTTTTCAGGGGGATTCTTCCCCCTGCCCCCACTGGGTACGCCACTGCATACGAGGAGGACCATTCTCAGGGCCTTACAAATTACATCTAGACATTCTTCGTTTTAGAATCTCGGAAATTTAAACAGATCGATGTTATAAAACTTTGCTTTGAACACGGGGGGGGGGGGGCTCTGACCCTGTACCCCGCTGAGTACGGCCATGAACATAACTATGACTCAATATACTGTTCAAAATGGCAAAGACGGAAAGTGTGGGTACTTCTCTACGAAAATTTTTAATTTAAAAACTGTCAGATGTAAATGTCTTGCTTATGGATATTAAAGTACTCAAAATGCATTTCATCTGTTCATGGTACTGTTAACATGTAAAGTGACTAGCCATTGACCCAAAGATCATGTGTGTGTCATTATGAACAAACCAAAAAAGACTAGGAAACAGGGGCGGACTGACAATGAACTTGGCCCCGGGGAAAATGGGTATGGGGCCCTCCTCCTTCCCAACCGTGAACCAACTTTCTCTCACCGACACTACTTTTAATGGCCACAACCTATCCCACATAGGTTACCAGCTCAGTACCAGTCTTCACATTAAAAAAGCTCACTTTTCAAAAAAGTCTAATGTTTAATAACAATTAAACATAATACACATTTTTTTACATGCATGTCACTAACAGTATATATACATTGCGGACTCTAACAAGAAACAACTTTTAATAATTCATCTTATTTCCTATTTTCTCTGATTTGTTATTTCCCTAGATTTCCGAATTTTCCTATTTTCATTAAAATTTCCGAATGACAGTGTGGGACCCCTATCTGCGTGGGCCCTCGGGCAGTGCCCGGTTGCCCGACTGCTCAGTCCGCTCCTGCTAGAAATTCATCAATCGGAATCCAGAACTCAATCCTCCTCAATTGACCCCAAAGTTTCTGAGACCTGACTGAGAAGCTCTGATCTAACCAAAGGAGCGCCATGAGGTTAGCGCGTAGCGCTTATAAAATTTCGGGCTAAAAGTATCTCCTTCATTGTCGGAAATCAACCTTTCTGCTTGCTTAATTTAAGTGCAGATAATGATCGCCTTTTGAGTATTTCGTCAATAAGGCCTCAAAATAACGCGATTAGATCCTGTTAATTGAAAACAATTTCAGTAATACAGAGAATATGAAAAATTAGAGTGGAAAATCAAAATTCCACTTAGTGCTGCAGACTGTATTTTGGTAGGAAGAAAGGTAAGGATTTCTGTTTTAACATAGAAGCAGGTATGAAAGCTTAGCTAAAAAGGTGAGTCATTTACGGAAATTTTAGGGGGCCCCTTTAAAGTCAAAATATCGAGGGCGTAACCTACAGGTTGCCTCGATTATTAAGTAAATCCGGCCATGGGTATTTTGCAAAACTTAAGCTAAATTTGGGACTCCCAAACGAAAGTTAAAATTCGATAAGAATTTTTGGAATATGGATTGATTTCAATGAATCAGCTATATTGCAAGCTATGGATTCAAATATATGCCTACACTTTTTTCATTAAGTTCCCGGAAAAAAGTGGGGAGACAATATCCCTTCCAGTTTCAAAAGTGAGAGGGACATGTGACAATGAAACTATCAAAGCTATATTGGACGCAATGTTTGAAGTGACGGATTATTCAGTTGGGGTAGAATCGGGATGGCTTACGTATTTGTGTCAGAAAATGCGCCCAACAATTGAAAGTCGCGAACAAGGTAAGGATAAAGATACAATTGAACAACTCGCACAGTTTGTTGGAGAATACGTTGAAGACTGATGTGCACAGTGGATCGAACAACGAGAAGGTTGGGTAAGCATATTACCATGATAACATAAGTCTGCATTTAGGGGAGGTAAAAGATCGAAGGTACTTAACCTTTTTCATTTCTTTTGTTGTCGGGTTTAACAGGATGACTTTTGTCAAACAATTTACGAAGAATACACACAACAGCAGAGCAACTGCGGCAAAGCTGATGGTGATAGCCGTTTTGACCATGAATTTTGCTTACAAATGGATACATTTGCCGTATGCAGGTGTCACTGTCCCGATGTTGACACCAGATGGACACACGATAAAGGAAATTTTCAAATTCCGCTCTGATCGTAAAAACATCGGGGCATTCGTGGGGTCATCTTACGCCATCCGTATGACTGCCGGTGGGGTTTCGCAGGCTTCGGGAGCAACTTCGTGTTCGTTGGCAAAACCTTTGGCATTCCAAAAAATTGCCGAAGGACCTTGCGAAGGTTCATTTTCGTGTTTAATTAGTGCATTTTGCCCTTCGTAAGGCCATCGTGAGGGCATCTTGTCAGATCGTGTCATATTCGTGTTTACCTCGTGTGATCATCGGTGCCATCGGACATTTTTCGCCTCGCGAAGACAATACGAAGGAAACAAGAAGCTGCACGATTGTCTTAGGAAGGCAACATGACTACGTGAAGCCTTAGCAATACCTCGTGTAGTCATCGTATTAAAGAACGATGACATCGAGATGAGACCATGTGGACATATAAGAGGCCAGCCTCAGAGTATCAATTGCCAATACACCGACTGTCCGAATGTGCAGACGCTACCCTGTAGGGCTTAGTCACATGTTCAGTCCGTCCTGAGTAACTCTACATAGCAGGGGCGTAGATCGGATTTGGAGAGGGGGGCAAAAATTTTCCGACAGCCGGAACCCTGGATCGTGTCCCGGAACGAAATCCTGTATAAGCAATCCATACACAGCAACGCGAGCGCAAACGTACACACACGCAAACAAACACGCACGCACACGCTCACACACCCTCACACACATACACAAAATACAAAGTTACATGATAAATCATACCGTTAGCTTTTTTCCCAGTTTAATTATTTTCCTCTTCAGTTTTTTTTTTCCTTCAGATTGACAATCTGTGAAGGAATCAGTACTGAAAGTAAAATAGAAGAAAGAAATGCTTTTCATACTGAACAAGATTTTGTTATTCTGAACCCGTGTTTTTCTCGCCTTGTAGGTTTTGTACTTGGCAGTAAGCGATCTTTACCAAAACGCAAGACCAAAGACCACAACCACCATTACGTTGAAAGGGTTAGATGGGAGATTCACATTAATATTTTAATAGGCTCAAATTGGCGTTTTCTCGAAGCCCTAAGGTCATCTGTATACCACAATACTTATTTCTTTTTTACTCTGCCTGAATAATTGGGGGCAAAAAGATATGTTTGTCCCCCAATATTTTCTTTAATTAAAGGGGAAATTTTCCCCCTATCCCCAGGATCGACGCCCCTGCTACACAGCAGGTCGTGTTTAACTCCCAAAGCTTCAATTACACTTAATCACAATTCAGTTCCTGCAGACTTTTTTGGCAAACTTTGATGATGAGACAACCAGGAAAAAGAAGGCAGCAGCATTGCCTCTTTTGATGCATTTCAGAGAACATGATGAGCAACTCATACAGGCCCGGCACTCCTCTTACAGGTAAAAAGGCCGTGGCCGCCTCGACTTAAACCAGTTGGTTGGAAACTGGGCCCTTAAACCTCATCTAACTAACTAAAGTACAGGTAAAATTATCTAATTTCACCCTATCATTTCTTGCTATTTGCCTTTCTAGCATTTGAAAATGTACTTATCCAGTAGCTTAGGCAGAATTTTTTTCTCTGGGAGGGCAGTTGGGGACTGGACGACTTTCATAGGGGGCTGAGAATGCCAATTTGCTCTGATTTTTAATGAAAATGTGTAATTTCCGTCTTTTTTGAGTTTCTAGAGTGGGCTTCTGGAAGCTTCGTGAGGCCTTCGTGACCTAGTTCGAATGCATCGTACTATAAGTACCACGTCATGGAGCCTTCGTGTGTCCTTCGTGTCGCCTTTGTCTGTCCTTCGGGTATAAACTACTGTATAAATTAACATGTTCGTGTTGCGGTTCGGGTACCATCGTGCGACCTTCTATAGGCATCGTACTTGCTTCGGCTGTTGATTGGCTGGTTGACCAAGTTCGGGGCTATTTTCGCCCGAAATTCCAAATTCCATATTCGTGTGTCCATCTGGTATCAACTTCGGGACAGTGTGACGCCTGTAGTAACACGTAAAAACATAGGTGAGTGTGTACGGATATGAGAATGACCAATAAAAAATATCAACAATAACTTACCTCACGTGAGACGTAGAAAACGAATATCGAGCCTATTCCGGCAAGGAAAACCAGCAGGCCAATTCCAGAAAGGATACACAGCAGGTCGCCTGATAACAGTACGCTAGTTTTACACACGTTTATGGCAGAAGGAAAATGCACTGACACACCTTAATTACAGTATAAGTTTTTACTAACAGAGTTACACACAAAATAACACAAAGGAATATGCACTGACCAGGGAGTGTCATCCGGATGTATCTCCCTGCACTGACTTCCTATATAGGTACAGTATAAGCTTTTGCCTCGCACATAAGCACCGTGATTACGTAACCGGTCTGGAGGACATTTCGGTAAAAGTCACAACAAGCAAAAGTCGCGACATCGACCGAATAAATTATTTCCGAAGCTAAGATTGTTAGCAGGATAGCAAATTCAAACTCTGGGCACCATGACCTGAGAAACATGCGAACTTTTAAATAGAAGAGGAATTTATGTTGGAAGATTCCATTGTTAACAAATCGTGACGGCCAGTGATTGACGATTGTATAGTAGCCACTGCGAGCTAGGCAGAAAAGCTAGTCCGATGGCTGGGCGGAAGGAGTGTTTTATCGGCTGTTTCCTACCGTGATGAGCGTGGTTAGGTCCCTCAAGCTACCCAACATCAGTCTGGCTCGAGGTGTACATTCACGCTTAAAAGCTAAAAAAGTGCCTAGTCAGCAACTACGTAAACATAGCGATGACGTCATAAAGCCGTGTCGAAACTTGTTTCATGTATGGGCACATTTAAATAAGACTGTCATGTGCTCAATGCGCATACTCCTCTGCTCCGTTGCTCCATATACACCACTGCGTATGCTCCTCTGCTCACCGTGGTCCATTGTCCGTGCTCGTGTGCTGCGAGAACAACACTAGGTATGCTCCATCCTTGCTTTTATGTAGGAGAAAATAGACTAAGTGCTGGTCGCATACAGGTAAAAAAACAGCCTGTGCAAAGTAACTTTGTTGTATCTCTGACCGACGCAGTCACGATCCAAGAAAAGTCCAGTGTTGGGTATGACCGAGGGTGGTAGATCGTAAGAATAAAAATACTCCTCGATGCGATTTCTGGACATGAAATGGCTACCCAATGTGGTCCAGCGAGGTGCCCCTGTTCCGTGTTGACAACTATCGAACAAGGAAAGGTTGGGTTGAAATGGCCGTGATGTCTGTTTACTGTGTGTGCTGATGAGGTGGTTAAGAACAATGTATACTGGCGAGTGTCTGAAAGCTCTTCCACTCGAATAAACCAAAAGAAATTGATATCGGTCATGGTGCCAAGAGTCTGAATTTGCTATCCTGTTAACAATCTTATCTTCGGAAATGATTTATTCGGTCAATGTCACGACTTCTGCTGGATGTGACTTTAACTGAAATGTCCTCCAGATTGGTTACGTAATCAAGGTGCTTGTATTCGGGGCAAAAGATTATACTGTACCTATATAGGAAGTCAGTGCAGGGAGATACATCCGGATGACACTCCCTGGTCAGTGCATATTCCTTTGTGTTATTTTGTGTGTAACTCTGTTAGTAAAAACTTATACTGTAATTAAGGTGTGTCAGTGCATTTTCCTTCTGCCATAAACGTGTGTAAAACTAGCGTACTGTTATCAGGCGACTTGCTGTGTATCCTTTCTGGAATTGGCCTGCTGGTTTTTCTTGCCGGAATAGGCTCGATATTCGTTTTCTACGTCTCACGTGAGGTAACTTATTGTTGATATTTTTTATTGGTCAGTCTTATATCCATACACACTCACCCATGTGTTTACGTGTTACGGCAAATGTATCCCGCATTTGTAAGCAAAAGTCATGGTCAAAACGGCTATCACCATCAGCTTTGCCGCAGTTGCTCTGCTGTTGTGTGCATTCTTCGTAAATGTTTGACAAAAGTCATCCTGTTAAACCCGACAACAAAAGAAAGGAAACAGGTTAAGTACGTTCGATTTTTTACCTCCCCTAAATGCAGACTTATGTTATTATGGTAATATACTTACCCAACCTCCTCGTTGTTCGATCCACTGTGTACAACGGTCTTCAACGTATTCTCCAACAAACTGTGCGAGTTGTTCAATTGTATGTTTTACCTTACCCTGTTCGCGACATCGTTGGGCGCATTTTCTGACAAATACGTAAGCCATCCCGATTCTACCCCAACTGAATGATCCGTCACTTCAAACATTGCGTCCAACATAGCTTTGATAGTTTCTTTGTCACATTGGCGAACATTGTTTACCATTTCATTTAGTCCCGTCTCCAACTTCTCGTCAATTTCTTTCCCCACACGGTAAAGGGTTTTGGTGTAAGGTGACGGCTGGAAGTTTAATTTACCATTTACAAAATCCCTTCCAAGTTCCCGTGCGATTTTCCCTATTTCACACATCGTGTGTACATAAACTAATGTTAGTAATAATAAAACTGGTCAAAACCTTTCCATAAAAATAAAATAATTACGTCATTTAAACAGGTTATAACATGTTTCAACCTTCCATTCCTCAATTCGAGGAGATTTCAAACGGGGCAGAGGCAGCCCTAGGATGTTCCAAAAAACGGGGCTGGGGTAGCCCCTGGGGTAGTGTCGTGCACTTAAGGCACTACTATGATCCAAATTTCTAATTATTTAAGTTGAATTCTTCGGCTGTGGCATTCATGGCAGCCCCTACAAGGCTGATACCCGGTGCAGGCTTCCCCCTCGCACTCTTAGTGCGACACTGGGACAGCCACCATTAGTTGGTGCGTAGCCATAGCGTAGGCCTTGCAAAATAATGGGAGAAGAAGATGACACCTTTTTAGACCATAAAAGCTGCATCTAAGCATTTTTAACTTTTAAATTTCATGCTTTAGAACGTAGATTTCAAGAAGGAAGCTTAGATTTTATTTAAAAGGAGAAATGCAGTCAACCCAGTTTGAATTAGTGTACCCAGGCATCCTTTTTCATCAATGGCTCTGGAAAATCATGTTACAATGTTTTTCACTGCATCAGTTGAGAAATTTACATATAGACTATGGTTTACCCTGAATGCAAATATTTGTGTTCTAACATATCATGAAAGATACCTGGAATGAAATAGGAGATATTTGTGAAATTTAGCTGTTGTTCAAAATAAGTTTGCGTCGGCTGCTTAAGTTACTTTATAAGCTCATTGACTTTAGCTAATAATTAAAGTGGCCTTAAGTCTAGAATTACAAGAATATATATTTTAGAGGTTGAAAAATGAATTCCATTCATCCAACTCCCATTTCCATAGCTTACTCCGTTGCTGAGATATAAAATGTTGAAATTTATTCACTTAATTTGAAAAAGTCGATTCCGCAATAATTTGTGATACCCTTCTTGTACAACTCACATTATCTGCTTTTGTTTCCTAATGAAATTAGTGTGTATATATAACGTTGAAACATTTACTGTTTCCTTGCACAGCATGTTGTACGGAGAAGGTTTTATAGCCAAGTCACTCTATAACATTAAAACAGTAATCACCTTTTGGCACAAGGTGCAGTGGCTTTCGAAAAAACAAAGAAAAACAAAGACTGTAATTTGAGTAGTACAAGAATGACATCACAAATTATTGCACAATCTACCATTTCAAATTGTGTGAATAAACTTCAACATTTTATATCTCAGCTTAGGAATGTCCAGTGAAGTTGGGAGTTGAACCATCTGGATGCATTTTTCAAGCTTTGTGACATATATTTTTGAAATTTTAGACTTCAGGTACACTTTAAAGGTAATCATTGGCTATTTTATCTTTAGCCAGTGTATATGGTGGTGTATTCAAGCGGTGTTTCTTGAAGAAGGAAGATGGTTTATTTGCCAGGCAGGGAAATCCACATAAACACGCGTCCATGGCGTGGGTCCAGGGATCTCCCCGGGAAATTTTTGGGGAAAAAGAAAAGAACCCTTAAATGCAATTTTCCAGGTTTTTTCAGGCCTTGAAATCATAATTTGGACAGTGAAATTTTTAGCATTTCTGCATATTTTCTTAAGTAAGCCAACTTTCATTTACGGTTTGGAAATCGCAGTGGGCAGTAGTCCCCTATCCCCCGCAGGCTACGGCCCTGCTTTTGTTGTATACATATCTTCTTTTATGCTTTACATGTGTCAAATTTAAGCATAAGGGTTTAAACTGTCTTGATGTGAAGTGAAATGTGTTTATGGTCTACATTTAAACTTATCTTTTGGATTTTTACATGTGTCAAACTTGACTCATCTACAGTTAGCCTTCAATAACTTCTCACCATGTAAGACATACAAGACAGCAAACCTAGCAGATCTTTTCTAAGAAGACTAAACTGCTAAAGCTGTTCCTTCGTGTAAGCCAAGTAAGAGTCCAACAAAGTAATTACATACTGTGCTCCAACGCTTGCAAGAGGTCACTATAAGCTGTCAACTTTACATTCCAACAATGAAAAAATTAAATTACTCTAAAAGTACGCCATAAGTTCTGTTGCCCTAGCCACAGAAATTTTAATTTGCCTTTCCCAATTCAAGCGGCACATTGAGTTGGTTCATGAAATTCACCAAATTTTGCCAAACCTGTTAAGTTTTCTTCACATACTAATGACAAATGATCAAACTTAAACAATCTCCACATCTTGCATACAAATAAATGTCTCATAAGTGAGTGATAAACACAAAAATTAAGTCCTCGGCCGGGGCAAAGTTAGGTGGGTTTTTCAAATAAGAGCAATCTACTGTTTTTCCATTTGAACTGGCATCTCAAAAGAAATTAAATGTGATCTAAAATTGTTGAGTTAGTTATAGCCAACCGAAGTGAAGTTGTAATTCATAAGCCATATAGGCTTCTCCCACATTTGTGGTCAATTATCGTCGTAAAACAACTGCCCTTCAAGGCCTGCATTATGCTGCCTCCATTGTGGGGGTGGGGGCACTATCTGTTCTGTGGCGTCTTATGCATAAGGTCTATAGGCTAGATGTCCTACTCCACCCGTCCCAGGCACAGACTGAAATTTTTAAAGATTTCAAGCCCAAACAGGAGTTATTTTTAAGTTTTAACGTTCGAGGGCAAGGAAGCCACTTGGTTGATGAAAGACTCTATATCAGATTGACGAAAGACGCTGTAACAGATTGATCGTGGGTGAACACCGGAGAGATTCGCCTTCTCTTTTTCGACTAGTGTTCATAGAGTAACAGGCCAGGGACGTTGCTCTCTCTAAATATCAAGTCCCCCAAAATGCCCGTTCATAGTTGATACAGACTTTAATGAAGTGATTTAGTGGTTTATCAGGGTGCGATCCCCTTCAGTCTCGATCCTTAATTTGAGATTACAAATTTTGTCGGTCATACTCTCACCCAAGTCGCGTAGAAGAACCCTGCTACAGTTAAACAATATTTTTATTGTAGAGAGCTGTTCCCTGCTATGTGGAGCGTCTGGAGTGTCAAATTCTTCTGACTTTACACTAGTTAAGGCGGATTTTGCGCTACGTTTAATATTAGGGGTACAATATTCATTTTTTTTAAAGTTCTGTAGTATACGAAACTGAATATATAGGTCTCCCTGATACAAATTATGTACGCATGAGCTTATGAGGTATGAAAAATAATGTCTGCACTAAACAGCATAACAAGTTGAACTTTGAGCCAGTGCTAAACCAAATAACACCTGTCACGATCTAGTGCTGTGCTTTCGACATGTTTTGATGCACTGTCTTTGCTTGAGAATATTGATCAGTCAAATCGGATATTGAACAACATAAATAAAAAACGTTCTTATCTTTTTTATATATCTTTTAACCGAAACAAGTCCTTCAACATTCGCATAATATTTGAAGTAGTCATAGCAAAATGAATGTAACTTATTGAGCTAGTGTTTCTAGTCAAGTCACTCTTCGACTCAAACAGCTTGCAATACCATACCGCCTACTTCTATATAGATCGATAAATAGTATCGATGGCTTTCTTCAATGCATCTATCACACGAAGCTTGATCAATACATAAACAGTAAGATGTTAGCTACACGGGCTTACAAGCTTCGGGTTGACATGTAAGGACTGTAGCCTATATATGAGGGCGGTTTGAGTTAATATCAGAAATATAATAATGCTGGCATCTTGGTAACAAAAACATGTTATACTGCGAGAAAACTGAATACAATGCAGAAGATTCCATGCGGAAAGGAACAATAATTGTTTCAGTAATTAGTAACTTTATGTTGGGTGAGTTGTGCTGTACTTTTAAATATCAGAAGGAATGTCTCGTGGATGACCATTTATGACTCTTTCAGCAGAAACAGAAGTTCCGCATGAATTAAAATTCTTTGCCAAGGGTAGGCAGAATAGTAAGTATAAAAGGAATACTTATAGGAAAGGTTGTTTTAAATCTAATTTTTTGTATAATAATAGTAACAAACGTCTATAGCCTACGTACTAGGTTATAGTGAATTTTTGTTTCGTCAACCTGTAGGCCTAAGGTATTCACAGTTACAGTAGCGACCGTAGCACTCTATGTAGGTTGTACTTTGTGTAGCAATACCAGGGACATTTAGAGTGGAAGCTTCGCTGCTATTAAAACTGATATTTTATTTGAAGCGTCTTAGTGATTATATACAGTTGGTAACGGTAAGTAGGTAGCTTTGATAAGAATAGGAGTATCAACCTAGGTGCCTGGCCTACATTATCCTGGTAATACTAATGTCATGAGATGGCGGGGAGGGGGTGGGGGCAGTCCCCATACCTTAACTCTGTTACCTCTGTATTTTCAGCAAGAATGAGTATGCATGACTCAAGAAGCTGCAGTTGGTCTGCTCATTTGCAACTATCTTCTTAACCCACTAAATGCGTGCCTGCATTATGGCCTCGAGTCCACTAAGGAATTAAACATTCCAGACGCTAGTGTTTCGAACCGAGGGGATGGCTCCTTCCCCCCCTCCCCCATGGAGCCACTCATAAAAGTTGACGTTCCAAACAGTCTAGGTTTAGACTGCACTTTGAAACACCACACCACTTTGTCACTTATATTCTGCGCGTAACAAGAGTGGTCCTCAGTATGAAGTAAATTTTGATATCGTAACGTTCTGTATTCATCCGACGAGAAATTGGAGCCAAAAACATGAATTGCCACGGCAGTTCTGCGTCAATCTTGTGTGGAACATCATCAGTCTCCCATTACTGTATGACAGAAAATTAAGTATCCCGTCTTGGCAGTTGGCACTCAGTTGTGAAGTGCAACCTCTTCGATAATAAATAAACATTTTGGGTTCCTTGCAGATTTTCCCATTTTGCCCGACGAAGGGGAGGGGGAGAGGCTGTAGTCGTCCTGTGCCCCCTTGGGTTCCACAACTGCTATACATGGATTCGATACCGTGTGGTTATCTTGGTGAGACATGCTCTTTGTATGAGATCTTTGGGCAATTATTACATATAATTTAATAGCTGGCCTCGAAAAGGTGTTGACTCCAAATCCCCAGCAAGTACGAGGCCGAAGCCTTACATTTAACTTTTTGGTCACTTACCCACTGCTTACACACTACCACTTTTTGCTCACTCATTTTTAAAGTCACTTACCCACAATGTTAATTTCAAACACGGTATCTTCTTAGAGTATTTGACCTGGGTTTTTGACAGTGTGGAGTGGTTACAAGTTTGAGAGAAAATTTGGGACCGAGGGGTGGGAATGCTTATGAATTCCTTCCCCTCCCCCATGATAGCTTTGAACACATCTAACACTGAGATTGTTGTTAGGTTGCAGCATCTGTTTTGAGTTTGGATCGACTTGGTGACACAAGGTGTCGCGTAACAGTTGTATATACAGTAAAGCCTGTAGCCTGAAAATGATGAACCTGTAAATGTACATTTGAACAAATACGTTTGGGATGGTATTAAAGAAAAATAGAATTTTAAGGTTAGATAACGTGGAGGGCCAGAAAATTTTGATAGCCTGAAAAGGATTTCAGAAAATTTAGATAGTTTGGGAACGATTTGTGAAAGAAAATGTATTAAATAGATCGATCACTAAGTCGATAACACACCTCATGCTACCCCCCCCCTACAGAAACGTACAGCTGAAACGCTTATGGTGTTCACTTAAATGCACCCCTACTTAAATGTACCCCATGCAACGTGCTGGCGGCAATGCGCCCCTTTTCCTCACAGGGCCCCATCTCTAATCCGAACGTTGTAAATTGCATAAACGCACTCTAAAACACAGATTTGACACTGCGATGCAGGGTCTACCAGCATGCACGGGAAGCCAGTGGGATTGTATCAAGTCCTAACTTGAGTTGCTATCTCCCACGATTCAATTGAGTCAAGTAAGCCTTTTTTAAGGATTCAATGGTTTGACTTGAGCTCAAAGAGGTGTCCGTACAAATCTAGACGCCAGTATGGTAGAGAGGGGTACATGAAATTTCCCCCTTAAACTATTCTCGGCTGCCACTCTATTCGTTTTGCCTTCCTTGTTTCTCTCCCTTTCCTCACTTCTTCCCCCATCTTTCCTTCAGTTTGCCTGCTGGTGTTATATTTTGCAGTCTTACCACGACACGATATCACAATGCCATAAACAACTTTTGGCATGTCTGAGAAGCTTATTGTAGTGCAGTTCCGTCGAACGAATATGCATACGTTTCATGTTTTCTCAATATTATGACATGAGTTGCCTACAGTCTACATACATTTCAATTTCTCCTATAGCTTTCCCTTCTTTTTCTTTCCTCTTTTCCTCTCTCCTTTCCTCTTTTCCCTCTCCCTCTTCCCTTCATATTTTGCCGATTGGTGCAGAATTCTGCCGACTGAATCCGTGCATGGGGGGCTTACCCTATCGTCGGCCCTGGATATCGGGCAGAAAAATTATTGGTCCAATAGCATGTCAGCCATATAATATTGTATTATGGTTGGGTAATGACTAGAGGAAGTGATGGGCACTGCGGGCAAAATGTCCTATCCCCTCAATTTGGCGCCGACGTTACCCAAACAGTCATTCACATTGGGTGGTGGCAGGGAAGAAAGAACAGTATTTCACTGGCTGCCTCCACAAAACAATGCTGCTAACAAGCCTGACGTTAGATCCTTCAAGTCTCCAAAAACAGTAATTTTTAAAATCAATGCTAGCAAGTGTGCACTTAACTCCTCAGTAGTGTAGCCAGGATTGTGCCATGGGGAGGGTTTCGGAGTACTACATGAGGGAAAGGTCTAAGGGGAGGGAGAAAAAACGGCTATTTTAGGTCTCCAGATGCAAAATGGTGCAATATTTGTGCCTCATATGTAATAAAGTTTATAGTGAGCATGTGTTTTTTGTAATTATTTTTTCAAGGTTGGGTCATTGGGGGTTTCAACCCCCCAAACCCTCCCCGTGGCTACGCCACTGTACCCCCTCACTCTCTTGCTTTGCTTTACTTTACCTCTTTCCTGAAATAGGCTATATACATCTTCCGGTAACTGGTAAAATGAATTAGTCGCATTTTTAATAAGTCCAAAGAAAATGCCCCGATAAAATGAGAAATGGAAATGAAAAGAAGAACAGATACGAGAACCAGAAAGCCCGAAGATGAAGTCATTCTTTGCCACTGAAATAGACAATCAGTACGGCACGGTTTCATAATAAAATATTTTATGGTGACATTACAAAATTACCATGTTGATATTAGATACAATCACAAATGCATGAACACAGATCAAACTGTAAAGTTTGATATCATGTTATCACACACCATGGTATCAGATCCATCCGGGTTGCCCTTTTCAAGTGAGGTATCAAGTTTACAAAGTTTTGACCTTTTGACATTGTGTAACAAATGACCTTTGACTTCAAACTAGAACAATGGGAATTATCCATTCAACGTGGTTCATCTACATGCCAAGTATGACAGTATGAGATCCCCTAATGACACCCTCCTTAAGATAGAGTGTTTACACGCACTTTTCTTTTCATTCAAAGTCTGCTCAGTTTGACCTCTGTTGACCCCAAATGACGTTTGAAATTCACAAAAATACAAAAAGAACCTATTACTTGATACAGGGCATCCACATACTGATTATAATGTCCAGCAAGGCTGTCCTTCTTGAAGTGTCGTGTTTTACGAGGTTTTGATCTTTTGAATTTTGGTGACAGAAAATGATCTTCGACCTGTACCGAGAACGAGAATGATCATCTACTCAATATAGGCCATCACATGCCAAGTATGAAATCCCTCGTGTTAACCCACCTTGAGATATCGTGTTTACAATAACTTTTCCAGGTTTTCACTGTTTGACCTGTGTTGACCCCAAATGACCATTGACCTCTAACAACAATCGGGACCGAGTACTCAATATGGGACACTCACATACTTAGCATGAACTCCGTCAAACTTACCTTTTTGAGTTATCGTGTTCATAAGGTGTTGACCTTTTTACCTACGGTGAGCCCAATGATCTTTGACCTCCACCAAAACAATAGGATCATCTACTTATTATGGGGAATTCACGTGTCAAATATGAAAATCCCATTTACCTATCTTGAGACATCGTGTTTACAAGGAAAACTGACATAGGCCTACTCTAGTATAGCCCCACGTACACACACGCACGCACACACACCACAACATCACCATCGCATAGATTTTTTCTGTCTTCGGAAAGGAATCAAAAAGGAAAGGTGAGAAAGAAAGCTTCATAAACTTTTGAGGAATTTCATCCTATTCAATGACAAATTTTGGCAGCACGTCATCCAAGGTGGAGGCGAAACGAGGTTTCCCCCCACCAGTCAGAGTCCCCTGCCCCCCTTTTCCTACGCCTATGGCTCAAACCTCAAGCTAAGGTTAGGAATAAAACTGAGAGTTTAGTGTTATAGGATTACCAAGAGACCAAGTCTAAGATGATAATAGTACAGTTGTTCCGTGCATTTATGCACATGTTGCACCGAGAAAAAAATAGATATTACGAACACTAATAACCTACAACGTTTCTGAAACTACAGCGGCGACACTTGATTTACGTGGAGAAATGTATCTAGCAAAGCATGGCAACACACCATTACTTGTGTGTGCTACTTGATGGTCCGTAGGCTATACTGACACGTGATGTAATTTTCCATGATCGTTTTCTTCATGACGGCTAATGGAAGGGGGAGGGCTGACTCCCCTCCCCGCTGGATCCGCAAGTTTCGTTGTTTCTTTCCGTTTTTTTTTTTTTTTGCCTCAACTTTTTTTCACGTATGAACGGCCGATAGGGGGCGCGCGCCTGTTTCGCTCCCTGGATCCGGCACTGGCTGAAATAGCACATCCGAGTCGGAGTTTACCTGCAGCCCAATCTAGGGCAAATCCGATTCCGGGACCTTCCATTCCGAGCCAATTCCTAGTCCTAGTTCTGTCTCGCACGTTACAGCCGGGACACCGAGGCTTTGATACTTGGCCTTATTTGTCTTATGCAGCCCATTTGGCTGTCCATCCTTGACCTGCAAAATGAAGGAACTTTATGAGACATGGCATGAAGGTTTTAACTTCACAGTTTTAGCAACTTTTACGAATTGCGTTCTGTATCATACTCGATTTTCGTGTAAAAGTGTCAAGCGAAATCACAGGCACGGTAAGTGTACCATATGCGTATCCAAGGTGCGCCCTCTCTTTGGAATAAAAGAAACGAAAAATAAAAGTATAAGAAGGAGAAAGAGAAAATAAAGAAAACTGAAACAAAAAAGAAAGAAAAAGGACGGGTAAAGAAGAAATAAAAACAAGGAAAACGAAAACAGTGGCATACTTACCGTATTTACAGGCATTTACAGGACCACCGTGTATTTTAAACTGATGATCGTATAACGTACTATATTGTACTCATTATGGAATCTTTTTACATAGAAAAGTATATAACTTCTACATAAATTTAGTGGCAGCAGGATGGGAGGGCAGTAAGCTCCAATCGCTTTCACCTTTAGTTTAGACTTGCCTTCTGAGCAGACACATTAAGTTAGAAAAATTAAAAGCGTTTTAATGCAGAGCCTGTATGCAACTTGTATCATAAAAAAGTAATTATCGATGCAAACTTTCAGGGCTCTTCGTGCACAATCAAGAACGGCTCACACTTCATAACTTACGCCCATTATCAGGACAATTGTTCACGTAATCAGTCTAGCAAAATACACGATTTTTTTATGGCGAAATCTCTTTTCCGACAATTAGATGTAAACTTACTTCATTCAACAGAGACCAGGCATCGTGATCGGATCATTGGGCATAAAATGTTATTCGTAGTATCTTGTACATGCTTAAAAGTACGTACACATATCAAACAAACACGTTTCGCGGTGCTTCGCGCGTTCTCATTAGGCCTGTCATTAAGATGTGGTGACTGTTTTATTACTACCGTTACAAAGCGCCTCCTTTTTTGGTTTTAATTATCATTTCTCCCGTTCTACGTACTTCTTCCTCCCTCATATCACCTTTTTGCTTTTCTCCTGAATTCTCGTGCGAAACCAAAACGATTTCTGTGAAGTTCTTTGTTTATTTCCAGTGTTGTATGTGTCAGTTAAATGCATAGAAATAAAATTAAAGGAGTATGGTATCTGACAATCTGGACTGAAGCTATTGATTGGACTTCTGTACGGCAACAAAGCAAGGGCGCTAAATGAAATTAATACAAACAAAAAGAAAGCGTAAAATGACAATTAAATTCAGATGTTGAATTCCCACTGTAGGCCTACGTACGGAGATACGCCAATTAACCAGCTTTTAATCTTTAAGCCGCCGTTATCGACAATATTTGCCCTTTTCGCGTTCCATACTTTTTATCGTACATCGGAAGCGCCTTCACTAATTTAGTGGCTTCACTGGTTTAACACGCAGCGATGCACAGTAGCGTTCTTTCTTACTTCAAAAACAGGGAGTTGCCGGCAATTCCCTACCCAAACATATTTAGGAATAGCCCTAGAGTTATAAATACAGTTGTTAACTGCATTTTGATTGACATTCATTCAAACAATATAGCACCACTGTGGTTGGTTAAGGATGACTTGTGCAGTCAGTTGTGTTCCCAGTGAAGCTCACACACAGTGTGTGGCAATAAAGGCTATATGGCCTCAAGCAAACCAAACTCAGTGTAGGCTAGGAACTGTGTCTCTCTCTTAGAGGTGCACTAGAGAGGTGGGAATATTTTAGTGTCTGGGTGAGATTAGAGAGCCTATAGATGCTTCATGCCAGTGACCCCATTTTTATTACTCACAGAAATTCTGAGGCACCGCTTTCTATACCCTCACTTTCTGTACCCTCACCACTGGCAGTACCAAGGGAAACAGGGGGATGTAACCCCACTTTTCAGATCTGCAAAATGTTAAAATTGTCTAGTGGTAGGTGAAGTATATCTTCTGCTTATTTAAGGATACTGTATGCCCCAAAATTTACTTACCTTCACAGCAGGTGTCAAATATGTACCCCTTTTTTCACGTACATATCTTGCCAGGAGTAACCCGGACAGGCAATTTTTTATACATCTCTATAGCCTACTTCCAAATTTTCGGGGCTCAAGTTGGCACGCGATGATGTCACCATCTCTGTCCACAAAGCGCGAACAATTTCACATCTGTAATTTCTACTCAATCATCTTTATCCTTCTCACTTCACAAATCTTGTTTCTGTCTGATGAAACTTGTGATGGAAAAGTACGGAAGTCCTGTTTGGGAATATCCCTTTACTGATATATGCACAGGCTCTAGCTTTTCCGTTGGTGTTTTGACATTTTAATTTGTGACCTCATGTTAATGAAATGTCCCCCTTCCATTAGATGACACCCTCCCTTACACCCAACCAAAAGTGAGAACATTTAACTAAATGCTGAGAATTTCTAGGCATATAATCAGTTCAAAGCTTTACCAAAGATTGCACGGTTTGGCATTTAAGTCAACTTACATAAACAAACAATTCTCAAAGCGGAGGGTGACCCTCCCCTTTGGGAAATGCCAATTCTGGCAATCTGGAGCATTTCTGGCCAAGTTTTCCGCTGCGCACCTACTGGTACTGGCGTTCTGTCAACATCTCGAGTCACTCCTTAAGTTTTGCCCCGAGTAAGAAAATCCTCATCTATGTACGATATTGAAATTACAAAGTACCACAGAGTAACGACATATGACACAATGCACGGTAGCTGATGGGTGCCTCATTGGCGAAACCAACAGTGTGTACTTAGCAGACACAGCTCATACAAATAACGGGTATGGAAATCAGAATGTCTTTTTGAATCTCTTTTCAAAAGTTTCGATTAATTGTGTATAAGTAATATGCAATGCTTGCGTTGAGTAAAGAAGAAACCTGTGGTGGCAAAGGTTTGATAGATTAAAATTGTTTCAAAGTAATGGTAGTTTTGTGCGTCAAAGCTAGTTCTTGCCAAGTTATTTATTATTTTTATCTCAGGTATTTCCAACCTCAAATAAGCACTCTTAAGCAAGCCTGGGAGTCAACATACTGCATGGGCCTTAAACGTGGGTATGGATACTTCGGTTGCTCGCCAAACAGCTTTTGTTGCCATGGTAACGTTTAGCATATTACTCTACACGCATTACCTCCGTGGCACGGAGCAGGGAGGGAAATTTGTCCATTTGGTCCCTGCTTCGAAGTTATACGATCGGAAAAAGACGGCAGCTATTCAAAGGGATATGTCCAACGTTGAACATAGTGGAAATAAAACATACTCAGTATTTGATAACTTGCAACAAAGAGACATCTCAAAGTTAACAAATATTCCAACTCACAATATTTCTCTAGAAAAGTCGAAAACTTCTGTTGGCGTTCATAAAGATGATCAATTCAATGCTGAAGAAAGATTACTTCTCGCAGAAAATGTGATACTGAACAAGAGCAAATCGACTTGTGTCAAGCAGATTCAGTTTTGGGGAAAACTCAAAATGAAACTTCCCGAAGGCGAGTACGACTGTCCGGCGGAGAATTGTAAAGCAAGATTCGTCCAAAGTTCAAGCTATGAGAGATTGTTGACCAGTCATGCTGTCATCTTACATCATAAAGGTTCTTGGAAATGGGAAGAACTAGCGAGGTAAGTGAACGTGTTTTAAAAATCCATAGAAGGCCAAGTTACTAAAGCACATTTAAGAGAGCGCTCTCTATTCAGAATTCCCTGACTTCCGAAGCCATTGGCGTTGAGATCGCATTTGAAGTTCACTTGTTCGAAACGATAGTTTGGGTGATACAGTAGCAAAAGAAAGTAGTGAGGATAATGCGCCCACCCAGAGTCGGATTTCCTGCTATCTGCTTCAAGAGAGTCTTGAATTGCTGCAGGCAGTAACTGAGTTAGATGGTACTGGTATCAAAGGGGAATTCCTAAATGGCATGTACGACCACGAGGACTTCAAGTATGCAGTGATACGTAATGTATTCACAATCATGCAATTTGAAAGTATGGAATCTCCCGTTCCATCGGTACATTCTGTTGTGCATAGATAAGTGTCTTTAGTTAGTTGACTGGATTGAAGAAGGGGAGCAGGGCTAGGGAACAGCGTATGTTACACAGTTCTGAGTACAACGCGCAACCGACTTCGTCGGCTGGGCAACCCTTCTGAGTCTTGTGAGCGGGTAGGTGTTCATAGTCTGAGCAGGGAGCTCCCCCAGTGGGTCTCATGAGGGTCAGAACATTCTCAGTGTTACGTAATTGCTATTATTTTGTGGTAGTTGCCGATGTGGCACGGCAGATTGTACGACATATTCCTTGACCATGGCGTAAAGAGGACCATGAGCATATTGATCGACTTCGCGGGCAGGGATAAGCTCGAAACAGCACAATGAGGGTAGTGGTGGATCCTAGCAGTGTGATAGTTTATAAAAAGCTGCATTTTGGGTCGTAGAGTGGTAGAGTGGTCTATTTCAGCTACTGTTCACCAATGTGCTTCACGTGTGTGGGGTTCAGTCCCGCTCGATGTACGGGGTTTTTTCTACGGATACTCTGGCTTTCCTCCCACTGGGCAAGGGTTTGACATTAAAACGCGTATCCAGGGGGAGCGTGCCATGCCAACATCTGTCATATATCAAACAGGAAAAGTACAAAGGGAAAAAGGTGGGAAGAGGGGATTAAGCTATGCATATACCTTTGTATTCTTACCTCAGTTTTGGTAGTAACATCAAGATTAATCAGAGAAATTGCATTTTAAATTTTTTACCTAAATGTCACATGTGACTACCCCTTATCATGCACAAGCTATACGGCTACCTTTAGAATATCCAAGCGTGTATTTTTTTTTCCTTTCACATTACTGTGGTGGCGAATATTAGTCTCTCCATCTTCAACACTTAATTGCGATTTGAAGTTTGGCCAAGCCAAGGACGTCACTATCACATCGGCAAGTTGTTAAAAAACTGATCGCAAAAGTCTGAATGTCCGATTGCCGCATTCCAGTACCACAAATAGGCCTATCAATATACTCCTGTAAAAGGTGGATGTTCAGGTCAACGAAACAGTATTTATCTCACATCCTACATGTAATGTAATGTATGCCCATAGGAAGATGAGATACTGTACTGCACCTAAGACCTAACATCAGAAATGTAACTGAAGCTGTTTGTGAGTGGTCTGTGTGTGTGTGTGTGTTAACAAAAAGTGTGTTCATGCCAAGATGGTCCCACAGAACTGACGGTCGTAACAGTTGGCAATGAATTGGGCAAGTCTGGCAACGAATTGGGAGATATGCCCTTCACTGCCACTTTATTTATGGGCTTTTCAAGGTTGACTGGTACTGGGTATATTATGACACAGGGGTTTCTTCAAAAGGACAACTTTGTCAACAATATTATTGAAAAAATCAAATTTTATGGAAAATTTACACCTTCCTCGATCTAATTTTTTTCCAATTGAAGCCCCCAGAACGTTATAAATGATAGAAGGAAAGTAAGCAATAAATCACAATAACTTAACACCTGTTCGACAGCTATTAAACTTACTCCCTGCTTTCCTGCTGTCAAGAGAGCTGGCAACACAGAATTCTGTGGATGGGAACGACTTGGTAAATAAAATGGAATATTGAAAAACGATCTGCTAGGTCAATAAAACTCAAATGAGGGTGTAGAGCAGCTCGAGAACACCTCGTTTATGAGCTCTGCTTTATGACTGGTATTTTATTGGTGTGTACGACTGTGTCTTCTGTGGGATGAACTTCTCATGTTGCAAACTCCTAAGCCGTAAGCCCGATGGATTTCAAACTTGCTGGGTAGGTACTTGACCATGAAAACTCTTGCATGCGTAATTGATGACGTCACAGGTCAACGGTCAGGGGTAAAAGGTCAAATTTTCTAAAACTTGGGGTTTTTGCCATAATGTGTCTATCAGTATAGTAGAAATAGTAATAAATTTACATGATACACTAGAAGTAATGAATTAATTTTTTAAAATAGCGCTTTTTGGTCACTAAGGGTGGGTCAGAGGTCAAAATGAAATTCACAGGTCACATTTGCCTATGTCGAAAATCAAGAGGTCAAAGTTCAAATGAGGTAAAGCTGGTTTTTACCCATTATTTGCATAACAGTATGTTACAGTATAAAAACAGTATGAAATTCCTTTAACCTCAAGGTATGTAGAGAATTTGAGTCAGATGAGATTGTCGTGTAGTGCTAACACGAAAGTCCTGTATATTTGGGGTTGGTTCATAGTTAATGTACCGTTTGTCGGAAAATTCATGGCTGAAATGGCTCCCTTGTATACTGTTTATTTTAATTTAGTAAAAGTAAGAAATTCACAGGTAGTTGGAAATCAGAGTAAACAGTAGATTGACATCTCCTGAAACGAGTTACCACATGCTAGAGTTGTATTCAAGTCATTGTTTTCTCAAGTCATTCATCTTCAAATCAATCAAGTCGCAAGTCATTTTCCTTCAAGTCAGGTCGAGTCACAAGTCAATTTCGTTCAAGTCAAGTCAAGTCACCAGTCATAATATTTAAAATAAAAAGATAATAAACCTATAAACCAGATAACAGGTCTTACATACAGTCTTAATACGGAGACCGGTGGCAGGCCTTGATACACTTTTATCAAGAGAAGTCGCAGGATGACCCCTTTTTTTTTCTTTCTTTTCTTGAAGATTTACGAAATATTTTATGTCCACACTGAAGAAAATCCAGTCAACAACTTTTCAGGACAATCACTGGATCACTTAAAGACAGTAGGCAGTCTCCCCAAAATTTGCTTTGAAAAATCAGCAAATCCTTGCACTGTCTCCTCATATTGCATTACAAGCACCTCTGAAGACGTTTTGAACATAACTATTACAAAAAATAGATAAAGCAAGGAGAAATTCTTCCTGAATTTCGCAACTCACTAACAAAAACATTGTCACATGATCAAAATAAGCCATTCATGAACTAGAGTGACGGGGCATACTATTTCTGATTGGGGTGACTGCCTATTGCCTTAATTTAAGCTTAAAGCACTTACTGTAGCCTGAGCAGCTTACAATATCATAGATAAAAAAAGATAAGTTCTTTTGCAAATGGGATCGTTTTACACTAAGGACGATATTCCCCAAACATGACGCCGCTCAACATTTTGTAGTTTTATGGGTAGCCTAGCTGCATACGTGTGTAACTTTTTTCATGTGGTAATGAGTATGTGTGTAAAAAGACCTTGTGTCTTGGCCATTTGACTGATGAATGATCGCTGCTGGGTTCCCCATTCCAGAATTGCAGGGGTCTCACTGCATTCTACCAGGGAGTTGCCACTAGATTCTACAACATGATTTTACCCAAAATGTTTGCCATTTTTGCGTGCTAATTTTGTTTGTCAGATGCTAGCTAGAAATTTGTGTTTACAGCGTTCCATCGTTGTTTTGTCCTAAGGATGACCTCCATATCATTCATTCATTCCAATCAAGTCACCATCATCTGCGGCAATGGCGAGTTCGGGCTGATCGCCACCATATAATGGGGACCAATGGCGCCCCCAGGGAGTTGGTGAGTGGGGGAACACAACAAATTATGTTTTAATCCCACCACAGATACCCCACAAAGTCAGTGTAAGTTGTGCATATGAGAACCTGCCATGGGTTGCACCCGCGGCCGATCCTTCTTTGTCCCCTGCTGTAGGCGCAGTCCTGGGGGAGGGGCTTTAAGGGGAGAGACAAACCCTCCTCCTTTATAGATTTTTGTTCGTTTAAGGTGGCTTAGATGCAAAGTGGTTCTATTTTTGGCAAATTTTAGAACTGATGATATGAGATTCTCTTTATTCAGTACATTTCTATTTTTAGTTGGCTGTAAAGGTAGGGTGTGTTGTCAGTTGTCTTAGTGGAGGGGTGACAAATTTTGCATTAGAAGCTTTTCCATGATAAAACTTCCATGCAGACTATGCACCGGAGAGCGCTCAATTCCCTAATAAAATTCACCAGCCTTTTGCCTGGAAATTCGTAAAAGTTTTCAATATGCACGAAATATGTCTTCTCTTGAATTTCCCTCTTTCGCATTCTTGCTATGTTGTGCTCCTCTTTAATCACTTCTAGGAGACACGAATAATCGGCCTAAAAGTCCTCACTAATGTATAGTGCGGATACTTCTGAGACAGTATTGAAAATAAGCATAGAACGACTTGTGATAGAAATTGATTAAAGTAGATCCATTACTCAGTCGAAACACCTCACCCCACCTCCTACAGAACTCTATATCTTAAACACCCTTTGGGTTCAGTTTAAAAAATGATCGAAAATTTTCAAAGGGATTGGGGGCACCTGACCCCATGCCTCCCGTGCCGGTGCCACTGCTATGAGCCTTCCTCCCCTCATGGATTTAAAATTCCCTTTATCAACACATAAAAAGACCATAGGCTATTTAGTCATACCCTAAATCTTACCACGTAGTTTCAATTTCTTTTCACTCATACTTTACAGACATAGGGCGTTCTTTTATTTTCATTCATATTTTGAGGACGTTGGCGGAGTGTGTTTGCTGAGTCAGCACACCGTGCGGTGCAAGAGGTCACGATGTGCCGAAACAGGTTGGAAATCGCTAATCGATACACTAATCAAACCATGGAAGTACTACCTCCGAGGTAGTACTTCCATGATCAAACGTAATGTGCGCTTGTAGTTATAGGTAATGGTTGACTAAATCAGTGCTGCACTAGTTTTAGTTTTCTCCACCACCTGTAACCCTGTCTTTAGGCTATAGCCATTCTACTTTTTTCTGAAATTAAACCCATTGACTCTCCGGAGAAGAGCCAAGGGCGAAACCAAACGTTAGTTCCGAAGGAGTTCTGCTCCCCAAAGGAGCTACGTCCCGAAAGGACACAATACTTATGTGACCAACCTCTTGACCTTCAGACCTATACATTATGGGTCTGTCACGTGTGGCTTCGTTCTCAACCGGCGGAAAAGAACAGATACTACACATGATCATAGTCAAAGGCCATAGCCGTTCTACCCGTGGCACACTGCAATCTTAAAGGGGAAATGCAGTCACCCCAACTTGAAGTAGTGTAGTAGACTGTCCTGTTTCATGATTGGCTCTTGAGAGTCATGTGACAATATTTTTTTCTCCTCAAATGTGAAATTCACAAGAAGTAACTGATTGGTTTACCTTGAGTATGCAATATTAAAGTCCTAACATATTACGAAAGATACTTTGAAGAGAAATAAGAAGACAATTGTGAGATTTAGCTGTTGCTTCAAAGTAAGTTTGGGGCGACTGCTCTTGACCTTTAAATGCATGAAAAAGCTTGCGTTTCTGTTCTTGGATAATTTATGGTACAAAATTCATGTCACACTCAGCTACAAACATTGCCATTCAATGTCGCCAAGTCATTTTTCTTCAAGTCAAGTCAAGTCGCAAGTCATTTTTCTTCGAGTCAAGTCGCAAGTAATTTTTCTTCAAGTCAAATCAAGTCGCAAGTCAAGAAAAAGTGCGACTCGAGTCGGATTCGAGTCCAAGTCAGCGACTCGAGTCAACAACTCTGCCACATGCGCTTTAGAACAGATAAAGGGGCGGATCCAAGATTTTACAAAACCTCGATGGGGCCCGAGGGTGGGGCTTGGGAAAATTTAAATTAGACACTGTTGAATTGTATTTCCTGGCATCCAGCATCCAAAAATTAGTATACATAAACGAAGCGCAGCTTTGGAACCTTCGCAAAAAAGAAACTGATGCGGAAAAGGGGGGGGGGGGTGGGCTTAACAGGGAAATCTGCACTTTGGATCCGCGACTGAGACAGAGAATCAATCATACATCCACTACAAAGAGTAGTGGTTAGTCACAAGTTTAGAGAGGGGGTAGTCAATTGTTTAACACCTACCAAAATGTTTTCACATAAAAGTCCGTTCAATTGCACCGGCACGATCGAGGGGTTTGGCGTGACGCCCCCGCCTCCAAATATGAAGCGAACAAAAGGTACAAAAAGTATTTTAAAAACTAAAAAGAAAGTCAATAGACCTGCGTAACGGCTTATCGTCCTTCGAGATGAAGCCTGCCTATGTACCTCAAATGGGTTGAATATTCAAACTGAAATACAGTTAAGTTTGTGAAATCGGGAAACTGGCAAAATTTCCACTTCATGAAATAGTTAAAATAACTGCGCGGCAGATGAAGAATGCTGGTTTTTTTGTAGTAATCGTGTTCAAATCGAGAAGTATTGCACTGAAAATCTTCATACGCAGAGCCAAAAAGGGAGTTAATTTACGTGACAAACTGAACAAATCCAATTATCGAAAGCTGGAGGTTTCGATCAATAAAGTGTTCAATTGGGCAAGCCAGTAAACTTCTTTTTGTGAGGACTGTATTGATATTAGACTTGGCGTAAATCTGTTCGGTAATAATTAATGAACTTAATATCCGACAGCTGATGAGGAGAACTGTGTGCACACCTTATTCGCAATGCAAATCGAGAGCCATCAAAAACATCGAACGAAAGGATCATGTCACCCTATTTTGGCCAGAATCCAAAGGGGATATCCGTGGATAGACAATAAAATACTTCATCTTTCTGAATTTTCAAGCAATCTGTTCTGCCTGTTCTGCCTTTTTTTTTCCTTTTTTTTTCTTTTTTTTTGTATTTGTATTGCTGATGAAATTGCTGAAAATTTTAAAGTCCAGAGTATGATTGCTTGTCGTCTTAGGAACTGGTAATTCTCATTTAAGAGCTTCTTCATTTTTCCGGGATAAACGACCTACATCCACCGCCACAGACGCACCTTCGGCACACCTATGTGAGAGTTTAACTGAACAATGGCCGTCCCTTCTTCAAAACCTGAACTGGCCCGTGCCGAAGTTTAAATTCATAAAATTGATTTTGAATTTTGTTAATTTAAATAAATTCAAAATCAATTTTATGAATTTAATATGTAGGAACTGACCATGTTTAAAGAACGAATCTAGGTATTAGGCCTACGGGGGCCTAAACGTAAAAGTTACGGGACACTTAACGTTGTTTTGAAGGACCTAATTTGGCCTCAAAGGTCCCCATCTTCGTCGCAGGCACCAGGCAAAGTTCCTGTTCTTGGTTGACAAATCATTTCTCTGTGAGCATACTATGGTGGGAAAAGTGTATGACTTATATTTAGGAGTGATGAATTGCTCAGCTGCTGGTCTAGGAGGCGCAAAGGAGTCCGCCCATAAATTTGCAGGGGAAATGAACTACCCTATAGTGGAGGCTCTACCCGGTCATAATTGGGTGATATGCCACCACCGAGTTTTCCTTGGTGCGCACCACTCTCTCAAGTTATTTTTTTAGGTAGGCTTGTTCTTATTAAAAACTCCTTCCCAGGCCCGTAGCCAGACGAGGTACTGTAGGGGGGGGCAAAAATTTTTCCGGGGGCGAAAATTTTTTCAGGGGGGCCAAATGTGTACAAATGTATTAAGTCAATGGTAAGATTCAAACTGTCTAGGGGGGCCAAAAAATTTCATGGGGCTTCGCCCCCCCTGCCCCCCTTGAATACGGGCCTGCTCCTTCCGATGAAATTACAAAAAAAAAAATCGTCCCGTATGTTACGAACCCGAGAACGAGCTTTTCCCATTATTACTTGACTAGAGACACCATTACTGATATTATTGGTAACAAGCCCCATGCAGTCAATCACTACCACCATCCACAGGCATCCATATGAAAATGCCCTAGAATCATTAATCTGTTAGGCCGTGTTTCTAACAAAGTGCTCTACTGTGATTTGTGATCATTTAAGTGCACATCCAATGCTATTGGTTAAATGCTTCATTCTAATGTCCACGATTTTGTAAGTGCCACAAAGCTTTCAGGGGCTTCATTGCTAGTCCTCCCCCCCCCCCCTCTGGGATCTACAAGAGGCGCCAGGTCGGACCCTCGCAACCCACCGCTATCACTAAATACGCCCCTTCTACACCTACTGCCTCTCAAGAGCTTCGCTGTTATATGCTACTCCTGCTCCTCCCTCCCTCCCTCCTCCCCCCTCCCCCACCCCCTCAGAAATGAGTCCACTGATAAGTTGTTCTTGATAAAATGAGTACTAGTAAAAAGAGTTCCAAAAGGTATCGAAGATATTGATCAATAAACGTTTTCTTTAAACATTTTGTTACAGTGTAGAAGAGAAAGTCTTAATAGATTACAAGAAAAAAAAAACACACACAAAAACAAATGGTCCAACATTTCATGTCCACTGCAACACAGGACAAAGTTTTGTGTTACTTCAGCTGTTCAGGGGAGGTATCTGTTGTTGATTAATATTCTGAGCAGGGATCGCAAATGAAGCTAATGAACTTTCGAGAATCTAAGTGTCTTTTAGTCTGGAGACAATCTCTTGAACAGTTCTTCTTTTTGTGATTTCAGGTATCGTCCTGATGGACAGATGTGGATTTACATGACAAAAGAAAGTCCTCTTCATGCAAAGAAGGCCAGGTCACCTGATCCAGAACGTTTAGCATTCAACTGGACGATGACGTATCGAAGGGATTCGGATTTTTCGATTCCGTATGGAAGGTACACAGAGGATATTTCCGAGGTACCTGCAGACGACAATAGAAACTGGGCGACTGGCAAAACAAGACTAATTGCATGGATGGCATCAAACTGTGGTGTAACTTCTTGGGGACGAACAAAGTTTGTAAAAAGTTTGAAAAACTTGATTCAAGTTGATACATATGGAGCATGTGGAACCCTTAAATGTCCAAGGAATGAAAGATGTGACGAGATATTAAGTTCTCATAAATTTTATTTAGCACTGGAGAATAGTCAATGTGAAGATTACATCACCGAAAAGTTCTGGAGAAATGCTTTTACACATAACTTGGTACCAATAGTGTACGGTACTTCAAGGGAGGATTACGAGAAAGTAGCGCCTCCTAATTCATTTATTCACCTGAGTGACTTTGATAACATGACCTCTCTGGTTGATTATATAAAGTATCTCGATAAGAATGATACGGCGTATAACGAGTATTTTGAGTGGAGGAAAAGGGGGACAATTTCATGCTTCTCGGCAGCAATGGCCTTGTCACCAAAAATGCTTTGTGATATAACAAAGCGGGTGAAAGACACGAACACACTTCAAGTTAAAGAAAATAGGACAAAATCAAAAATTGCAAACATGAGCATTTGGAATAAACGTTCTTGCCAACACTTACATGGTATTTGGAATAAGGTCGCACCTTTGTGAGTTTAATTCTTCTCTAAGTGACATTTCCTCTCTCTCCAGGGGAAAGTGAAAGGGGGTAGGCGGTTCACTATCTGACGTTACCAAGTCGGTGAACTGTTTTATTTTGTAGGGAAAAATACCGGATCATGTAATACATGATAAAAGCAAAAGCTTTAAGGAATTCCACATTTTTGGAAGAATGTGAGTCGTTCTCAAATTGACAAGTACACTCTTAAAAATATCTAGTCAATTGGGGCACGAACCGGAATCTTGTCAAATATTTGACAACTTTTGTTTCAAACTTGACTAGAAATGGTTCAAAAATGAAACTATTCGTTTCATTTATGAGCCGAATCTAGTCAAAGATTTGACAAGATTCCGGTTCGTGCCCCTTTTCATTAGATTCTATTCAAATTTGACTATGACATTTTTAGAGTGTAGGAGGTAGAAACCAACTAGACCGGTTTCTGTTCTCTTGCTCTATACGGCGGGCGGAATTTCAACAGTAGTAGCCTTTAAACTTACATTGGCTGGGTTCGTCGTAAGATTTATTATGCAGCTATAGCTATAAGCGCATACAGTAAAGTATCTTCGTGCCCTCCTGTTTCCTTCGACTCTGCGGTAAAACTTGATTACACAAGTTATTAGATTTAGTGTCCTCTCACAGGCAAAAATGGTCGGGAACAAACTGGATTGATGCGAATATAAGCAAAACAAACATCCCCGTGCTTTTCAAGCTTTTTTTAAATGCCTTGTTCTTAGATAATTGGGTGTGTGTGGCTTTGAGCCTGCGTAATGGCACTTATTTCTTTGTGAATGGAATCCTGTTTCTTTTGCTACACAGTCTGGCCATGGAGCTATTACGCAGTGGCGTATTGCCGTATACTGCCTTTATGAAGCCTTTGTGGCTAGTGGCGAAGTGTGTATAGAATATCGATCGGTTACTGATAGGTAACAGTGAGCTAAGACGTAGACTTCGTGTTGAATCGTCGCTCACGAAGCTGTTTTTCATGATTTTTAAATCTAGCCTGTAGGCTAAGTTACCTCAGTTGTCAGGACTTCCATAAATAATTTTTAGGAAGAAATTTAATATTCAAAATATATCACTAACCTCGAAAGTTCATGGGTGGTTCTTTTGTTTAGTAACGGTATACATGTCACCCGTGTAATCAACTTGAAGAGTCTTATGGGCTGTTTGCAGGTAATCGTTCGTAACAGAGACTTTGAAATTGCCTAGTGGCCTTCTAGTTTTAAGTGTATTGTAAGCCTCAATCTTATCTTTATGTTGAAAAAGTGATTATTCCAATTATTAAGGGGATGATTTAAAAGGGTTACTCGTGTACATTCAGACAGTTTACCAGTCTCTCACATTCAGGTTCAGATTCTGACTCACACTCATACGCTCTGCACACACCAGGACAGACTGCAGAAGGACAACTTTGCACGGTAGCTTACACTCAAAGTTACTAGCAGGCCGACGCCGTTAAGCTATGTAGTTCGTGTTGAAAGGCACCTCTGAAAAGTTTGCCAGTTACTCAGCTGTATGTCATGTTTTGCTAACTACTTTTTATTAGGCCTATACATCCAGCCAATTGTAGGTGTGCTATGTTTTAGGTTCATCAGAAGTAGTTTTTATCATTGTGGAGAACAAACCGTTTGAAGCCTTTACAGTTGTTTTATCAATGCCTTTTGTTGTTCCCTCGGAAGTCATAAGTGGCCAATCGAAAAACACCATCATCGGCCAAGGATCATCCCCATTCTGCCGGCCTCATACTACACTATCTTTAAAACCCCAAACGTTACAATATATAATATCGTATAAAACAGTGCTACAATACTGAATGGCTAAATCTTGAAAGAGATACGTGATAGCAGTAATCGCCTGAAATTTCGTAAAGAAAATAAAACATTCATAAAAGGCGTAGGCCTATGCAATATATGTATATGTATATACCTGTATACACGTACATGCTGAGGTAACTGGTGGGGGAATATAAAATTGTTGCACATGCCAAAAACTGGTGAGCTTGGGCAAGTGACTCCTATCAGTGGAACAGGGACGGGCGCGGATCCAGACATTTCGAAAAGGGGGGCTGAAAGCCCCTCGAATATTCTCTTAGAATAACATTATGCTAATTTTCGCGTATTTGTTATTGTTGATGTGACGAAAAAGGGGAGGCTGAGCCCAGGAAAGCCCCCCTTGGATCCGCGCCTGAGGGAAGTGACTGGAGTCGACCATGGGCGTAAATCCCGGGGGGGTGGGGGATATATCCACCCAACATTTGACTAGAGGGATGGCCCATGTAATCACCCCTCCCCCCCCCCCAATGTTTCGGTCTACAGATACGTGTAAGATGGAAAGTATATTTTATTCTTCATTTTCGTAAGAAATTTTTCAATCTCGCTTCACTTCCTATCACAAATGTTTCTCAAACTATCAGAATTTTAGCAAATCGTTGGCAAACTATCAAAATTTTCTCGCACTCCGCGCGCTTCCAACCTTACGTCAGTGTCACTCATATTATCAGTATCTTCCGATAGAAACTTTCGGAGAAGCACAGCAGCAAAAAGTTGAAAGTTTACGAATTAATAGGTAAAAGAATGGCTTATGGCAGTGGCCTGTAGGTTTGTTGGTCAATTGAGAGTGTCTCGATGTAGGGTCTGAATGCAGGTTTTGTAATGGAAATATTATTCGTCACTGTTTACACTAATGTCATGACCATTATTAAGATAATAATACACGAAACTGTTCTGATCACAACACAAAATACGATAGTTGTAAAGTGTTCGGCGTCGTACAACTATATTATCATTTGGATGTCAGGTAGTATACGCATTGTGTCATTACCCCCCCCCCCCGCTCCAATTAATATGATTAATGCAGTCCTTCCAGGAGGTCCTATTCAGGTATCTGCTAGCCTTAGATGCCCTTTCATAATGCACAGTGAAGGAAAGAATATATTTCGTAATAACTCAAGAATGTTTCTGTGGACTCCACGCACATATTTTTGTGTAAAAACTTCCCCGAAATAAAAGGCAGTAAATAGATAGAAGGGAGGGGGCTTCAGGAGATTTGTTGACAACGTATCTGTCTCTTTATAGACAACATATTCTCTTCTTTTACCTTACCAAATATTAGCATTCACTAAATTATGGACATTTTCCGGCCATATATAATCAGTTCCAAAAACATCCCAAACATAGCACCATTTTGCATCTAAAAGACCCTAAATTAATAAAAGAAATTCTTAAAGGGGAGGGGGAACCCCTTTCCCAGGACGACACCTTTATGTAGTGACAAACGAAAGATCAAAACTGCTGCATGCAAATGCAGGAACGCATGAAAAATAAAGGTGTAATTTACGCACTTGGGGGAACTGAGGTATTATTACGACATCATCTATGGTGCCCCCAATCACAAAAACCCAGGCGACGCCACTGATCTCAAGCCAACTTGCAGTTCTTGTAATGATCTCCGAATTCAAAATCCAGTTGTCTGGGATGACCCTATATGTTGATCCCTTCCTTTTTAAGCTTAACAGAACATTGTTGCTTTTGTACAATTTCAATCCAGTGCAGCTTATCAACGAGTTTTGTGCTCAAAATAGCATTTCCTAAATGTATGAATATACCAATAGCCTACCAAAGAACATTACCACTAAAATTAACCCCTTAAAACAGTCTTCCTGGCACTTCGGAGACATTAAACCCCAGGAACTCCCGGGAGCTTCGCCCCTGGACCCCCACCGGGGCTTTGCCCTAGGCCCACCAGGGGCCCTAAGGCAGGCCCCTAGACCCCACCCGTCATGGGCTCGCGCTTCGCGTGCACATTTTCCACATTTGTGATAGTTCACCCCATCCCCCCCCCCAAAGTTGAAAAGAAATCTACGCCCTTGGAGTCGACCTATATATAGCTGTCATTTTCAAGATACAATATGTCAAACCTGAAGGACTGAATCTTTCTAGGAATATTCTCAAATATGTGTTGTCTTAATTGTGTACTTTTTTTGCTGTTTTGGTTTCTTGGAAAGGACCAGCAATATCAATTCAATTTGAATTGAAGGCAGTACACAGCACAATGTTCCTGTACGGAATCAAGAACAGCTCAAAGACTGTTATTCACCAAAGTCAAGAATAATTACTTTAAAAACAAAGTAACTTTTGCCTTTTCTACCAAAATTTGCATGAAGGTGTAACCTTTTTGTTAGCAGGTTAGAAAATATTCTCGCCTTAAATTTCGTCAAAATATATAAAACTCTAGTTTCTACCAATACAAAAACTTGGAACACTTGATTGTGAGACAAATTTCTTCCAAGAGAAAATATTATTGAAGATGCATATTGTTTTCATGTTGTTTGAAGACAACACAATGCAGGTGGTGCTTACGTTTGAATCTATTGGCGCCTCAAGTGTGCACTCAGGCGCGGATCCAGTTTCGAAAGGGGGGGGGGTGAGAGCCCCCTTGAATATTCTCCTAGATGAACATTATGCTAATTTTCGCGTATTTATTATTGTTGATGTGGCGAAAATGGGGGGCTGCGGCCGGGAAAGTCAACTCCCCTTAGATCCGCGCCTGGCACTGAACCACTCAAAGTACCCATCGACTGAAGGTCCTACCTTTTAAAACGTCCCAAATATGTAGTTTACATTTAAAAGGTCCCTAATATAAAGTTGGCGAAGAAAAAAAGGATCATCCGTGATGGGGGCATGAACTAAGGCTCGAATTATGGAGGTTCCGTGGTCACCCTGACAGCAAATTTGGACATGTGGTCGTCAATGGTGAAATGTCATGCATTACGAGAGCATTTAAAGCAAGGTTTTAATAGGCCTGTAGAAGAGGAATCGATGGGGGTAGGTATAGCAGGAAAATTTGGCGTCCTCCCCAAAATCCCACCGGTAGCCCGAAAATAGCACATACGTTACTGCGGATTTCTTCGAGCTGCACACCCTACAGAAATCCATGGAAATGGGTGTACAGTGGCCCCCTTCGGCACAATTTCTCGCCTGGGGAATCAGGAAGTTGCCACTAGACAGATCCCTGGTGCGCCACTGTATTCGGTTCGATCTCTCCTGCTGTCAATGATACGCAACAGAAATAATTGGGGAGTTGTTCCAGTAGGATGTATCGATCTTTTCCTGTTCTTTGGTACATGCGAGATTGTACTTGATACAAAAATGTGGCACTTCTATAGTATCTTCTGGTAATGTAATTGCTTCGTGGCATAAGACACTGCCATGATTATCACCGTTTGGGGGTTCAAAGCCTGGTTTAGTAAATGCAGCTTCGGGATAACATTTCAAATCGTGAAATGCGATGCCATGCGTCAGCTAAGAAGGGTTCTTCAAAATGAAACTCAAAACGATTTTACGACATGTTTTTTTTTTTTTTTGGAAGGCCGCCAAATGCATTTAACTCCTTTGAAATGGCATTCATCTTTTTCACATTGCATATTTATTGCTTAATAGTTAAGCATGGTTTAATCGCAGAGACGGAAGAAAAGAATAACATCCCTTTTTCGAAGAGTTTAGATGTAATCGATGTCAAATAGCCTGCAAAGCTTGAGTACCCAGCAGACTGATCTTTATCCGCGCCGCTGGTTGGCAAATCAGTGTTGCGTTATGAAGTTCACCGCGATAATAACATTACTCCTGAATTAATGGAACCAAGCAGGCTGTGATATAGCGTTTTGGCACGAGCTGGCAGCTTGGTAGCTCCCTGGAGTACGAGAGAAGAGTACCGTAGTGCGTCATAACAATAGTGACGGGTATAGGCCTATGTGGTAGACGGAAGGGTTGCTTCTCGAATGTTTGCTTTCACGTTTTGTTATAGAAAGAAATACCATGGCAGATAATGTTCTTGTGAAAAATATAACTTTGATAACAGTTTGTACTGTAATTTTAACTGTGTTTACAATGCAATTGAAGAATGAAAACTGGGTGCATGTCCCGACCCCAATATCGAGACTAGAAAATGGAAACACAACCAAAGTATTTCGCTCTCGATGTACACTGGTAAGGACATTAAGAACAAATACGGTATCAGAATGATGAGAATGAAATATCGACCAAGCCTAAAGAACAATTTAAACTGCAATTTCATTGACTCGTACGCAGTTAAATGAAACTGGAACACTAAAACCATACCAACATAGAACTCAGTGGAAACCTAGAAAAGCTGGTTCTTTTTTTCTTTGTGCACTACGCGTGAGGTGAAGCATTGCTGTGCTCTTCTGTTATTTGGTCGGTCCCCTTTTTGGAAATTGTAGATTCTTGTCTTATCCGTCTATGTTCATAAGAGAAAATTCAGTGGTCTTTTGTTACGTTTACTTATTGTATGGATCTATGGCCATCTTCAATATTACGGGAAGGAACAAAGGTTAGCATAAAACTATTTCATTGTAGTTCTCGTCCTCTTGCACTCAAAACAAAAGTTCAGTTTACACAGGGACTCGGGGACTGGTACTCGGACTCGGGTACCAGGGACTCGGACTCGGATTGGGCGGACTCGACCCCAGCCCTGATACCATTACGTTTGCGTCAATAGATATGTGGACTAGCAGCCATCCAGCTCGTTTTTGCACAATACAGCGTTCCGTTTCAACCTCTTTAATGGGTTTTAATACAGATGATTTAACTGAAAGTTCAACCCAACTCCTTAACCCCTAATTTGGCTAATTTGTTGCACTTCTCTTTCTTTCTTCGTTCTTCATTTCTTTTCTTTCCTTTTTTACATTCAGTTCTTCTTGAAGAGGGCGCCACTCAATCCCCTCGTTGCTGCATGTCAAACCACTTGTGAACCCACCGCAAACAGGTGTGATATCATTATATTCACATTGATATAAAATGTTTTGTATTTTTATATTTTCAACTTAGGTTTTTTACCTTTGATTAGACAGAGCTGCTAGTTTGTTCTTAAAAGAAAAGATAGTTTGTAACATTTCGATGCAAACTATTCATAGTACGAGAGCAGCATATTGCATTGAAATGAATTTAAAAGAAAAAAAAGCTAATGTTTATCACTGTAAATGCGATCGACCAATTTTTGACAGGGAAGATTTTCCAAATATATAGCAACTTGATATAGCATCGTGGTGTGACCGTCTCAGATCCTCCCACTCCCAAGATCCTTTGCGATGTAAGATGACTGCATGGCTAGTTCGGGCCTCGTCGTAACTACTGCTCTTCACAAATCTAGCTTTGCGGTACTGAGCCGGACATTCATAATCTCCATCTTGAAGTTGTATTTCAAAGGAACTCCAGAACTGCATTTGCTTGATACAAGTTGTTTCCAAGATGTCCTCGCGAGAACCGTACATAAAATTGAATTATGTACTACTGATCGTTCCAACACCAAAAGTGACTACTTTAAGATTAATGGCTATGAAGAGAAGGGGCTAAATTCCCCTAAGCTCCGCCTGGATCCGTACCTGGTACATTAAAGACCGCAGTGGTTACCCGAACGCTCCCCACCCCACACCCCGATCAGGGCAGGTTTCCACAAAATTGCATTATTGTATTTTTGGGTAGTTTATGGAGATCATCTGTGCTAATTTACGTTTTGTAGGCTTACATTTACGTAAGAAAGAAATTAATGGAGTTCATTTCGAGTGGGGGGGGGGCGGGTGAAAGTGACCACAACCTTTGCCCTCCTTTCGTGACTTGCGCCACTGTAGTCTTGTGGAGAATCAAGGTCGAAGGGGGCCCCACAAAAGTTTGTTCCCAGCCCCCCTCAAAGGTAAATCCGCCCCTGCCCCAATAACCCATATAACTTCACTCCCCATCATGGACGTGGGAGCCCAAGTTGATTGGAACGACTTACCCGAAAAATATAACCCAAAATTTCCCGCGCTCTACGCGCATTCAACATTTTAATGTACATATCATATATAGGCATGCATCGATTATCACACCGCTTCCAATTACATTCATTTGGCCTTGTTACTACCCTTCGATATTGATTATAATTGTTTTGGAAGTCGTTTCAATAATAATGATAATAATCAGTGGCGTATCCAGGATTTCTCTTACGGGGTAGGGCATGCATTATGTTGTGTGATTACCGGGCTGGGGAGGGGTCAAAGGGGGTGTCCCCCTTTCCTTCGAAAATATTTAAAAAATTAGGTGTCCTTACATGCAATCTGGTACCACATATGCTACCTTTGAAGCAAAATTTGAGTGAAAAAAATTTAGGTTCTAAAAGGAAAAAAAACGGCATGAGTAAGGGGGGCATGGCCCAGTGCTCTCCTAGATGCATCACTGATAATCATAATATAAGTTTAAGCATGGAAAAAACACACTGGTGAATTAATACCGAATATATAGGTGCTGGTGCATTCAAACCAGTACTTTAATTACCAAGGAAGTTTTTTAATTATTGACTACCTTTAGCTACATCATTGCATTATGTTTCTTTCAGAAGGTGCCCCAAAAATTCTGAGCATAATGGCCGAATTTTCACAAAAAGATTTGGTTAGGGGCTGCAGCCCCCCCCCCCGGCCTCTTACGCCTATGCTCCCCATCGGAAGTGGTTTGGGAAAATTCCAGGACAGTTCACAAATTTGCTCTTTGCTGCGATTTCCCCACAGAAATCCCAAAATTTTACTTGGTTATTGCCAAACTCTCATGGACTAAGGGTCCTTTTTCTGAAAATAACTCATTGGTTTGATTTCTTCAGACTTACAACGAGTTGCCCCAAGTAGTTTTCAGGTACCAAGATCGAGTTATGCAAGAGGAGAGCATGGTGAATGCTGAATGCTTAAATGATATTCTAATATGATTACGATGTTGCAATACATGATATGTCATTATAACAAGTTAATCAGCCTGTAGGTTGAAAATTGCCCATGTCTGAAACAAAAACTTGAGTACTAGGGCCCTGGACAGGCTGGACGCCAATATCTTATTTCGATCTCTGTCTGGCAGGGCCATCTCGACCGGGGGCGTGTGTGGGGTCTCCCCCCCCCCAAAAAAAAGTTCGTCACAGCGACGATAGTCGGAAAATCTGAAATACCAGTTGGAATTTCTGATATCTCAGTCTAGCACATTCTTCCGACTGAGCCTATGTCAACTTTGTAATTATTTTCCAACTAGATCAAGTGAGAATAATACCAAACGTAAAATCGAACCAAAACTGTCCTTTTTTCGCAAATTCTTCTCAAACTATAAAAATTTTCCCGCGCTCCGCGCGCTTTAAACCTTACCTCAGTGTTGTTCTTATTATCGATATCTTCCGATAGCAACTTTCGGAGAAGCACAACATCAGAAGTTGAAAGCTGTTTACAAAATACCAGGTAAAAGACTGGCTTTTCGATTGGCATGTTGGTTTGTTGGGCAATTGAAAGTATCTCGATGCAGATTCTGAATGCAGGTTTTGTCATGGAAATCTTATTTAATGAAAATTTCGGCGCGCTTCGCGAGCATGCGTCACGATTTGCAATCAGCCTCATGAACATTATTAAGGCAATTTTACCTGGCACGGTTATACCGGGCGCTAGGGGGCTTTAGCCCCCCCCCCCCCAATTTTTCCAAGACCCACAAAATTGTGCAAAAATTTATATAGAGTAATATTAGTGAAGACATAGATATACTCAGAAAATATTCCAAATGTCTATTTATCGTATAACGATCGGGGAACGCCACCCGTTTCAAACATATTGGATTTATTCAACGTTTTCACCAGTATTGTTCTTCCGTGCAGGCGTGATTCTAGAGAAACATGAAAATGCATCGTTGCGAAGTTCTTTCCTCTTTTTCTAACTTTTGGAAGATTTGTCTTCAGCTTTGCCATCGTGGCAAATATATTTCGTAAGGAAAAGATTCTTCAGTTTCGTAGGGGAGCCTTAATGGGTAAGATAAAGAATGTAATCCTGGATCGGTGCTATCTTCAATCTAGTCTTCGAGGCCTGAGATTGAGTCGATATTCCGAGTGTTCATTGTTCATACTGCACACTGAGTAATGCATTGTACGCAACATGTAGCAATGATATTGTACGCACACGTAGTGTCGGTAATGATATTTTCAGCGAAGATTTTTTCGAGCAGTTTCGACTGAGTTTTACGGTCGTGGGAAAAAAGTCGGTCTCGTACACGGTCTCGCCCCGAATCCCCGAGTCATGACGGTTGATTCCTAGTCCTAGTCCGAGTCTTGAGCGCCGAGTCCTAGTCACGAGTCACGACAATCGGGACTCGAGACCGAGACCGAGAGCGGTCTCGAGTCATCCAGCCCTGAATGGTGTAATCAGTGAGGTTGGTAGCTTGGGACATTGAACTGTAGGAACATATCTTTATTAGAGAGTGTGCAATATTTTGTAATCTTGGGGGTTTGAGATGCCAAATTATTACCTCGCAGGTTTCCTAGGATGACGGCAGACGATATATCGGCGGCGGGGCTAGCAGGGGACGTGTCATCGTGTGGACTACTACGGTATGTCGTGCCCGGGTTCGTTACTCTCCGCCTCCAAAGTGCTGTAATTTCCATCCCTGACATTTTGTGGTGGTATTCATGGTTTGTCTTTCGAAGTGAATAATGTTTGAATTGCTTTCTATCACAAATCTTTCAAACATATAGGGGCTTGTGTACAAAGCCTTGTACATCTGTGCATGCAGGATTTTTAAACTTAGGGGAGGGAGAGACGACTTCAAGTGTTACAAATGCCGAGTATAGCGGCCTATGCATGGGAGAGTGTAGTGAGCTGGTGAGTATCTTCTACCCGAGCCGCCCCAACGCCCTAACCTCCCATTGCTTGAATGCAAAAGGTTTCGTCAGGTTGAAGCTACTAAACACAGAACAGCCGATAAGCTGCAGGCAGTAGATATTTAAATTTACCATATCATGACGATAAAGATTTGGGAAAGAAGTCTTCGCATTTTTTAAACTTCAAGTAGCGCGTGTACCTGCAATCATTTCTTCCATTGATTGGTGTACTTGATGTTCGTTCGTTTAAAGCCTTTGGTAACTTGTAGCTTGTAGCAAAATTCATAAGTAAGTAAAGCAAGAACTCTATAGCGCGCGAAGGGGGCCGAAAATTTTGTATTTGTATTGGTGAATTTGTAATTTTGAGGCCAAGAAAGTCAAAAAAGCGGGGAGACTGATCGTTGGTGGGACAGTGGTGACGCCAGGAGAGGGTTGAAGCCATGTCCCCCGTCGGGAAAGGATCCTCCATGGCCGGGGAAATTTTCAAATGTCGTCTGAAAACGATAAAATATGAAGTATCAGACAAGGCCAGTCGCCTCGGTGCACTGATTTGGCTCTAAATGATGGCAAATCCTGTAATAAAAACCCAAATTTTCCAATTTTACTAACTAAAACCCCAAACTGGGCCCCGAAAATTGTGTTCTTGACATCCTTTTGGCTACCCGTCGCCCTTGTCGGAACTTCAGACTTTCATATTTCATATTTTATCGTACTAACTATCCTGACAATGTGTCCCCCGAAGAAACTGGAAACTTCTGTAATGGAGGAACCACGGCTTCCTGTGTTCCCCTCCACCCCACCCCGTATGATGTCTTTTTTTTTTGAGGACAAACTACGAAAAATAAGTACGTGAGTTCGAGTCCACCAAAAAAGGGCTACCTTAGACAAGTTGCTGCTCGAAAAGTGTGCTCAGTTCAGTTACCGATGTTTGGATCCTGTGGAAGGGAAAGATCAAGACTTTTTCCGTACTGAAGGAATTGGAATTGATCCGAAACTTCATTTGACAGCGGTGCAGAATTTACCCGGGAAATTATGAGGCATTACTTTCAAGTGCGTTGAATTAAAGAAGAGGTTCTGGCCCACGCTGTCCGCTGAAAATTGCTATACAGACACAGTTAGCATATATTTATTAGTTCCGCGACTGTTGTTACTGTTCTTCATGTGCCGTTCGGATTAGAAGATAGCAACGTTGTAAGATTCGTGTTAGGTCGTTATCAGGCGCGGTTCTAGACAGAGATTTTTAGGGGGGCTTAGGGGGGGGGGGCTTAAAACGGAAGAATAAAATTTTCTGTCATTATCAATACCGACATTGGGGAATGATGCTAAGGAGAACTCCATCAGTGGCGTACCCAGGATTTCTCTCACGGGGGGGGGGGGGGCATGCAGTATGTTGTGTGATCGCCGGCCTGGGGGAAGGGTCTAAAGGGAGGGGTGTCCCTCCCCTTTGAAAATTTTTGAAAAATTAGATGTACTTACATGCAATTTGGTGCCACATACGCTACATTTTGAAGCAGAATTTGTGTTAAAAAAATTTACGTATTTTAGGAACTAAAAAAAGCATCAGGGAGGGGGCATGGCCCCCCTGCGTACGCCACTGATAGTAATAACCATAGGCGTATGGGACTCTTACAGTTTGGGGTCCAGAAAATTTTTTGCCCGAACTTCTCAAAAAGTTGCCAGAATTCCGTTGCAGTTCAGGTGCATAAAATAGACCACTAAACCACTACAGGCGCGCGAAGCGCGCGAAAATTTTTGCACATTTTTCGGGCATTCGATCAAAAATTCTGGAGCTCAGTAGAAAATTAGGGCAATCTTTTCACTTTTACTTCATCTCTGCCGGAATTTCAGTTTGAGTAAGGTATCAAATGTTGTTCATGTCTGGTCTACTGTTACAAAGGCATACTGAACTGGATTTGAGCAATCACTGGATTTGAGACCGACTTTTTGGCGCTCAGAGACCGACTTTTGATTTTCACCCCCCCCCCCCCCACACACACACACACACACCTGTATTTACGCCCCTGAGACTGGCGTCGAACGTAAGAATGCAGCTGGGTAAGCTAGTAGGCGCCCGCACTGTGCCTACCGTCGTAATACAGTACTAAGGCGAAGCGTGGCTGTCGTACTACATGCAGTCAAAACAACGGTGTACGTACGTGGACGTGGATACAAGAAACGTGATCACATGCCTATCTTGCATGACACATTTGAGAAACTAAATCCACTGGACTAAGATGTGCACAAATGTATCGGACAATTTTGTTTTTCTCAGTACACGCAAATAAAGCATGAAGATAACACTCAACCTCAGAAATTTTTTTTTTTTTGGGGGGGGGGGCCTTGAGCGAATTTTGGGGGGGGCTTGAGTCCCCAAAGCCCCCCCGTAAAACCGCGCCTGGTCGTTATGGTAAAGTTGTCTGTGGCCGTTTTATGACTTTGCCTGAATATACCACTGTCTATATTGGAACTAGGCAATATCAAATTAAAATTAAGGAACATGTAACGTCATGTCTCCAATTTGGTGGCAGAAATTGTTGGGTACGATACAGGGGACAACCACGTAGTTGTATGAAGTGTGACGTAGGTCATGAAGCCGAATGTACCCAGCCAAAATGTTACAGATGCCAAGGACTGGGCGGGTCAAGAGTCACGGACCAAGAGTGTGTTGAGGATGTAGTTCGCTCGACGTGTAACAAGCCCGGGCATACATTTTGAAAGTGTCCCGTATCCTTCTCTAGTAGCAAATTCAAACAATCGTCGACATAGGTAAACGGAGAGGCGTCGCTGCACCTGTCGACCTTGATCCCAGTGTAACCGATTTAACGGATATGGAGGACGTGGAAACGTCAAAACAGGAAACCCCCGACGTAGAGAACAATGTGGACCTGGAAAAAAATATTGAACCTGTGGAAATACCAGCTGTACTTTGGTTTTACACGGAGAACGATGTTAACAGTCAAGAGAACTTAGGTCTATTTGAACGTGAATCAGCTGCTAGAATCGGACCCCAAGAAACTGCGATGAGACGACCGCAGAATGTCAGGAGCAAACTGTCGGTGTTGCAAAGGGCAGTGGAGAATCTAAAGAAAAAACATTAATGAGGGTGGTCTAGCTAGCACCTGAGAAGGCCCTGTCTCAATTTCCTACCCTCTAAAGGGTGAATTCACTCAACCGAATTAAGTTCGTCACAGCCCGTTTCAGATCAAGAACGTAGAAGATCGTCTATTAGAGGCAAACTTTATCACCTTCAACCTCAACCAAACGTATGTGGCGCTCAAGATCCAGGACCAAAACATTCATTCTTCGTAAAAGAGTTTAAGGTTTTCTCCAAATACTCTCCCTTGAAAGGTTCAAATTGTTCATCCGGATCTAAAGCCTCGGGCTCGGCCAGTGACGGAGAGTCCATTTATTCAGGGGGCGGTCGCCCCTGACGGATTCAAATTGCCTGTCGACGCCCTTTTTAGGTTTTCACCGTCCTTTACTCTTGCACCATTATTGGCATTGCTTCCAAATGACATGATTTAATAGTGTTGTTTTGGGGCCCAGGTAAAAAAAAATGCCCAAAATGCCATCTGTACTGTCTGCACTATGTTCTGATGAGAAGGGTCATCTTCTGTTATACTAGAGGTAGGTTTAGCCCAAACTTGTCTACACGCTATATACGCTCTAATATATGGTGGGGCTTTCCTTAGTTCATTGCTGCTTGAGACCAAGGAAGTCAGAAAATCAGAGGACTTATCGTCGGGACCGTCAGTGGTGAAACCAGATGGGGGTGGTGCCATGTATGTCTCTCGTCGAGGACGAATCCCCGAATCGTTTATTAAATATTTCAGTGTAGTCGGAAAACGTTAAAATATGAAGAAGTACACAATAGTTAGTCGCCCCTTGAGCTTTACTCGATATTTTGATATTTTGTTCTCCTCCTCCTCCTCCTCCTCCTCCTCCTCCTCCTCCTCCTCCTCCTCCTTCTCCTCCTCCTTCTCCTCCTCCTTCTCCTTCTCCTTCTCCTTCTCCTTCTCCTTCTCCTTCTCCTTCTCCTCCTTCTCCTCCTTCTCCTCCTTCTCCTCCTTCTCCTCCTTCTCCTCCTTCTCCTCCTTCTCCTCCTTCTCCTCCTTCTCCTCCTTCTCCTCCTTCTCCTCCTTCTCCTCCTTCTCCTCCTTCTCCTCCTTCTCCTCCTTCTCCTCCTTCTCCTCCTTCTCCTCCTTCTCCTCCTTCTCCTCCTTCTCCTCCTTCTCCTCCTTCTCCTCCTTCTCCTCCTTCTCCTCCTTCTCCTCCTTCTCCTCCTTCTCCTCCTTCTCCTCCTTCTCCTCCTTCTCCTCCTTCTCCTCCTTCTCCTCCTTCTCCTCCTTCTCCTCCTTCTCCTCCTTCTCCTCCTTCTCCTCCTTCTCCTCCTTCTTCTCCTTCTTCTTCTTCTTCTTCTTCTTCTTCTTCTTCTTCTTCTTCTTCTTCTTCTTCTTCTTCTTCTTCTTCTTCTTCTTCTTCTTCTTCTTCTTCTTCTTCTTCTTCTTCTTCTTCTTCTTCTTCTTCTTCTTCTTCTTCTTCTTCTTCTTCTTCTTCTTCTTCTTCTTCTTCTTCTTCTTCTTCTTCTTCTTCTTCTTCTTCTTCTTTGAGTTGGAGATTATGCTGTCAAAAAATGGTTGAAATTGATACCACCTGAGCCGATTGTGAGGTTTTGGAAAGACAGAGGACCTTTCTCTTATACTGGTGAGTGACAAGGGGGCGGGGGTGGCGGATCACAAGTTTTTTGTTCATGCGCTCGTAGCTCAAAACGTCAATGGCCATGCTGCAAAAATTCTTGTGCCAGTAGCAACCAACTCGTGAGTTTTGCATTGATGGGTCACATGCTGGCGTTGAAAACTTTGACAAAGAATGAGAGGCAGCTTAACAAGGCCCGTTTTAGTGTGTGAGTGGGACCAAATTTAAAGTGCTGCATGAGGTTAATAATAAAAGAATGGTTAGGGGTTCGTTGAATACAGTCTTGTACATCCGCTTATGCATGATCAACTTCAAGTTGACAAATGCCGAGTATGACGGTCTATGGAAGAGTGTAGTAAAGTGTCTTCAACCCGGGACGCCCCCATCACTCTCCACCTCCCTCCCTTGGTACGCACTTGAATGCAAAATGCTCCTTCAGGTTAAAGATACCAATCAAAGAACAGCCGACAAGCTGGACGTCAGAAGATATTTAAAGTACCATATCATTACGGTAAGGATTTTGCAAAGAAGTCTTAGCATTTATTTAAACTTCAGAAAGCGCGTACGTGTACCAGCAATCATTCTTCCATTAATTCGCGTGTACTTGATTTTGGTCCGTTTGAAGGTCTTTGAAAAGTTGTAGCATGTTAAAGTCACAAATAAGTGAAGCTCGAACTATATAGCGCCTGAAGGACGCTGAAAATGTTGTGTTCGAGTTGGCGGATTTGTGTTCTTGAGACCAAGGAAGTCAGAAAATCAGAAGACTGATCGTCGTCGGGACCGTCAGTGGTGAAACCAGATGGGGGTGGTGCCATGTATGTCCCTTGTCGAGGACGGATCCCCGCAAGGTCGTTTAAATATCTCAGTGTAGTCGGGAAACGTTAAAATATGAAGTAGTCCACAATAGGTTGTCGCTCTTGTGGTTTACTTGATATTTTGATGTAACAATGAGGGCAGATCCTGCAGTAAATCCCCCAAATTTTCCAATTTCACACCTAAAAACCCAAAATGCGCGCCGAAAATTTTGAATTTTGCTCTCGACGATCTTACGGCACTCCGTCTTCCTTGTCGGGGCTTCAGGCTGCAGTCCTACGTAGGGAAGTTTGGACCAGTCAGTGGCGTAGCTAGGATGTTTTTGTTTAGTGGGGGCTCTGGGGGCTGGAGATTTTTGTGGGGGCTCCCGTTTACTATCTAAGCGGGGCGCCACCATGAGTTGGTGCGGAACGTACCATGAAAATTTGAGATTTTAATACAACCCAGATCGCCAGAAATGACACTTGCAAGGCCTGATAGTAGCCATCAAGAAGTGCAATTTTGGTGAAAAAAAATGTAAGTTTGATGTTCTCTTATTCTCAAACACATTTCTGTGACGACGGATTAGCTCAGCTGACCGGACTTGGGGTCCGAGGATTGCAAGATTGAATCCCGTTTACTATCTAAGCGGAGCGCCACCATCCGTTTGTGCGGAGCGTACCAAGAAAATTTGAGATTTTAATAGGCCTACATCCCAGATCTCTGGAAATGGCACTTGCCAGGTTTGAAAGCAGCCATCAAGATGTGCAATTTTTTGTGAAAAAAATGTAAAGCTTGATTTGATTTTATTCTCAAACACATTTCTGTGAGGACGAATTAGCTCAGCTGGTCGGACTTGGGATCCGAGAATTGCACGTTTGAATCCCGTTTACTACGGTATCTAGGCGGAGCACCACCATGGGTTGGCGCGAGCGTTACCAAGAAAACTTGAGATTTTGAAACACTCCCAGATCTCCGAATTTATTCAAAATTATTCAGGTCATATATGGTCAATATTGAAACCCAGTGGCGGATCCAGGATTTGGCAAAAGGGGGGGGGGGGGACAGGTCATAGTGGTTTGTATAAAGTCCGATCTTGGGGAAGGGTCTAAGGAGAGGGGTGTCCCCGAGGCAGTACCAGGGTATTTTGATAGGGGGCAAAGCATGTGATGAGTAATCGCAGTCCTGGGGGAGGGGTCTAAGGGGAGGGGGTGTCCCCCTCCCCTTTGAGAAGTTTTTGTTAATTTAAGGTTGCTCAGATGCAAAATGGTGATGCCTTTAATATATTTTTGAACTGATCATATATCGCAGGAAAGTGTTCATAATTTAGTGAATTTTAAATTTTACCCTAAATTCACAGTACATTCCATTAAAATAAATTACAAGGCTTAAATAAGACACTACTGGGTAATATTGCAGCAAGTTATAGTTAAAAGCCTGATGTTGTCGAAAATATTCCTCTAAATATTAAAGAATTCTGAAATTCCCTTGAAAGTAGAAGCAGTGCTCCCAATGCTGTGGGCCTGGCCGGTAATAGACTGAAGTTAGCAATCCATTAATACAGCGCTCATGAGTAACTCCTTGCAATGCCCAGAGAAAGTTACTGAGGCCAATATAAGCCAAAATGTTATCAGCTGAATGTCAGTAGCAGAGTTATTAACATAATTATTTTCTGAGGTAGAAAATAATGAACAAATTTGAGTTTCACTCTGACACATCTCATAGGCCTATTTCATTGGAATAGGGCCTTGTCCTTTGTTTTATGAAGTTGAAAAAAAAACTTCAAAATTTTTTGGAAGGGGGGGGTCCGGGCCCCCTGCCCCCCCTAAATCCGCCCCTGAAACCTGCCCTCTTCTCTATTACAGAATTGTGTAAAAATATGAAAACAATACAGGAGCTTGCCATTCGGCACGGAATTCGTATTGCTCAAGAAAAGACACACCGACTTGAGAAATTACAAAAAGGCCCTTCGGACTCGAAACTTGGAGATCGAAAGCATTTCAAAAAGTACACGGTGCTTTCATTCGTTCTATGGCTATCTAGAGGAAGGGGAAAACTAACAACCTTCTTTGGGCAAGAAAAGTATCGTGCTGAACAGAAAGTGATACAGGCCATCCACGATACTGATGGTAGTATTGTGCATAAACAGAATGAAACAATGTCCGTTTTTTACTCATTGGTATAGCCAACTCTTCGCTGAGCAGTGTAGTTATAATGAGTTGCTATTGGAGGACTTTGATAAATGTTTATGCACGTCAGTCACTTTCTGAGGATGATAAAAATAGCTTGGATTATCCTATTACCTTAGAAGAGGTTAAAAAAGCAACTTGTTTGGCAGCTAGGAATAAGGCCTCAGGAAGTGCTGGTCTCTCGCGTAGGGTCCGCCCTATATTGTCCCCCATCTCACTGGTCCCCCATTTAGCTTGATTCGTCTCATTAGTCCCCCTCCTCATATGTCCCCCTCCTCATTATTCCGTCTCATTAGTCCCCCACTCATTATTTATTCCATCTCATTGGTCCCCCATCTCATTGATCCCCCATTACATTGGTTCCCCATCTCAATGGTCCCCATCTCATTGGTCCCCCATCTCACTGGTCCCCCCATCTCATTGTTCCCCCGGGTTCGGGTTAGGGGACCAATGAAAAAGGGGACTAATGACACGGGGAACCAATGAGACCCGGGACTAAGTGAAGTGGGGGACCAGTGAGATGGGAAACCAGTGAGACAGGGGACCAGTGAGTCGGTGGCTATAGATTTATCAATCTCACATGAGTTTCATACAAAGTTTGCCAATATGTCAAGTATTGATTTAACTGATGTATCATTAATGAAATCTTTTGTAAAGGTAGGTAATCTAAAAGTCAGCTTACTGGTTTTGTTACTCTTCCTCAAAAATTGGGATAAAATGGTTCCAACTAATAGGCATCCCATTAGTTTATTGAATGCAGACTTCATAAAGCACTTGCAAAAACATTACAGATCAGACTCAGCAAAGTAATGCCTTTGACTGTTAATAAACAACAATTTTGTTCCGTGCCTGGAAGATCCATGAATAACAATCTTTTGTTAATCAGAAACATCATAGATTTTTGACCATTTCAATTGAAAATTCCTTTCAAGGGTTCTACAGAAACTTCATTTTGGCGAAAACTTCCGCAAGTAGGTATCTATTTTTTATAAGGCCATTTACAGTCAATTACTTATTAATGGAAGCTTCTCTCATCCTGTTCATATTGAGCGGGGTTGGGGGTTGGGGGGTTGGGGTGACACCAGGGGCGTCAATCCGTATTCAGATGTGGGGGGACGGGGGACATACATGACTTAGCACAAACCAATCCCTTTGGTTTTGAAGAGGGGGCGTCTTCCTAAAGGCCCTTTCCTCCCCCCTCCCCGCCTTATGATGGCTGACGTTGTCCTATTCTAATAAGAATTATCATTTCAAAGTTAACATAACCATCATAGATGATCTGCCAGGTGAAATACACGGAGTCCACGGGATAACATCAAGATGCTATTTTCACCATGTCCCAAAATATCTGAAACAACGCTTCGCAGCGTGGATCATTGTCGGAGACCATGGACCCGACCAGGCCAGTTACTAGGGTGATATATTTGGGGGTGTGAAGGTCCAAAATTCCAACCGGCTGGATGTATTTTCCAACTGAGTGGAGGCGTTTAAATTGCACTTTGTTATGCGCTCTGCGTTTTGTATACAGCAGTGGGGATCCTTCCTTTGTCACTACATAAATGAGTCGTCTAAGGGGAGGGGGAATCCCACCCCCTTTGAAAAACTTTTGTTAATTTAAGGCTGCTTAGGTGCAAAACGGTGCTATCTTTGAGATATTTTTGGAGCTGATCGTACATGGCTGGAAAATGTCCATAATGTAGTGAATTCTAATTTTCCGACTGGCTGGATGTTTTTACTAACTGCAGTGGCGGCGTGTAAATTGCACCTTTTTATTCACCCTGCGTTTGTATACAGCAGTGGGGATCCTTCCTTTGTCACTATATAAAGGTGTCATCCTGGGGGAGGGGTCTAAGGGAAGGGGGCGTAGCCCTCCCCTTTGAGAAATTTTTGTTAATTTAAGGTTGCTTAGATGCAAAATGGATATCTTTGGGATATTTTTGGAGCTGATCGTAGTATAGCAAAGGTGTGAAGGATTAGCAAGGGCGTTTTCAGAATACTTTGTAGTCGTAAGTGTATTAACAATCACCATCTGCAGGCGCGGATCCAGAAATTTTGAGGGGGGCCAAGATGGAAAATTTCATGTGCACCGAAGGTGCACCACGAGCGCAAAGCACGAGTTCCTATGCGTGGTGTACAGGGGCCCGCGATAGGGCCCCTGCGAAGTCCAGGGGGCGAAGCCCCCGGAAGCTCTCGCAGTATTTTATTTTAAGAGCACAGAAATCGGCTCCAGTTCTTATGTCAGTGAGATTTTATACCTTTTCATATTGCATAGAAATTGATGTGTATGGCTCACGATAAGTTACTATATGTACCTGCAGAAGTTCCGAAGAATCTAAGTTATCTTAAAACTTACACGCCAACATTATGAACCTACGCAGGTAACTTGAAATGATTTTTGCCATAATGAGTGTTTTATTTTCGTTTACGGTATTCAGGTATAGGACGTCAGATGAAACAATTGTTCGTGAAAATTTGAATTTACATTTAAAACCATTGCTATTACAAACGGTGTCAATTCCCTTTATGTGTTTCTATCAATTAGAAGGTGGCTTCGATACTAAGTTTTCAGTTCTCATAAGAAGAGGAGGGTGAAGAAATGAATATCAGTTGCTTTACATCCTTATTATACTCTGAAACTCTGAAATCACGTTTGTGCACACAAATAATTGGCTTAAGGTAGAACCCCACCAATGAGTAATGCGAATACTTTTTGGTCCTTATTGATAGTAAAAGGAGCAATTCAAGGCTAAAACTGGGCAGATCAAGCGAAAATCAAGAAATATTGAGAAGACTTTGCAAAAATCGTGAAAGATTTCAAATGATTTTTGGTAAAAAGTGATAAAAATAAATCCATCACTCAATAAAAACGTACCTCTCTCAGTAAGCGTAAACAATTGCGCGCGAAGCGCGCCGAAAATTTTCGGTATAGAGCCTCCCGGGAGCTCTGCATTAATTGTACCCTGAAAAGGGGGACCAACAGGACTCTCACAACCTGACATCCATATCGGAGGAGAGATGATATATCACCTTGTCTTTTTAGGTATAGCAAGAAGGATGGTGGACAGGCAAAATTCGTTTCAGAAAAGATTTTCGTCGTTATTGAACGTCGCGGTAAAATGTTTGGAAAATAAGCAACGGCAATTACGTAATTTCAATCTTTCAAACCATGTGCTAGACTAGATTAGTCAAAGATTCCATAATGATGAGAGCCATACAGAGAAGGAGAATGTACTTTTTAGAAAAATGTTTGCATTGGAATAATTTCTTGCGTCATAGCTTTGTCAATGGTATATGAAATCGGGTGTAAACCCCGCCGTATGAGCGCGAAGCGCGCCGAAATTTTGAATAAAATATTAGTCCATGACAAAACCTGCATTCAGAAGCTGCATCGGACACTGTCACTTTCCCACCAACCTATGCTATTCAGAAACGAATCTTCTGACCGAGAATTCTTAAAAAGCACTTTTGCTCCTTTGTTCCCCCGTGAGTAGTTACCGAAAGCTATTGATAATAAGGACAACTCTGACACATGGCTTGACGCTAGCGGAGACTGCAAAACTTTGGAATTTGTCAAGAATTTCCAAAACTTATGATAGTTTGAGAACAGTTTGTGAAAGAAAATGGTAAGAACAAATAAACCAATCATCAAAACTACGTCTCACCCTCCACCCTCCACAGAAATCTGTAGCTTATAAAACGACTTTGGGACCATTTTAAAAATTTTCAAGATTCGATGGGGGAGGGGGACGCACGTCACCCATTGCCCACTGTGCCGACGCCACTGTCTGTAGCTTAAAAGCCTTTGAGTTCATTTTAAAACTTTTCAGACAGTAGTCGAAATCGAATAGGGTATGCACGCCGCTACTTTGCCTGCAACAGCTGGTGCCACTGTGCACAACAGCACGTCACCTGACAGCTTGTCTTTTGTATTCACTCTGCAAGTTCTTTGGCGAAATCTTTGCCTCTCAATCCCTCTATATTACAAAAACTTTCACTCCTTAACACAAAATTGTCACTAATTTCAGTGCAGCTAGCAGGGCCGATATTGCATATGTCACGATGTTTACTGATCTAGATCTTAAGTCAAGGATCATTACTCAGCTATTCACCTGTTTTCGAACATTGTAGCCTGGTAGCATCTCCTTTCGTTGCCAACCACTGTGAAAGATATCTAAAGAGATAATCTAGCTATAGCTCCACCCAACCCCTACGTTCTTATAGACACTTTTATTAATTTTTTGCTCTTAATTTTTCTTTCTCCTTTTCTTTTTTTTTTTCTTCCTTTTTTCTCCTTTCGTTTTTTTTTCCGTGGCGAGGGGACGGGCCCCCCAGGTCCCCCTGGATTCGCGCCTGCACCATCTATACCGATAATGGCTTCGGCGAAGCGCTCGGTAAAATTTTTTGAAAAATGTTTAATGGCAGCAACGTACTTTCAACCTTTCACAAGGGGGGCACGCAGTATGTTGTGTGACCGCTGGCCTGGGGAGGGGTTTAAGGGGAGGGGTGCCCCTCCCCTTTGAAATTTTTTGAAAAATTACGTGTCCTTACATGCAATCTGGTGCCACATATGTTACCTTTTGAAGTAAAATTTGTGTTAAAAAATTTACGTATTTTTAGGAACTAAAAAATAGGCATCAGTGAGGGGGCGTGGCCCAATGGGGTGTCCCCATCCCTTTTGAAAATTTTGAAAAATTCGGTGTCCTTTCATGCAATCTGGTGCCAAATATGTCACCTTTTGAAGTAAGTTTGTGTTAAAAAATTTACGTATTTTTAGAAACTTAAAAAAAGTCGGAATCAGTGAGGGTGGGAATGGTCGAATGGCCCTCCCCACTAATTGAATGATCCCATATTGATGCGAGGCCCCTACAGATGTTTGGAGATGTATGTCTGTTTTCGGAAAGTGTTGTGATCAGAAAAATTCCATGTATAATTACCTTCTTAATGGTCATGAGAAGGAGTGCAAACCGTGACGCATGCGCGCTAAGCGCGCCGAAATTTTGCCATTCAATAAGATTTCCCTGACGAAATCTACATTCAGAATCCGCATCGAGGCACTTAACAATTGCCCAACAAACCTACATGTCATTCATAAAGCCAGTCAAATAGAGCCACGACACTACTCTTTCACGCAAATGTGTGGGGGGACATTTGATATTGTGTCCCCCACCCATCGAAATGTGGGGGGACGTGCCCCCCCCCCGGATTGACGCCCATGGGTGACACTGGTGTGTCCTTTACCTTCACTTTATGCTTTGTTTACTGAGTCCACTGCTTGCTATATTAACCGATGTGACAATATTTGTGGTTTTACCGTCCCTGGAGGCATCTTGTGTAGCCACCAGTGTTTCAGACATTGAAATGTATTCTAGGAATATTCCAGTGACATTTTCAGAGGATCCCCAATCAAGGCAAATCAGAATTTTCCATCACATGCCCTTCAAACCCTACACCCATAGCTTGTTCATAACTCAAGATATTCCTGTTTAAAGATATTTATTCTTCTCGCAACAGACTTCAAGTTGCTTCAAGGTTAAAAAAATGTTATGTAATACCGGCAGATTGCTTCCAAAATGTTTCGTTGCTCATTAAAATTGAAATGTTTCATTTCTCCTTGAAACTTGACACCATTGAAACATTGAACAACATCCATTTAAGACTGAGCATAAATTTTTTGAGACTGAAGGTTACAACTCTAAAAGTGTCTGCATACTTCATTTACATGTGTCAAGATTATAAAGAAATACACAAGGTGTTCAATTAGTCTGCCTGTATGACATCACAGATTTCCCATAATGCAATCCACTGCTGTGAATTGAATATTTTTTAAAAAATTTGTAACTTCTAGATACAACGTGTTATTGAGATGGAATTCAGTTACACCAGTAACAGAAAAAGTTCCCTGATTTAATGAAACTCTCGTATTTTGTTCCTGGAATACCCCTTTAAATTGTTCCAATAAGCCACTAGGGCTTCAATTAATATGAGAAAGACTAAAGGTTTAAAGCTTGGGGGGGGGGGGGTGTTGCCACCCGTCCATGGGTGTAGATCCTGGGAGGGATTGGGGGATATCCCCCAACATTTGACTTGGGGGGATGGCCCACTCCCATGTAATCATCTCCCCAATTGTTACAGTCTACAGATATGTGTATACTGGATAGTACATTTTTATTCATTTTCTGAGACATTAAAACCCAGGACGCCCCTGGACCCCAGCGGGGCTTTGCCCTTGGACACCACCAGGGGCCCTAAGGCAGGCCCCTAGACCCCACCCATCATAGGCTTCGCGCTTCTCGCTCACCGCGGTGCGTATGCTTTGCTTTCGCATTTTCTAGATTTGCGATATTTCTCCCCATCTCCCCAAAGTTGAAAAGAATCTACGCCCCTGCACCTATCTGTTACAGAACAACACTAAATGGATCATTCAAGGTATCAACTATATAAGAAGGGCAAGGGGGGTAATTTAGTTAAAGGGCAGATTACCTTACATTCCCCAACATTTATTCCATATCCGTATTATTTTGCTAACTTGTGACTTTACTCTTTGCAATAACTCCATTCAATGAAACGATACTTGTAGCAAGTGCACAAATACAAGTTCTAGTTGCAAGTTTACAAGTTTGATGGAAGATGTGGTATCTTTGACTAATGATTTATCGAGAACAGCACATCGGATTTTTGAGAGCAGATTTTGCTGGAATGTTAATTTAGGTCAAGTCTGACCTCACCAGATCAAAACTAAATCTTCCTTTTAACCAATTCTGTAGGTATAAACCAAAGACATCCTTACATATTAAAGGTAATTATTCACAATGAGGAAAAACATAAATATCTGCATCAATAAAGTAGAACCAAAACAGTAATCCAGTTCAAGCAAATCGGTTTGTAATTAGAATCTATTACTATGCATTACATCCGAATTTGTATGTAAACTTCATCCTTAGTTACAATACGACTACTGATCACTCACAAGAGATCAAACCTTGTATTTATTATCTTCCATTTGAACTTATGAGGTTGAATTCTGAAAAACATATCCTTCTCAAATGAGATCTGATCTGATCAAAAACATCACTCATATCAAATTGCTTCCACTCCACACTATGCAATCGACAATATCTTTCATCCGATACGTAATAAAGTGTTTACAATTGCAAATTGACCCGGATATAACAGTTACTAACATTCACACACATGGTTTCTTTTGAGAGAATGAATATGGAACTGAGATGCTCATGTTTACACTGCAAAGAGACCCGTATCAAGGTAATATTAACACAAAAATGACCTGAATTTAACAAATCTATTGAACTGTCTGCCTGTGGTAATGTATGAAGCGGGAATATTGCATTCACATCACTTTGAAATTGTCCTACATTAAAATATTAGATACACCGAAATTATCTGAAAGTATGTCACCTACACCTTTTCAGAATTACAGCTTTGGATGAAAAAGGCAGGAAAAACTTGTGTTTATGGTTACAAATTGCCCTTCCCTTTCCCCTGCAGACCAAACTACTCTGAAAGCTTGTGAGAGGGTTGCCCGCTTGGCAGACATGTATTACTCCTGCACCTATATTGGCTGCACTTGTAATACCACTATGAGTATGTACATCAAAAGAGGAGTACATATTTGACACCTGCTATGAAGGTAAGAGTGAGAGGGCTTCAACAGGCCCGTAGCCAGACAAGGTGCTGAAGGGGAGCGAAAAAGCTTCTAGGGGGGGGCAAAAAATTTTCCAGAGGAGGCGAACATACTAAAATGCATTATGGCAATGCTAATTTTTGACCTTCTAAGGGGGGCGAAAATTTTCCATGGGGGGCTTTGCCCCACTTGGCCCCCCTTAACTACAGGCCTGGGCTTCAAAGTTGCCCTGGATCAACCAAACGTTATCATGAATACTTCAATGTGGAGCCTGCCATGTAATTCGAAAAAACTTGTGTTTGCACTGTGAAATGTGTTTCATACAAATCTGACCTTGCTTCATCAGGATGGGGAAATTATCTGCAATTTGCAACACATTATTACAAGACTAAGTTGACACATTGTGGGAAAGCTATGAAGCAGGGACACAAATTATACTTCAGGAACAATAACTAAGACAAAAATTTAAATTAGAAGACGGCAAGAAAAGACGTAAACCTTTCCCATATATCACCTTGACAATGTCTTATTCCTCCTGACTGTTGTTCATATCAAATCAAACTGGCAGAGTTAAAGTGTTTTGAGCACTAAATGAGTAAATCCAGCCAGCAAAAGTCGTATAATGACACCCTGCTACGCTAACCCAAGCATTGTGTTTTTTAATTATTCGTCGATATAGCCAAACTGCTTTTATCTTCATCAATAAAGACACCAACAAAGGATTCTTACTTCATTTGCATGGGAGGCTTTTACTGCTAGCACCTGTGTGCGATAATAGACCTTATGTATATGATGTCACAGAACAAAAAGTGTGCCCCCAAAGCAGGCAAGCGCATATTATTGCAACTTACACCAACAAATGCAAACAGCTGATTTGTGTACCAGTAGGATGTGCCTATACTGTAAGTTTACTAAGCGCACCTGCAAAGTCCATGTCGTGCGTGCAGTGTAATTCATTGTTAAGTAGTCAAAATGACTAACCCTGGGCAATTCTCACCCTTAACATTTGCCTCCATGAAAACTCCTCCTCCGCTGCCTCCTTGAAGAAAAAATAAAACAATTCACATGGGTAGAAATTGTTGGGTGGTATTTGTCTGGGTGGCATTTGTCCAGGGGAACTGTCTGAAAAAGTCACACATTTATAAAGCTAAAATCAAATTACACAATACACTGATCTAAATCGATGCACATTTTCAATTCCTGGGCTTGATGCAGATCACATTTCCAATTTGTTGCGATGATATCTCATTCAAGTCTACATCCAAACATTATTAATATTTTAGAGAGCTTAGACAGTAATACATTACGAACTGAATCTAACATGGGAGTGTTAATTTTATTTTAAAATGTGTGATGATTGAATACCCACAGAATATGCCAAAATGTTAAAAAGGTGCTTTGTAATAGTTTTGTACAATACATCAGCTGCTGAAAGTATTCACACATGCCATATAGCAAGATTAATTTAAGTTTTTAAGTGACAAAACTCATAAAAAAAATATCAAACACTGCAGGCATTTTTAGGTTAAATCTCAAACTACACTGCCTTTTTCTGTGTGTTTAGAGGCTTAATAAAATGTATTTATAATACTGTTAAAATGATGCTGTGTCTTTTTACATAATTGACACATAAAGGTTTGTAACATTTTAAGAACATCAACTTGCTTCTTTTGTAATATAACAAAACACACAACCAGGTTGTACACTTTATAACTTGTACAGTACAATAATGTTGTTTACTAATGCATATTCATCCTATGAATATTCAAATTTTCTTTACATGTTAAACCTTGATTGCTATTGTACTATCACCCTCAAATGAATTTTAATGGCCAATGCACCATATGTTTAGATATCAGTTACATCAAAATGATTTTGAAACACCCTGGCACAGGTACTGTTCTTGGAATGGACAGTGAACACCAGTACACCATTTTGGTAGAGCCAGGGTCCACAATCAAAAGTGTGTGTTCATGTGTGTGTGTTTTTTTTTGGGGGGGGGGGGATGTGTCCGGCCCATCAATCTAACTACTCCCTCAAGGACCAAGGGTTGGAGAATTATCTAACAGGCACAAAGGGCCCTGTGTTTAAGGACCTATTATGACAATTGTGGAGTACAAATCAAAGCTTATTACATGTCAACATAGTTTTACTTTCATTCCTTCACAGGCCTATTGCAGACAGCTAGGAAACACAAAGCAGGCTTGACTGGATCAGTGTCTACACAATGTAGTCTATGTCTTTCTATATAGACAGTATTTTTCACAAGTTACAGTCGTTTCCTGTATCAACATATTTTTCAGGGTGGAGTCAGTAATTTCCTCATTACATCATTGAATTTTTCTCTTTTGTATTGTATAGGCGTTCTTCACCGACGTCACTGCATTGTGCATCTCCCTCTTTGACGGCCAGGCATCCATAGCACAACAATTGTAACTAAGGTCTCATTGTGCGCGCGTATTCATAACACACCTTTTGTGCATGAGTAGTGACAGCCAATATGCTAAAATGGAACACGCATGTTCTACTTCATTTTACAATGCCTTTATTAACAATTAGCAACACGATTTGACCTTCCAGAGTGATTTTATGGGGGATATAATACAATTATATGATGTCCTCCTCTCTCCCCACATAAATTTCATGTGTTTTGTGCTTGGATATATACCCCCCACCCCCAAGGATCACTGGTCATGGGTAGGGATTGTGAATCCATTTTCACCAAGTGCCAATCAGCCAACAGTGATCTCCCATTTCTATTGCTGCAGTCACAAATGGACCGGTGAATCTTGCACCTCAAATACAAACTTTGCAAAGAAAGAAGAGCTTATGAAGTGATACAGGGCAAAATCTTCTATAAAATGGCTGCATCTGCATTCTTGTGTATTTCTGGAATGGGATCAGTTCTAATTTTTCATAAGAGAGCATCATTCTTACTTGCAAACACTTTAACAAAGAATTCTAGTAAATCCTAGAATACACTTCACTTGGAAAATGTGAAACTGCAGGAAACATTAATGATACATGATGTGACAGAATATTAGAGCCACACTGTCAATCTCTTTCAATAAACATACCCAGTTCTTACCATAATCTAGCAAGTCCTCCTAACACTGTTCTTAATTTTGGTACATATGATATGAGTTAAATTTTATCCCATTTTTCTCAACACACAAAATAAAAAAAAAACCTGTTCTTTGGCATGTTTCAAAACTGTGAGTGACACTGGACAATGTGCAATATCAGAAACCCAACACTGTAAACTTTGGAAGCAAGATTTTCAAAGCAGGATATTTAGTGGGTTATATGCTAAAATACAGTAAATGTGGTATAAGTATGAATGTTTTATTACATACTTTGGGAATTTTAAGTTAAATTATCTTCTTTTTCCCTAGCTTCTTTCTTGACAGAGCCCCCCCCCCCCCTGAAAAAAAGGAAACTGCAGTATTGGCTTTTGTGCTCTGAGCATGTGAAAGGTCATAGCTGTACACTGATTATTGGCCATATCTGGTGGACTACCCAGCTCTCAAACTACAAGGGAAGTGAAAACATAAATCCCTCAAATGTTTATAGCTACTAATGCAATCATTTAATACCTTGAACACTTTCAAGTGTAGGAAGACACTCCACAGCAAAACATAGAAGAACAATACCAATGCAAATTAGTTTACAAAGATATTCCAAAATATTTTAATTTGAGTGATAATCTTATCCTTTGACTGCTGATAAAAATTAATTTGAATGAAGCTTTCATAAGTGCAAACATTTTTTTTTTACCAAAGTGGTAGTGGTGGTTTCTCAAGATACCTCTTCTGTCCCCACTAGCGACAATAGCTGCTTGACAGCAATACCCTAACACCTACTAGTTTGAAATTAATACACTACAAAATGTACTTACTTTGAAATTTTCTTTCCCTATTTGGTGCTTTACAAACTGTTACAAGGGATCTTGGGATAAATATGATCTCTTTACACCAGTTTTATCAAGATGTGATGTATTACTCTTTGGTATGTTTCAATACCTTTTTTTATTATACTAAGATGCTTGTTCAGCAAAAAAGTTTTCCCATTATAATGCTCTGAACATCAAATTCTCTACACATATATTTCTTTGGAAAAAGGTCATTTCATAGAAATAAAGAATACTGGCAATAAGCAATAAACATAAGATATTTACCTTATATGTTACACTCTTTAGCACCAAGTGCTCGTAACAATTGCTCAGAAGGGATATGAATTTTGACAAGTTATAGCTCTCCCCTCAAAATGCTGAAACAGTAGTATCATTGTCTAATAACAGAAAAATGCTTCATATAGTATAATTTCTTGAAGAAAATACACTTCTCTGCTAGCTTTCAACATCCTCATACTTGAATACATTTCCTGAAATCAAAATGGTCAACCTCTACAAAGAAGATGTTTCTCTCAGCAAACTTGAGGGAGACTTATAAGATGTCCTGAAACCCTCTGAACGAGGGAGCTGGATTCCACCTCCCTGCTCTGATCTACTTTCATCATTCATTCAGGACAGGAGATATTTCAGAGCCATGACCTGGTATTCCAATTGACCAAAAGGAAGCCAAATTTAACAAGGAGTTGCTCTATGGTATATACCTTCCTTAGAAGATATGACATCTTTACAAAACACCAATGTACAGAAGCCACATCACTTCTCACGCTCATCATTTGTTTCTTCGTTCTTCTTCCAATGTTCAACCTTTCCAGTCACCAATGTACAGAAGCCATGTTGTGTCACTTCTCAGACCTGTCTCTTGTTAAGTCACTGTTCTTCAGTGAGAGCCCCTGCTTCATCCTCGCCTTCACTGTCCAACTGTGAAATAGAAATGATTAATACTGGTTTGCTTGCACTTTAGAGATAAAACACATCTATCAATGGTCCCATGCATAAAAGTTTGCAGAGTTAGACATGAACTACACGTGAGTAGTAAATGCCAGCACAAAAGAATAAACACAATAAGGAACTGGATGATCTTAGATCACTGGGAATTTGAAAGCCCGGCAAAAATGAGATAAAAAGTAAATCTGACATATCTTACCGCTTCCAGGTCCATTTCGTTGAAAATAAAGAACCTAAATGAATGTCTGAACACAACAAGAAGGATGAGGAAAAATGGAAAAGCAATGGCGATGATGGAATTCTTAACAACCCAGAGAAGAGCCAAGCACATGACCTGAATTAATGTGAAGATGTGAATTTTCCAAAGTTTGACCTGAAATGACAGAAAAAGAGAAAGGCATTATTGTCACAATGTTCTGATATTTGGCAAAAGCAAATAGAAGCAGCATAATTATTCTTAACCTCATTTTGGGTAATGCACCAAGGTTTTATGCAATATGGGAACCACAACATACACAATAGTATATTCTGCCTCCAATATGTCAATGGGGGAGGGGGGTAGCTGAGCACCGTTGCCACAAGTTTTAACGATTTTGTGAATTTAATGTCACAAATTTTTCTCTTAAAAGTGTACATTCTACCTGACTGAAGGGCTTCTGACTCCCATCCTACACCACAATTCATTACAATGCACCACAGACACTTATTAGGTAGAGTGTAACATGTAAACAAGTCCTTTGTAACACAAATTCTGGCTGGGTACTTGAGTCAACGTCAATAATACTTTAGTGTACTATTGGCTATCGTGGCATCATCACAACTATGTTTGTTGTCTCTCTGCCATGTTGGCCGTAAAGTGGTCATACATCTCCTTTCTTCCTTGGCCGGTGTGTATATATTATAGGTACACCCATCAGCCATGCCCTAGATCTGTGCACAGACCCTAGGTCAGAAAGCTCTTTACAGAAATGTGTTGACCATTGCATGGTCATGTGGCATGGTAATACCAGTGAAGATAGAGTCCAAGGACTAAGTTACCTCTATCCCACTAATTAATTAATGCAAGAAAAGTACAAGAAATTACAGCAACTATTTGGAAACAGATTAGCTCACATTTCGTATAAAATCTGCATCGGGGTGATGTTTGCTTGGCATAAAGAAGACTTTTATTCTCTCAATAAGAGATAGACCACTCAAGGAGATGATTCCAAGATACAAAAAAACTCCAAGAAGGACGGCAATTGGTATGTGTTCCAGTAAATTAGATGTAAATGCCAAAAGACCTGTCAAAGAAGATAAAATTGCCACTTCATAAGTTGAAAGATGTGTCATACTATTTGAAATACTATTTACAATAGAATAGCTCTCCAAAGTACGATGTACTCCGTAATGCACTCTAATTACAGTCCATTTTTTCTCAGATTACATAAGTGTGTAATACAAGTACGATATTTTGTCATATCAGTCCAATAAAAGTGTCAGTGAAATGAATTGAGTACCGAATATACTTGCACTACCCACATAATAGTACCAATTCAGTTTCAATTTGTTTCAGGGTCAGAAAGTATAAACTTGGGTTCATCAAGGATCCAAAACCAGATTGGTCTTGGATGGACACCTGAAACATATGTCTTCTCTTTTTGACTAGAGCTAGAGGGTAACAAAGCAGGGGTGTACTAATACCCCTCTCATTCCTATTCCTAGGACCACCATTTTACATCTCAATCTGAAGGACTTGAATGTATCTTAAGTCTTTAGCCACTTTTCCCAAGGATGGGGATGGTGGAGGATCCCTACTCCGCATCACTGCTGAACAGAGCAAATGCAGGATGACTTCCTGAATCAGACAACTTCCTGAGATGGATGACAGATGCCCAATTTAATTTACCATCATCATAACTGTGAACAGCTATGCTAAACAAGCAAACTAAGTCCCCATAAAATTTCCAAATGGTTCCACTGGGATTTGATCCTGGGACCTCTAGGCAGTGGATTCAAACCACCAGGCCAACCCATCAACTAATGTAAATTCAAACAGAGATTTCTTTACAAACTTATGTCAGATCATAACTCCCACAACTTTACTTCATGTGCAAACTAAATGACATATGTTGGTATTCTAGCTCTACATCAAAAATCTAGAGGGTTACATTTAATGTGCAGCATTCTCATCTTTTGCATGCAGAATTGCTTTATTTTGATATTACCTTTTTGAACACACAATAATGCAAACATGTATTTTAGTTTCAAGGATTTTTATTCTAGAATTAAGTAAAAAATCTGCATCAGATTCATATCATTAAAGACAGATTTGCATCACCCCAAGTATGACTTTTAGATGGGGGTTACCAAAAGTCTCAACTGGTGACTACTCTTTGATTGATATCAGAGTTACAAAATTCAAAAGATGCAGAGCAGCTCATATTACACAGCATGCACAGAGAATGTTTTAATTACACATGGTATCTTTTACGCTCACCAGGATGGGCACTTGAGCAGTAAACTGTTTGTGTCTGCCCAAGGAGAAGCAGTAAAGACAATTATGGGCGGGGCTTACCACCAAGTAAAAGTCATACTTGGGGTGATGAAAATCCCTCTTTAAGATTAGAGCTATGTGATATCAGTAAAACTGATCTTGGTGATATTACACTGGCTAGCTCTAACCAATTATTACTGTTTCTATGTGTACAACTGTGTGCTACAATTCTCTTGTGAATGATGAAATCTGCTTGAAGTCAATTAATTGAAAGTTGGGCTGGTATCTTGTAATACATCTTGGCCATGTTTTATACCCTACCAAAGGTAAATATCAACCCCCTAACAGTAAAACAAAGATTTAGTATACTCACCTATACAAAAACTGACAAGAAAATTTGTCAATCTTTGATCTATAATGTAATCTAGTTTGGGCTTTACTCCTGGTGGATTTTTTCTGGTCATAACACTTAAGCTCTGTAAATGAGAGACAGTCCGGATGGTGGCTGCACACATCCAGGGTACCCCAAACAGACCAGAAACTGCTGAGAGCATTCCCATAAGGAAGAGATCTAAATGGAAGCCTGTTCCTTTTTTCAGTCTATGTTCCTTCTTCCCTACAAGCATCCTGTTGAAGTGCATGAAAGTAAAGATGAATGTTGAAAAAGAGTAAACCAAACCATGCAAAATGGAGCAGTCAGGCATAATGGTAAAAGTAGCAGTCGAACACTGAAGGGAACAAGCAGTCACCAAGAACTTATTGTCAAGCAACAGCTAAATTTCACAAACATCCTTTTATTTCCCTTCAAGTATCTTCATGATATCTCAGGACATAAATATTGCATATTCAAGATAAACCGTGGACTTACTCAGTCTGCATGAATTTCACAATTCACAACTCAGTGAGAAATATATCGCAACATTATTCTCAAGAGCCATTCATAAAAAAGGACACCTGGGCAAACTAATCCAAACTGGGTTGACTGCATTGAGGAAACTCTGAGAAACAAGCATTTGACAGCTTTTGGGACCTCATAAGGTTAACAACTGGGTTAGAGCCTGAAGACCAAACTCTCCTTGTCAATCATCGAAGATAACTTCTGTAATCAACAATTTTGGGCATGGCTGGTTAGCTGATTATTTGCATGACTTCTTCAGTGGAGAAGGATGTGGTAGCCACAAGCACCAGCTCTAACTGTATTCATTGTCAAATTGGCCTTTGTGCATTATTAATAGCATTACATAAGAAACTTGAGCAGCCAACTGGCCGGCAAAGCAAGCAAATCAATTAGTCTGTTAGTAAGCTTGACAAAAAGCAAGTTGGGTCACCCAGGCTTCACTGTGGCAAGCAATAGGAGGCACTATAAAGTTGTAAATAAGATATGATAAAGCCAGGTTAAGACCTTTATTGTACTATCTATAGCTATGGAACTCCCATTTGCTTCCCCTTAGCATGGAATTCCTTTTATGCATAATTTTCACACGATACATTAAAATATTACAGTATTGTATGTTGCCCAAATTATGAGATTAATTTTTGTATGCTGGCTATAAATTGCACATTGCAAAAAAGGAGTGGTAGGGGCAAAAAAGGAGTGGTAGTGTGCTCATTAGGGAGATGGGAGGTTGCAGTTATTCCCTACACTTTAAATTGTATTTGGGTATTAAAGCACAGTCAATTTTGGAAACAGATTTGTTTCATGCTAGTCAAGAAACTGCATTTTTCTGCCAAACTGACAGAGAGCCTTAACAAACGTGATGTGACCATTCTGCTGGCAATGAAACAAGGGCGAGTCTTAGGGAAAGTAGCATGGATATGCGTATAGCACCATCTGATGAGGGTGGGAATTTCATTGCCAGTGATCATTCCATGGTATATGGACTGTCCAATAGTAGTGATAGGGGAGGTAAGTAGCAGCGAAATAGATCTGACACTTTTTGTAATAACCTCTGACGAACAACTAAAAACCAGAGATGATAACACAAGACAAAACGGGTTTCAGTCCTTACCCTGTCAGAAGTGTTTCCATGTAGAGAAGGATGAACAGAAGAAAGGCAGGAACTGCAGCTCCAAACACTGCTACTATCGGGGTAGAGGCCTTCAACCCAAAAGGGCTGATGAACCAACTCTCACGGTCCAGTCTTGTTGGATGTAGCCCGCTTGGGATGCAGACTTTCTATGGGAGTAAGAAAAGAAGAGTATTTCTCTTAATCTGATTATTAGCCTTGACTTCATAGCCTTTTGACAGTACAGATATTACTCAAGCTTAACCTTACCATACAAGGGCATGCAAATATGATTGTTAACAAGTGAAATTAATGAGAATCACATGGCTGTAATAAAGTTCCTTCTTAAACTCCTGAAGATGTTATGATTATGCAAGGTATGAATTATCTGGGGCAGCACAGGACAGAGGAGGGGAACTGGGGTTCTGGGAGAACTCATTAGGCCTATTTGATATTTTGAAGTATACTTAAATGGAACTGCATAAGCCTTTACTGAGTGCAATGTAAGCCAATACTTAGTGTAACAGCTTAAAAGAAGGTTCCCGGCTCAAATCAAGTGCTGATTTGTAAGAGGGGTACTTATTCTTAGCATTCTGGTGAAATCTGCATTGAAATCTGACCTGTGGTTCTCAGATATATTAGCAGTTAAAGTTGTTGCATTTTCAACCCAAAGTGAACTTGAAGCACATACGATGTCAAAACCTCACATTAATGAACACTCTTGTGTTTCTTTAAAATTTACGAGCAATTTTCTCCTCCATAATCCCACATTTCAGAATGAATGCATGAGAGGCATGAGGATTTTGCAAACCTGAAATTCCCCATAGGGAGCTCCTGTCCGTATTAACTTCAAGGTCAACAAAACAGACTGAAAAAACAAGGAAACAAAGCATTTCCCCCCAGTGTGAGGAGGTGATATACTACACCCTGATTGCCTCAAGCTCACTTGGGGTCATTAATGTATTAAACAACTTCATTTGCTGATATCTCAAGAACTACATGTTCGAACTGAATGGAAGTTTCACCAAACTGCTGAGATTTAGTTCCTCTTTCATGTATGAAAATTAATTTTTGCTTAAACCCTTCCATCAAGTAGCATGATTGATACCTTTGGTGCTTGTGACCCATATGTAATGATGCAAGGCTGTTTCTTAAATGACGGCAGTACAAAACGTTACTCAGTCAATGTGACTATTAGCATTCAAAACATATGCCATGTTTTTGCAGATATTCAAATCAACTTCAATACCCACCGAATGGGGAAACTTTTTGCAGCATCTCTGCTCTCCAAACAACACAATAAACTCTCTTCTATCCCTACTGTGCACATCTTATGTTAATGAACACACTCAAGCATAAATATACTTCTTTATAGAAACACAATGGCAAACAAACATCTGCTGTAAAACCTTTTTCATGGTCAAGTGGGCAGTAGGCTGACCAGACAGAATTATCTGACAAATAGTTTAAATTTGATTTAGCAGAGGTATAGGCAAACGGGGACATCTCTATCTTTCGACATCTCTATGTTCCGATATCTCTATGTTCCGACAAATCGGCACCAAAGTACATTTTCTGTCGGAAAATAGAGACGTCGGAATATAGAGACTTCATTTACGTGTCTACATTTCGACACCTCTATATACCGACAACTCTATATACCGACTTCTGTATGTTCCGACAAAAAAAATTTACTTTGGCGCCGATAAAAAGTGTACTTTAGCGCCAAAGTCCATTCTCATCGGCGCCGAAGTACATCCTTGTCGGCGCCAAAGTACATTTTCATCGGTGCCAAAGTGCATTTTGTTGGTACCAAAGTACATTTTTGTCGGCGCCGAAGTACATTTTTGGCGCCAAAGTCCATTCTCATCAGCGCCAAAGTACACTATTGTCGGAACATAGAGACGTCGAAACATAAAGACGTCAGAACATAGAGACGTCGGAACATAGAGACATTGGAATATGGGGACGTCGGAACATAGAGACGTCGGAACATAGAGGTGTAACCTAGGCAAACAACACAGTCCCTAACCAGGGTAACATCTCACAGAAAGCAGTATTCCTCTCTAGAAAGTTGATGAACCAGAAGAGTATTTACATTAATTATGCCAATTTAAAACCAACTTTATTCCATATTACACAAATTACAGAGATAAAATCTCCACATGCCTTGAAATGGTTTTAAAGGCACTTCTTAACTACTACCAGTCATCCTTCACAAAGTTGTTGAAAAAACCCAATAAAAAAATGCATACAAAAGAAATAAACAACAATAAACACATCAAAATACACAAAATCAAGTAAATGTAAGTCATTTATGTTGAAAAATCCATCTAAATGTATAGACTGACCACTGTAGGTCCAAAGAAACACTCACCTGTGATGTTGTGTTCTTAACTGCAGAATCCACAAGCACCATTATGCATATTGCTATTGCTATGCCAAAATCTCCCAGAGCTCTTCTAACCTGCCCCATTGAAGAAAATAGCAGAGTAACTTCAATGTAACAATATATGATTAAAGTGACAGGCACAAAAAAATTCTGGAAGGTTGAGGATATGGTAAATAAAATTTCAAAAAATGGGCAAAGTTCTTTATGCTCATCCTGGGAAACAATTTTATTCTCAATAGCAGCTGAATTTATTCTTCAATAGCTAATTAACTTCAGTAACAAGAAGAACACAACTGGAACAAATCAATCTACACACACTAAAGATGCTTTTAGTACATAAAACAGCGTTCGTAAAAGTTTGCACTAAGTGTTACATAAAGGTCTTTATTTTGAAGACACAACAACTTCAATTAATTAAAGCTTACAATTTACTGAGTATCTCATTTTCTTACCTCTCTGTGAAGGAATCGGCTGTAACGAAAGATCTTCAGTAAAAATGCAATGAAGAACGTTCCAAACGTTAAAATGGTAGACATAAGGGCAACATTGGGTTGTGGTGGGAGCTGTTTGTGACTGCAACCATTATCTAAATATTGCATATTTGCATTTGAATAGCTTCCATTGTCTGTATGGATGTCCAGTGGAGATATTGACGATGACAACATTTCTAAAATAAAGTATTTACTTGAGTTAGTTATTTCAGTTAATAATTCACTTGTTGTTGCATCCATGTAAGGTGAATTCTCACTGGAGTATGCTGTATCATTGGAATGATTATAAAAGCAGTAATCCTTTAATATTGGGTCCACTTCAAAGACCTGTTTCAAGAATGAAAAAAAAAAAAACAAAATACAGTCCAACGTAATTTAAAATGTTAAACAGGGTTCATACATTTCCTGGTAGAGAAACTCATCTCTATTCAAGGACTCATAATCACTATCAATCACACTGGTTTAAATACTTTAATGATCATCTTAGGTTTTAGAAATGTAAAGAAGTTGGTAAAGGAAAGAAAATTCCAATGTCATGAGATAAGCTTTGACAAGATTTCCAGAAATCCTGTCATGAAACAACAAAATTCAAGTACTTTCAAACCTTGATGAAGTGTCACAGTGCAAGCACCTCAAAGTTTTCAAGGCTGTGTTCATTAGAGGGATCATCAAGTGAAAACTTAAAGAAGACCTTAACTCTAAAAGATAATTTTTAATGTCATCTTCCAACCTGTGCTGATCACCTTAAACATCAAAAAATATTAGTTTCAAGATAGCTTCTTCTCTTCAACAAAGCCTTCCAATCCTTTTTATAAAGGTTGAAATGTTAATATGTACGGTACAACAGACAGATCCTTTTAAAACTCTTTTGTCATTCATAAAACTGAAGGTTTTATTTGACCTTAATATAACACCACTGGAATGTTTAGATCAGCAGTGTGCAACCTGCGGCCCATGACTTCCTCCTGTGCGGCCCGCGAACCAATTTCGATTTGCCTAATTGTTGGCCCTTGTTGTCTTGTTATTTGACCACAACTTAAACTTGACGTAAGTACAGGATATCATGAAAACAAAGAAACGATCACTTCCTTTGATGTAAGGTGGATATTTTCGAACATTTCATTATTTGATAAACTGAAGAATTCACTTGTAAAACACATTCTAAATTTGAATTAACATATTTGTTGCCAAAATAGAGATGCAATACACAGGACAAGTTGCACCAACAATTAGTTGGTCCATACTACAATATTATTCGAGTGCATGTGGGTCTGCCTAGATGGGCACATTGGTCACTAATGGGAGAGGGTTGGGGAAGGGGTGAGGGTGGGAAGGGGTGGGGAAGGGGTGAGGGTGGGAAGGGGTGGGGAAGGGGTGAGGGTGGGAAGGGGTGGGGAAGGGGTGAGGGTGGGAAGGGGGTGGGGAAGGGGTGAGGGTGGGACGGGGTGGGGAAGGGGTGAGGGTGAGATGCCACCCTTGTATAAACATCACTGTTCCACTGTGGCCCCAAGATGGTCACAGCAACATGATTTGGCCGGGTGTTCAAATAGGTTGCACATTCCTGGTTTAGATACTGTTAAGTGCAGACTTATGAAAGCAAAGAAAACACACAAAATGTCTTCATGTTTCCCCTGCATGAGTCATGATACATTTGAAAGCATTGTCCAATCAATGCCCAAGTCTAACTTTAACTTTTCCGACCATGCATATGTGATTCTGTGAAATGTTTTTCGATATTAGGACAATATCTTCAAAATGGCAGTTTGCTATAAAGGTTTGGTTTTTCACACACATACACACAAAAAAACTGAAAAAATTCCCTTGCTTTTTGAAGCCTTCTCATTTTGTAACTGAAATATACCTTTGAATGCAGAGCCTTGACCTGCTTTGATAAATAACAATCTTCAATTGTGTAAATGAATGGAACTCTCACTATATCCATAATACGTAACATGAATGAATGAAACTCTACAATGATCCTTACTACTACAGTTTATACCCATAACTCCTGAAGTTATTTTTATGAAGTAGACTAAGATCTTAAGCAGCCCCTTTTTATTTTTTACACACCACCACTATGGTTTATTTTAAAATCATTTCAGTTTTCAGCATATAGAAGCAGATTCTTTTCATCAATTACTCAGACTATACACCGGGGGAAGCAATGAGGTTAGGGCCTGCATTAATTTCTACAGAGTAACATTTTTAATTGATCATTGCTGTGAAACATTGGTACAGGCCCAAGATAATGATGATGTATCCCACCCAATTACTATCTACAACCTCTTTTTCTGTCCTGCTGCACCTGTGCTAAATCCCCCACACTGTCTCCCCACCCCCCCCCACCCCCACAACACATCTCACATCACCACAAGCCATTTCAAATGCCCTACTTCAAACAGTACCAATGGATTTTTCATCATGGGATCTTAATCTATTGTTGAGTATAGTTACAAGTCTACAGACCTTCATCAGTGTGACTAAAATAAGGTAACAACTAGAAAACATTTGGTTTTTAGCATCCCAACCCTGAAAATTTGCTGCTGAGACAGCAGTCCACAAACCACTTGGACAATATTTTTGTCAATTACCTTTTTAATAATACATATAAGGAAATACGATGAAATACTGGACAAGAGAAAACTATGCACTTACATGTTTTAAACCATCAAAAGTTTCGTAAATAAAAATTAAAGAAATAAGAGCTGCAAGAATTTCTTCTGTGAATCGTGTGAAGTATTTTACAAGAGTGCTGCCCTCTAGAGCAACAACAACAGCTGCGATGATGAAGACCCAGATTCCAATACACGCACGAAATGGAAGAAGCTCAACTGACACACTTTTACAGAACTGCAAAGATAAATATGGGACAAAAAGCTAAAAATGTCAGTTTTGAATGTAAATTTGTGAATGCTAACTTTGTGCACCCAATCATATGCTTGTAGAGAGAAGCTTTATATTACACATGCTCTAAGAGGGCAATCCGTTCCCTCGTTCTACACTATAGATGGGCAAAGTGTGAATGCACCCTGATGGACTTCCTTATGTGGGCCTAGAAATATTTGACACCCCTTCTTGTGCCATACAGCTTGGCAATGATGGAGATGAACAAAGTGTTTAGAAACCCCTCTTCTCAACGTTATTAATACAATAAAATTATTTTATATGCACGCCATTTCTTTTGTATATCATATCATATATATTTCTTTTATATATCATATCATATCATTTTTTATTTCATAACTACTACGAAAACTTTCACTCTCAGATTTAAAACTGAATCTAAGTAAGGCAAGATTTCAGCCAAAATTATTAATGGGTCAGAGTTTTCAAATGGCAGCCTGCAGGCCATATGTGGCATGCGATGTGCACTTAAATGGCACACTTGGGATTCCAGGAGCCCAGGACCGAAACATGAAAAAGCCCTATTTATTTAAGTTCATACAGTATAAGTGGCTCTCAGCCCAAAACACCTAAGAAACCCTAACTGAGGGTATTCTAATTCTTTGAAATGACCTAAATTAAGGGAAATCCAAATCTGAATTATACACTGTCAGGGTTCCTGCACTTTCTGGGGAATCAATTTTCATGACTTTTCCATGACTTTCCCAGGACCAAATAAAGAATTTTCATGACCTTTTTCGGCAATTTTCGGCAAGCAGGCAATATTAAATTTGAGGTGAAGAAATAAATTTTGATATTATGAGTGAGAAAACATTTCGATATAATGAGTAAGAATGGAAGTATATCGTTTTGTGAAAATTTCCATGACTTTTCCAGGACTTCAGACAATTTCCCTGAATTTCAAAACTTTCCCAGGCCTTGAAATGATTTTCCACATTTTCATGACTTTTCCAGGTTTTCCATGACTGCGGGAACCCTGTACATTATGCTGAATGAAAAGCCAGTCAATATGAATGTTTAATAGCCTTTGGGAGCCAGTCCCACCCACATGGTGTTTGCAGAGCATTGTAAAATTAGTGCCTTCATGCCAATACTATGTTCACTGATTGATTGATTGATCTGACATATTACCATAGCAACCTGTCATGAACTCAGCTACAACCTAAACCAACACCTTCAATGTCTCACCTTATATAAATATTCTTCAAAGATGAGGACTGGACCAGTACCCCCAATGATCATGAGAGGTTGACCAGATGCTAAGGAGAAGACCATTCCACAGACAGATGTTGATAGCATCATCTCCACCAGACCCATCCAGTTATCTGTTTTTTCTCCTAAAAAAGTAAACAGCATCTTCATGAACCAGTTGAGTGTGTATACAATCATTTGGAACTTTCCACTCAAACCTGGTGGCAATTTGACTTCACTTTATAATACACCCATTAGTTTGGCCTTTTCACTTCAGTTTACCAAGAATCAGAAGAAGATAACTTGTTAAAGTACTCGAAGCAATACACAATGTTACTGCATGCATGTTGCAAAGGATTAAAAAATTTGTTCTGGGAAGAGTTACCATGTATCAGGGGTAATATTTGTGACAGCGCTTTGATACTTCAGTGATCAAGGGCTACACAGATGAAACAGTATGTTAAATTATTCACACTCACAATTAGAACATAATATGCTTTTACTCACGATCAAAACCACACAAAATTTGTGTACTCAATAGTTACAACCAGACAGAATGTACTTGTGCTCATATTCCTGACCAAACAATACACTTGTACTAATACAACCAGACAGTGTACATGTACTCACATACACACAACCAGACACAATATACTTGTACTCACACAACCAGACACAATATACTTGTACTCACACATAACCAGATACAATCTGCTTGTACTCACACACACAGTCAGACACAATATACTTGTACTCACACACACAGTCAGACACAATATACTTGTACTCATACAACCAGACACAATATACTTGTACTCATACAACCAGACACAATATACTTGTACTCACACATAACCAGATACAATCTGCTTGTACTCACACACACAATCAGACACAATATACTTGCACTCACACACAATACACTTGTGCTCACACAATCAGACAAAATATACTTGTACCCACACACAACCAGACACAATATACTTGTACCCACACACAACCAGACACAATATACTTGTACTCACACACACAATCAGACACAATATACTTGTACTCACATACACAACCAGACACAATATACTTGTACTCACACACAATATACTTGTACTCACACAATCAGGCACAATATACTTGTACCCACACAATCAGACACAATATACTTGTACCCACACAATCAGACACAATATACTTGTACCCATACTCACAATCAGACACAATGTACATTTGCTCATACTCACATGTCTACACTCACACTACCAGTAAAAGCTAACTTCAGCACTTACCAAGAATACCACCAAATGTGATTGCTGGTGCCACACAGGCCAGAAAAACAAAGAAAAATGAGGCAAGACAATGGAAATGGAGGCCATCATTAATGTCAGACCAATAGTGGGGTAGTCGCCGCCTAACATCATTGATGAGGCCACCAAATGGATGGCCTGTCCTCTTCAAAGGGTCCATAAGATATAACCTCTCTTGGCTGTCAGGAACCTTGATGAGTTCTGTTGAATAAATGAGCAAACAGACTTATTCATTAAATCAATATGAATATCAAAGTGAGTACATACTGGTACTCATGGTTTTCCAATGTGTACTCATACTCACAACCAGAGACACTCTTCTTGTACTCACACTTTAAGTCTGCTACACAGCATGCTAAATAGTCTGCAAACTAGCCTTCTGTACTTACCATGAAACCTTAAGGGACACATAACTACACAGCATGCTTATAATCTGTAAATTACTGTACCACAGACCCTTTTCCAAACAGGGATTACATAGGATTGTGGGACAGAATTTTGGTATGCGTCAATTTTGTCAATTGCATTTTACTGTGGCCAAAAATAATGTATACCAAAGTGCTATCCCACAATCCTTCATAATTGCTATTTGGAAAAGGGTCTATGAAGAACAATCTGTTCTCAACATATATAAGTGTAACTGAAGGGTTTTTTTTTTTGGGGGGGGGGGTTCACTTCATTATCTATGGTAGTACTGATTGTATCTGACAGTATAAGGTCGACCTGGACTATATTCAATCAGGCTTGACAGCTACAGTTAAAAGAGTCTGGAACAAAAACATCAGCAAGACTCATACCAAATGACTCTTGATTTGGGTGTAGGGTTGCCAGGTTGGCACTTAAAATGCAAAAACCCCGAAACTGGCACTTATTCTTACACTTTAAAGCTAAAAAGTTTCCAAACTGACTACCTATTGTGTTAATCAAAACTGTGTTATGCAATGTTCCTAGGGAGCAGAGCCTCTGATACAGGTGGCTGGAGGATTGCAGCCCCCTCCCCCTTCCACCACCACTCCCCTCCCCCCCCCCAAAAAAACTTCCAGTCTGAAAGTTTTTTGGTCTCAAAACATCCTAAACTACTTTCGAAAATGCCAAATTCTGGAGTTGATGCTTCAGCCCTTAGATATACCCCTCAACAGCACTGGAAAGGTTGGTGGAGGGAGATTACCTCTGCAAAGGGTGACTACTATATGCACATGAAGCTGGAGGTCAGCTGCGTAGGCAAAGACATACTCTTTTTCAGGATATTAATATGCAGTTTAGTGTGACCACAATAGTGCATTGAAACATACACCTAAATCTAAATTGACAATTGAAAACAGTTTGTGTCAAGATCCCAAAGCACTTTTCACTATTGGTGTAATGTATGTAAGATGAAATGGTTTCCTTGTTCAAGTTAACAGAAATTATCTAGTCCCTCAGTAAAAAAGGGTGCTAACCTTGAGCCTGTCTGCTCCATGGCATAGGTGTCTCTTCGGTGAAAAGCATGCCATATGTACTCAATAAAGCAACTATTATTGAAAGCATCCTGAAATGTCACAAATGTAAAATCCGCAGACACCAGAATCAAGATAATGCTCATACTTGACCTCCAATAGACCCTTTTCCAAACAGTAACTACATAGGATTGTGGGACAGAATTTTGGTATGCTTCGTTCTAGCCATAGTAAAATGCCATTGACAAAAACGGCCCACACTAAAACTCCTATCCCATAATCCTTTGTAACTGGTATATGGAAAAGGGTCTATCGATATGACTCATTTCTGGCTATACTCACCTTGTGGTATACTTAATGACTATGAGTGTGTGGTAATCACTTTTAGTTTGACAGCGATATTAACTTACGGACAAAATGCAACGTCAATGCTCAATGCCCGATAGTTTTCCATTCTGGAAAACCAACAAAATACATGTGTGGTAAAAAATATGTTTTACATTTTACCAATCACAACAACAGTACAACTGAGCTATAACAAGTACTGTTGAATATCATAATATACCCCCACAGTTGTTTCACACTCTCGAGTTTTTGTGCAGTTGCAGCCTTCATATATTTTCAGTGTCAACAGATTCACACTTGTTGTTTTGCACTCAGACTGATGGACACCAGCAAATGAGGAAGGGAGGCCAAGAATGCATTGTCTCCTGCCAGAAAAACAAAAATGTCCTATACACCAATGATACATAGCAAATCTGACATGGGGTCTTACAGAAAATCTGGAAAATTCTGTTAAGGGAACCGATTTGATTTATCTTTCAGTAATCAGCAGACAGAACATGGACTCTGGGCCTTGTAGCTCAGCAAAAGTTTACAGCATACCCTCAAGTTCTTCTTTGGTTGGCTTCATACTCTTTCTTCTAAGTTGTACTTTTTCATTTTCTTTTCTCTGTATCCGAGTGATGGGTAAAAGTAGCTCCCTGTCCCATTCTCCAGGTGGTAGCACCATGGTGTCATTTAGAAATCCATTTATACCAGTCATAATATCATCCTTGTCCTTGGCGGCATATGCACTGTCACGAAAAAGCTGTGGAAAGAAAGAGTACCCAAATTAAGACTGGCAATGTATGGGTATTTTTTAAAGGAGGATGGGGGTAAAGAGGGAAGGGGGTGGTTCAACATGTGGTTAAGAGGAGAGGGTTGGAGGTGGGGTTAAGGGAGGAGGAAAGGTGGGGATATTAGGAAAAGAGGCATGCCAAGGGGGGGGGTAGTAAATTGTATTTCTTAAACCTTAACATGTCCTTGAAGTCTCAGTTCTAAACAGAAATAAAACAGGACTTTTGAGCATGAGCTGGTAGGGTTAAAGGCAAAAAGGAGAAACTTCCTATTGACAAATATGAACTTTTCTTTGCACTCTAAAGCCATCTCTACAGTCACTTCCATTACACATCCAATGGGGTTATATTTCCAATGGAATTACTTGTCTTAAGGACTCAGAACAGGAAAATGCATAACAAATAAACACACTTCTCTTTGCCAACTCCTTCCTTCTACTTTCTAATGTTTTTTTTTTTTTCGTTGCACATTCCACATTTTTGTTTCTCATTTGTAACTCCCTAACAAAAATATCAAGTTGTTGCTTACTTTCAAGTTGCCCATTCATTCACTCTACTTACCCACTGAAAAGTTTTTGTTCGTTTCTAATTTCTTTAAAGACAGATATTCATCATCCCAGACAGTTCCAATTCTCCCAACTAGTTTACTTCTAGCCCCACCCACAACTGTCTTTAGCCTCTCCTTGTGCAGGCGCAAACATAGTTTATTGCTTAAGGCAATACCCTGGTGAGCACACAAGGCCCTAATGAGTAATCAGAACACTCTGTGCATGCTGTGTAATATGAGCTACTCTACATCTTTTGAATTTTATAACTTTGTTGTCAATCAAACAGCAGTCACCAATTGAGACTTTTGCTTACCCCCAAGTAAAAGTCATGCCTGGGGTGATGAGTATCTGGCTTTAAATCCATTTCTTGAGTACCCATTGCCAATTACAATTTACCACTGCCAACACTCCTAAGCCCTCTGTGCAGACATTACAGGCCTCTGCTCTTCATTTTTCATCTGCTATTATCTCTTGCAGCCAATTACTAACTTTATGTTGCCCATAGTTCTTCACTTTCTGTTTTGGCTTATCTGGAATACTTTGCTTATTTCTTATTCCTCTCACCAATCCCAAAGACTTCCTTACAAAACTCCTAGTTGCTCATTTCTGTGTGCCACTCCTTGTAGCCCTTTTTCACATATCTGTCACATTTGTGAGCCAATGTTGTCAAATAAACTGTAAGTAATTCTTTGTTCTCTTTTCTAAATCCTCTCAATAAAAGTAAGTTTTAGCTACAAGTCAATGAAAGTGAAAACAAAATAAAATCTGACCCCAAAAAGGTAAAGGAAGTTGCATTATTTTATGTTTTCATAATTGACAAAGGAGCTTTTCTATGACTTCTTGACAGCAAACTGCACATGTGGCATCATTGTATTGTTTCTTCCCAACATAGACCCTTTTCCAAATAGGAATTACAAAGGATTGTGGGATATAGTTTTGGTGTGCATCGTTTTTGTCCACAGTAAAATGCCATTGACAAAAACGACCCATACCAAAACGTATCCCATAATCCTTTGTAATTGCTATTTGGAAAAGGGTCTATTACATTAGCAGCATGCTGATACAAAAAACATTCAAAGCAATTAAAAATTTATGATTAATGTAAAAGTTATTACACATATGCCCTGGATACCTTAAGAGTTAAACTTGTCGATGACATGGCAGACGGTTTGATTACTGTCACGATAAAATCACATTCTTACACCATTCTCACATACATACAAATAATGAACTAGAATGAATGAATATCACCTCTTTCTCTTCCTCGATGAGTGATAACCTTACAAAATAAATGACCCTAGTTCCTCTTCAGACAAAACAGAGACTTTAAAATCCAACATCCACCAGAAAATTTTATTGTTTATGGAAAGGAAATAAAATGATAACTACCTGTTTTTAATTATCTCACAGAAAGCAAAATGAGGTGGTAGGAACGTGTCTTTACGCAATTCCTGTGTCTGTCAATACTTTTAATGGCACATCGGAAGCAGTTTTACAGCAAATTTTGATTGTGTTGCCAGGATACATTGACGTTTTGATGGGAATGTAAAAGGATTCCGTGGCAAAATAAAAACATCACGAAATGTGTAGATACCAGGAAAATTGTCTTTAAAACTATGTAGATGACATATTTATCCTTGAATCTTGTGATATTACAGAAAGAACTTCTAGCTTTTCAGTTTTACAACTGTGAAGCACTTATAATTATTTTGGTGCTAGGTTAACTTATCAATTAACTTACTGATAACACATTCAATAGCACTACCAAGCATTCTAAGAAGTGTTGTACCGATACTGCAAGTTCTCAATATCAGCTGATATTGACATTAGGCACTCTTCTGCTACGAGATCCAGATCCAATTTTTGGAACCATAAACTGTGTATCTCTTACCTTATCCAATAAAACTTGGTCCCTGCCTACATACTTGATTGATTCATGGTGACATGTCAGCCCTTCTTAAAGTAAATAAAGACTTCCTGTGCACACCATACACAAAAGATTTAATTGTGCAATGAGTGGACATGTCAATAGCTTATAATGTTGTGTAATCAACTGGGGAAAGTTCCTCATTACTCAGGGATTAAGTGTTATTCTAGAAGTGATAGTGGTTTCTCACAACAAAGAAAGGAGCAGATATTATTAGGATTTTATTACACCCGACCTCCCCTTTGTGAGGTCTGGTCAGAGTGTTCTGATTTCTAAGCAGGCCAAGTTCTAATGATCAGTAACGATATTTAAGAAATAAACATTCTACTTACTTAACAAAGGCTACTGGGTACCACAATTAAGTGTAACTTCATCTTGATGAGATAAATATTGGAACTTGCATTAAAAAAAACTCAAATTGTGTAACCATTTTCACAACATATAGGACGATAGATATCAGTGAGGTAATAGCGGCCAATACGGATGGTGAAAACCGATAATCGGTCACACACTAATTAAAAGATTACTGTTGATTTGAGAAGGGCCCTTTCTAAGAAAGGCATAAAGACTGTCCTCCTGATGTATTCTGTTACATCCTTAAACTCTGTCAAGGGGAATGGAAAGAGGAGGCAGCAAGGGACTTGACAGCTGTTCCCAAAATTCTGAGAACATGTGCCAGTCTGGATAAGCAAGTGTATCAGGAATGGATACTGGCAACCTATTCAACTGCTTAAATAAACTAAGCTGCCCCTTCCTGTCCACTGAACCTTTAGACTAGTGCCCCCCATCTCCAATTTCCTGCATCTGTCCATGTTTTCTTCTTCACTCACCCTTTTCCAACCAATCATTTTGTCCTTTTCTGCTCCACCCTTTCTCCATGGCGCAAAATCTCGCCCTAGGAATTTGGGGCAAACGTCCAACCCGATCAAATATTCCTACGAGATCGGGATAGAACGCATTTTATACACCTCTACACAATTTTCCGCTACGCCTGGCCTCCTCACACTTGATCCGCCAGTTATTGTTGCGATTTCACGGTCGGTCTGGCCAGCTGTAATTGTAGAATTCTAGCTAGAAGTCTTACAGTTCCGAGCGTACTGTGCACGCTATAGTATAACGAACCGAAGATCAGTGAACTGCGCAACCAGCATTCATGTTCGCAGTTAGTTCACTATACATGCGGAAATTTTTTCGCACGTTTGAAAAAATCGTTCTGTTACGGGAAGGATTATTTTGCAAACGCGCAAATATATTTGGAATCCGAACGTTCGGAAATAATTTACGATGAAAAGTAAAGTATTTTAAACGTTCCAGATTCTTTCTTTCTAAACTTACAAATTTTATTCACAATTGCAAAGAGATTTTCGAAAGTAAATGGCGGCCATTTTTCTTTCTTTGTGCATAAAAGACCTATATGAAGTTTAAGTCTGATGTAAATTTCAAAGGGTCACGCAATTGATAAATTTTCCTCTTTTTTTTCAAGGTGCGAAATTTTTTCGGACGTTTGAAAAAAAAAATGGTTTCCTTGTGAGAAGGATTTTGCAAATGCGCCAAAAATATTTCTGAACGTGCTTGCGGAATTATTTGCAACGAGAGGTACGCAAGCATTTCAATCGTTCCAGATTTTTCATTCAAAACTTACGAAGTTTATTCATAATTGCAAGGGATTTTCGGAAGTAAATGGCGGACGACCCCTGCCCCCTTTTCTTTCTTCGTATATAAATGATTCATGAAGTTTCAGGCTAACTGATATAAGGTTTTAAAGGTCCCGCAATAAATAATATTAATAATTCTAACCAACCTCCCTATGTATGTTAGTTAGTTAGATGAGGTTTAACAGCCCAGTTTCCAACCAATTGGTTCAAGTCGAGCCGGCCGCGGCCTTTTTTCCAGTTGTGGCTCACTGGCTTGTGTTCCCTTACTCCATTGCTTATGCGGAGCATCACGCACAACGGCAGTAGGTTCCATTTTTAAAGTCTTTGGTATGTACCCTACCCTCTACGACGTGATTGCTTAAATTTTAAATCTTAGCCTACCTATTTTACAAAACCTTGGAAGTCTGAGTTCTTGGGAAAAACATTAGGCTAATCCAGTTATATTCCATTTAGTGAGAAAGAATGACGATGACAATTTCGGCAATCAATTTTCAAGGCTTGGCTCCTGAATTTCCGACTCAAGGCCCTACAGCGGAGTGCAATATGATACTGTATATATTCCTACCATGTCCTTGCCCGAATCCCCCATCAATCCACCCGAGGGTGCTGTGCTAAAATGATCCGAATTAACCCGGCCATCTGCACTGGCCACACGCAATATACGCTATAGGCCCCAGCCTGCAAGTCTAGACACGTGAAGTGCCGTTCATATTCACACTTGGGCCAAATTCTGTAGACTGATCTACATACACTGTACAACGTTAGTGTTCACATACCACCACTTGTTGTAAGACATGCATTTATTATACAATGAGTGCCACTGCAAATGCCTGGGAATTCATAAAGACCAGCGCCCATTTTTGCGTAACCTTTTTTGGAAGTTGTATGCCCATAAATTTAGTCCTCGTACGTTTACGTGACGTCACACACATCGCCTCAAATTTTTTTCCAGCCTTCGACAGTCAGCGCCATCTTGAGGTTTACACATAAGCGATATATCGTCCGATACCAATCTCATACCGAATACTTTTCTTATGAGTAAACTTATTCTGCACCCAAAATAAGATATATAAAATTTAGCTCGTTATGGCTGATTTTGCTGATAATATTCATGTTGATTTTCGTCCATGGCAGCTAGTACGTAACGCATCAGGCTGCCTAGAGCGACACGTTACCCAGGATGCGAAATTTACTTCGTAAGGTAATGCACAGAACGCAATGCAATGCACAGAACGTTGCATGCAAATGAGTGGAGACCATTGCAGGTGCCTGGGAAATTCCAACATTGCTCATGGAATTGTATATAGTACCTGTGGTACACCTTTTTTATGTAGTAACGAGCTAGCTAGAAAGTGTAAGCGAATGATGCGGGCCGGCTGGGGCTTTACGATGTACAGCAGTACAATGATGGGCCAAAAAATAAGACAATGCAGTAGGTTTTAGTTTCATTTATGCATTCCTACTGATTGTCTAAGGTCATTTGGCATCCGTATTGCCGCGGAATATTGTGTACCGTAATTTGCGGTTCTCCGAGCGGAAGGGTAAGGACACACCCATCCATGGCCGTTAACACGACAGGGGCCCCTCAACTTTTTATATGCTCTGAAGATGAATTAATACACAGACGAAAGTGCCGCTCGTTTCTCAGACTAGGAAATAGTAGGATATATATTCAGAGAATGGCGGTTCGGGACGGCTGATTAACCTACCTTTCATACTTTTCAAGGTAAGAGAATTTTCTGCAAACTAGGAAGTAGAGGAACACTGAATTGCAAATTTTGCAGGCAACTATTACAAACAGGCACCGCCCAACACGAAAACGTGTGGTTGCTGAAAATGGGTGTGGTGGGGTGGGGGAATCCAGCCCCTCCCAAGTGGAGGGGTCAAACCTATTTTTTTGAAAGATATGTAAAAAAATCGGAATGTACTTTCGGTAATGCAGACATTTCAGGCAGAAGCGGTTCGCCCCTCCACCGACCCCCACCAAGTAAATGGCGGCCCTCTTTCTTTCTTTGAAGTTCCAAATGCTGTGCACCTCTTTCTTTAAAAATATTTCCGCACTTTCGGAAATATTGTTGCGCGTTTGCATATACTCTTTGGTTTTTTTTTAAAGCGTTCGAAACAATTTCCGCACGTTCCGAAGAAAAGAAAAAAATGTGTCAATTGCGTGACTTTTGAAAATTACATGTTAAATTAAAAAAAAATAAAATTACCTGAAACTTAATGAGTCTTACATACAAAGCAAGAAAAAGGGCGGGCCCCAATTATTTTTGAAAATCTCTTTGGAATTATGAACAACTTTGTAAGTTTGGAAGGAAAATTCTGGAATGTTGCAAATGCTTGTATACATCTTCCTTTAAAAAATATTTTCGCACGCTCTGAAATATTTATGCGCGTTTGCTAATCCTTCCCGTAACGGAGCGACTTTTTTTCAAAGGTTCAGAAATTTTTTTGCACGTTTAAAAACAAAAAAAATCAATTCTGTGGCCTTTGAAATTTATACCAGTCATCCTGAAACTTCATAATTTTTGTATATACAAAGAAAGAGAAAGAAGAGACCCAATTACTTTTTAAATCCCTTTGCAATTATGAGCAAATTCCTTAAGTTTGGAAAGAAAAAATCTGGAACGTTCCAAAAGCTTTCGTACCTTCCGTCGCAAATATTTTTGCACGTTCGGAAATATTGTCGCGCCTTTGTTAATCCTTCCCATAACGGAACTGTATATTTGTTTTAACGCTGAAGAAAGTTTTTGCAAAATGAAAAAAAATAATTTGAAAATTATATCAGTTAGTCTAAAACTTTGTGAGACTTTTTTGGAAAAAAGGAGAAAGGGGGCCGCCATTTACTTTCGAAAACTCCTTGCAATCATGAATATAATTTTCTGAGTTTGGAAAGAAAACATCGGGAACGTTTCAAAAGCTTTCGTATCTTCCGTCGCAAATACTTACAGATGGTGTTCGGAAATATTCTTGTGCCTTTGCTAAACCATTGGAAATATAAATAAATCTCCGAACTTGGAAAGAAGAAATCTGGAACGTTCCAAATGCTTGTGCACCTCTGCCTCCGCACGTTCGGAAATATTGTCGCGCTTTGAATATCCTTTACGTAACGGAACGATATCTTCTTCAAACGTTCGAAAATTTTTGGCATATTCAAAAAAAAAAAAAAAAAATCAGTTGCGTGACCTTTCAAAATTACATCGGTTAGCCAGCAACTTCATGAGTCTTTTATATAAAAAGAAAGAAAAAGGGAGGGCCATCATTTACTTTTGAAAATCTCTTTGCAATTATGAACAATTTAAATTTCGTAAGTTTGAAAAGAAAATATCTGGAACGTTTCAACTGCTTTCGTACCTTCCGTGGAAAATATTTCCGCACGTTCGGAACATTCTTGCGCGTTTGCATATCCTTCCGTAACGGAACGATGTTTTTAAATGTTCGAAAAAGTTTCGCACGTTGAAAGAAAAGGAAATTTTCAATTGTGTGACCTTTGAAAATTACATTAGTCAGAGTTTTTATTATACAAAGAAAGAAAAGGGAGGGCCGCCATTTACATTGGAATTTCTCTTTGCAGTTATGAATAACATTTCCTTAGTCGGCAATGTTCCAACAGTTTTCGTACCTTCCATCGAAGGTCGATTGATTAGGAGAGATTATCACCTATTAGGCCCTACACTTTTGGACAGGTGCGAGCAAATGATGACTGTAAACCATAACATCGTATTAGTGTAAGCTTCGGTCCGATCGTTATTGCAGGTGCTATCACACACGTGCAAACCAGAGATAAAATGGAAGTTACAGAATTTTAGTCGGGCTAACGCAGTTAATGCTAGTTAGGAAAAGCAGACGTTTACTGCAAATAACGATTCTAGCGTTACTAGCAGTAGAGCTGCCCCTCTAATGATAGTAACGCAACTATCGTGATCGTTACTAACATTAGACTGTATCGGTAGGAGGGTTTTTTTCAAACGCAAAATTTCTAACGTCCACTTTATTCTGAGCTGTACTGTACTTGTGTGTGTGTAGCACACAAGCAACTGTCAATATACAGTAGAGCTGTGCAAGCTTTGCAATTTATTTACACTTCATTGCACCCACACAATAGATGGAAGCAGCTCTGGCTGCACTGCAATCTTGTGGTCAGTGGGAATGAAAATCAACTAATTAGCTGTGAGAGTCAGAGGCTAAGGAGGGAGATATGAGGGCTATCAATGTCACCTAGCTTGACTAACTTTTGCCCCTTATTTCCTAGGGCTCCGAAATCGCCATGTCCAATTCTACTAAATCCAAAGAGCAGAAATACGACCTGAACATGTAAAACTAAAAGAAATGGTACGCTGCTGGAGCATTTTCAATAAATTGCAAAAAGTAACTTTCATGCTTTCTTACTTCATCCGAAAAAAGAGTACCCATGGCCCGGCCAATTTCATGGTAGTCGTACTGGCTGAATGCTGGACCAATGAAGACACAGAAGAACCTCAAAGGTATTGGAACTTCCAGAAACCCCTCCAAGACTTGAGCATCTAATAGTCTCACAAGGGCAAGGGTCGAGACCTCTATATTTTCATCCTGTGCGACAAATATGGCTGCTGCCTCTGAGTTCACTGGAATCTTTTTCATAAGATGAGATTGTGCTGTTTTCCCGGGGTCTGTTGGACTGTCTATTGATGTTGAAACACGACCATGCATTGATACTTTAATGTCATCAGCCTGCAAAGAAGAACATCAAGATGCCATGAATTGACACAATACTGAATTATTATGAAAAATGCACTCACTGGTAGATTTAACACGAAAAAATTTCTGCTCCTATTCAATTCATTATACACTCCACTGACCATAGGCCCTGCCCAGTCAGTCAGTTGTATAGCATGAGAAAATCTCTCCCCTTGAAGACCGGTGCAACGAACTGGCGACCACGGCACGAGATGGCCGATTTTTTGACATCATTTAACCACAAGCGATTGTTTGCTTGGTCGGAGCAAATATTTACCCAGCATGAGAGCCAGGAACTGACCATCGTTCTGTAGCAGTTTTCATGCTAAAAATTATCGATAATTCCACCAAACCTGGACCGATTTTTCTGTTTTAAAATTTGTTGTAACATCAATTTATCCATGAAGTTCAGTTTCAGCAAATAATTTTGTATAACTGCGCAAATAACTTCATAATGATTCAAGCGGCTTGATGTCCACTGCAAGTGAGTTAACCGCAAAAATGTGACATCTGGAGAATATAATCCTTGAAGCAGATGCAGGCAATTTTGTCCTTCCTTCAAGGGAACAAATTCTCTAATGGACATTGAGAATGAAGTATACAAGAAGTATACAGCTACAATGAACTACATGTAAGGACAGGGAAACATGTAGTCTGCAGTCTATAAAAATTAACTTCTTGAGAATTAAGCAAGTCATGAAAATGAACAGTCCCCAATGTAGAAAAAAGAAACAAAAAAACAGTCACTGGAAGCATGTGTATATGCATACACAATCACAGAATCAGTCTGGTGAAGCAAAATTCCAGGCACACAATGGGTCATCGCAGTGTTGGATATTATTCGCAAAAGGGTGCTTGTTTGTAAATTCTTTGCTACTTAAAAGGTCTTTGCGATGTCTACGTATTACAATGCCAACTGAAAGACTTATAATGCATTTGGAATTTGTCGAGAAGTGTTAACCCTTTACCCACACCATGTAGTACAAAAAAGGGAAAAGGACACCATTGGAGTCAAGAAAGTAGAGAAGAATCAAACCATCAAGTAATCAAAGAAAATTGAAAACTAATTTTGAACCTAGAACAAATAAAATTGAACTTTAATTTTGAACCTCAACAAGCCAGAGTAAACAAACATTAATTTAGAGAGAAGTGCAGAGACTCTCTAGCCGGAGAAGATTACATAAGAATTTTGAGGTGAAGGGAAGGAAACTGTGTCCCGAATTGTTAAGTTTATGGATGTCGGTATTGTACATACATTTGCATTTATTAAACGAACGGAAGAGAGAAGAAAATAAACTACAGTAAAAGAAAGACAGAAACGGAGAAAACAGAACAAAGAAGAGGGGAAGGAAATCCCTATGTTAGTACAGTTAAGCAGCATTCAAGCAATTTTACCTACCGAGTCATTTCTTGTTTGTTATTATTCTTGTTTGTTATTAAAGTCTCACACAAGCCTCATTCCACTAAGATTTTGAAGGGAACCTGAGATATACCTGTGACATATTCTAAGTCTTTAACATCAAACATGCATATTCAGCTTTAGGTTAACTGAAATTACCCTTTAACCCTATGTTTCAACAAACGGTAGCGGTAGGCCTATATCTGATGGTCAATTTCTTATAAAATTTTAATGTCACATAATATATATTATGTGACATTAAAATTTTATAAGAAATGTACTTGCACAATAGTAGTTGCACAGGATCTAACTAGCCATAAAACTGCCATATCAAAACTGATGGAGATATCCAACATTCCATTGTACATGATTAAGTTTTACTACACTTTACTGTTATTTACACTGCAACAGATACAGTCCCCATGGTATACAGATTCATTCAACGTTTTCACTTCAGACCCTTTACAATAATCACTGAAATATACAAACAGTGCCTACTTTACAAAAACGCAAAACAAAAATAGAAGCCTTTATAACACAACTCATACTTACTCCATTCAATCAATTACTTTTGAATCGAATGATACTTAATCATTGTTTAATTCACTGTATCTTCGCATAACTCTAGATATTTTTTCTAGTTCAGGTTTTCTTCTCAATTCAACCATTAAATTGCAAACTAAACAACATTCCATTAAAGAAGGTGTTTCATTAAACTAAAAATTTTCCAAGCAATCTTGAAGTACCTCCAAAAATCTGCTTGGTTTAACAATCTTCTGAATTGATTCAGAGGATTATGAATCACCAGGTTGTCTACACTGTGGTGTGACTGAAATTGACACCAGTCTTTGGTCACAGATTCTCAAGGAAACTTATTTGAAATTTTTAACAGTTTTTTAAACTATCTTGATAAGGTCCTATTCCTTCAAGCAAAAGAGTATGCAATTTCTGCCAATTTAGCACACTTTCCAAGAAAGTAAGATATTGAATAGATGACTGAAAGATTTTGAAAGGCTCTGAAAGCTTCTGATTAATAGTGGTCCGTCATGGCTGGTAGATTATGTATTGGTGAGGGAATTGCTACCTACATGTGGGAGAGTACCATCAATCCAGACAAACTGTAATTGTAAGAGTGGTAATAAACTACTGAGTGTATCTAAACTGATTGATCAGTTGAAATAGAAAAATTGTAGAAGTGACGACAATCTAAAATTAGCATGGACTCAACCAGAGCAAATGAACAGAAAATTAACTCCAAAAGGAGTTCCTAGAAATTTGTGTGAAGCAATGGCTAATATGAGTCAAACCAGAGGTTGCTTGTAAGTCACAGATTGTGCAATTTACAGGTTTCACCTCAAAACTTGACCCACCTGCTTCTTCTATTTGTTAAATGTTTGTAAAGACTTTCCCTACACATTTTTGTCAATACACTTTTTCAAACTTTTCTCACCTTCATAAATTGTTACAAAAATGGTAAACACCAAAATACAAACAATTTTGCCATGTTTTTGTTTAAGTTAAGTAGTCACCAAGTTTTGTCCATGGCTGTGCCATTTACAGTATGAAAAATTTACTCTGTAAGCAAGGATTTATTGCTGTTTGCTGTTTATTACTATAAATTTTGTAGTATATTAGGAAGTACTTTTCTGTAAAGAAAGTTAAAATCCCGTTTGCTTTGAAGGGGAGTTATGGCAATAAGCATAGACATTGCAGGAAGCACAAAATATTAAATCTGTCTGTGTGTTTGTGTGTTTGTGTATGTCAAGCGTAATTACACTTGACATCTCTTATGAAACAATAGACTGTTGTATCTATCATGTCAGCTATTTACGCAATTATACATTTATTTGTCTGTCACCCTATATGCATGAACCCATCAGTACAACCTGAAAATCCCCCAGGAAGGAATATTTCTGAAGCAGGAAACACTACTAAGATAACTAGACCACCAATGGTGTAAACATCGCTTCGGCGGATTCAGGATTTCAAGCACGAAAGGGAGGGGACTAACTCCATAAAGGCAAATTCTGCAGCTACAAGCACCAACTGCACGAAGCCTCGAAAGAGAGAGTGGAGTGGTCCAAGGAAAAAACTTGAATTATGCACTTGATTCGTATTTCTGACATCTGGCAATTAAAACTAGAACAGCAATGCTGTTGTGTAGCTCACACAATTTCTCTTGTCTGTTAAAAATAGAAACTCACAAAACCAACTTTTATCATCTATTCATCTGCTTCCAAAAAACCTCCTTACCTTACAAAGGCAAATGGGAGGGAAGAGAGGAGCGTAATAATTAATAGAAATCAAAACCCATCTGTAAAATCACAAATGTGTTAAGGAATGTAAACCTGCAACTGACATAGTTTTATGACAGACAGCTACAAATATCACTGCATATTTTCTCATATCAAGCAAGCCTGCAAAGGCTGTGTACACTTTTATTAGCAGCAAGACTGAAAAAAAGTTTGTATGATGTACCTATAAACTGTTCAAGTATTGCAAAGTACATTTAATCGCACCTTCGATTCCACAAGTAAACACTGCATGGGTTTGCACTGATCAAAATAAAACACTCTCAAAAAGCTCCTACTGCACTTGAACTCAAAACAGTTAAATTGCAATTACTTGACTTGACCAACTCAACTGAACAGAACAGAATGGGAGATATCCCCACAATTAATAAGTTAAGCCTATTTCCTTTCATGTGTTAAGCCACACTGACCACAGAGTTGCTTCAGACTGTAGAGGCCACTTGATGAACAAACACGTGTGTTGATGGATTGAATTTCAAACAGCCTGCATATCCATTTGCAGGATAACAACTGAACACAAAACCAAGCACACTGCTGTCAGTACAATGGATAAACAGCTAACTGTTCAGCAGGCACAGTGAACTCAGCTCTACAAAAATAAAGGCTTTAAAACCCAACTTAATTTTCCTATAATGGAATGCAAACAGGAAGGTGTTAATGCTCTGCTGACAAACAATCATATCCCAAAATTTCAGCCCAAAATCTCCTCACATCAAAAAGAAGTTCAGACTTTTTATTGAAAAGTTGACGCCATCAGCCCCATTTTATAACCTCACACATGTACTGTGTACATGTGTGAGCTAATAAACACCACATATTGTCAAGCAGCTTTAGGACCGTCTAAAAAAGGTGGTGTCGAAAAGGGGGCCCCGCTACAGCCGGGAAAGCCCCCCCCCAATCTGCGTCTCAGTGTAAGTGCAATTTTGGTAAATAAACATATTGGAAGGTGACTGGACAACATCTGGACAATTCTAACTTGGTGACATTCGAAAACGGGACAATATATTCGCAACACAGAAACTTTTGCTTGGACAATCCACCCAATATGTGAAAACGCTACTTGTCAACAGACATTTACTGCCCTTCAATGGCATCTAATTCAAGCTGATCTCTTAACAAGAGAAGGGTTGATCTTTGGGTAGTGATTTTTCAGGCAGTCCAAAACCCTTGGTTTATTAAAAATATGTGTATATTTTGTAATTCCTGATTCGATTGTATAAATTACATCCTGAACGAAAAATTACATGCAAACGTCTTAAAAATCCTATATTTTAAATCAATACAGCAAGACAATATTCGAATGGAAATTGAATCGTTTATAAGTAACCAGGGCAACGAAATAGATTTCTTCATTATCGACTATTGCCATTGCCTACGTAGCAGGCTGCACCGCATATTCGTTGTTCAGTCATAATAATGTCTGGGAAGTAGGGAAGCTGAGAACATCCCAGTGGTGTGAAATCTGACATGCCAGTTTTCCCACCCCTTACTTCGGTAAAAATGGGAAGGAGAAATCAAGATACGATTTCTCCTTACCATTATCCACTGATACTGTGGAGTGGAGAAAACCAAAGTTAGTGAGGGGTACTTCAAGAAAGGACCATTACACAGTGTCTATTTTTGTACACCCTGTCCATAAATGGATGCGCCCGCACATGACACGGATTGGTCCTATATAACTTTGGTTATATTATTACCAACATGGGATGATCCCACCGTGGTACCTAGAAATCGTCGACGAGCGAGCTAGCTATGTTACTTAAATTGAAAAGAGGATTGATGGACATAGTCCATTAATGGACAGGGTGTTCGAAAATAGACACTGTGTAATGGTCCTTTCTTGAAGTACCCCCTCACTAACTTTGGTTTTCTCCACTCCACAGTATCGGTGGATAATGATAAGGAGAAATCGTATCTTGATTTCTCCTTCCCATATTTACTGAAAAAAGGGGTGGGAAAACTGGCATGACAGATTTCACACCACTACAATGTTCTTGGCTTCTGTAAGGAAGCCCCAAAGAGGAGATGAGCAAACAGCGTACACTTCGTGGGGTACTATTTTCATTGTTCGAACTTGGAAGTACTACCTCCGAGGTAATACTTCCATGGTTCGAAAAGGGAGCTGCTACTCTGTGCATGGAAGTACTCCAAGGTAGTACTTGCATGCTCTGTAGCAGCTCCCTGGTTCGAATTACCCGTGCAGGGAGTTGTTATGTAACAACTCCCTACCTTGTGCATACACTAGTGAAATTAATTGCAAACAATGCATAGCTTTGTTTAGCTTTGCTGTGTAGGTAAACAGATGGATTACTCCAGCGAGTCCTGTGTTTTCATCATGGGTACATTGGCAGGGAAGATGTTCGTTTGGCAAATTCATGAGTGAAATATACAGCGAAACTGAATGCCAAATGATTTCACTTCGTGTTGTCTTGGCGGTCTTGGCAGTCTTGGTTCAAAACGCCAAACAAGTGTCTGCACTCAGCAGAACTGATTGTTTCGGACGAAAAGAAGGCAAATTCATTTCGGGTTTTCTCCAAAATACTTCCATGAAATGAAATTTGCAGGGAGATTACTGACAAGATTTTAAATCAACTGGCACCAGTTAATTTTTTACTTTTTTGTTCCAATCAGGAGTAAATCCTGCCAATGTGGAATGGTTTATTTTCAATTCAAAATTGCCTCTTGAAAACATTGTTTCTCGTGATATCGATTACTCCTGAAGAAGATATGAACATGGACAACCCATGAACTAGTGTGCAAACTTTCGGGCACAAATATCAAAATCCCTAGAGGAAGATAGGTTTTATGGCCAAACATTGAAAAATAAGCTCTAGAGACATCATATAACCATCGATCAACACAAAATTTTAGTGGTAAAATTTACGTAACATGTTTCACATCCTCTCCAAATTTCAGATCCATAGCTGACAAAACGGCCAAGAAAATGCAATTTAAAATCTCTGACAAAATCTCTGAACGCCTCGCCAAAAACCGGTGTGGCGATCGCATTACTTCGACTAGAAGTCTTCCAGTCGAAGTAAAAACAGTTACTTCTCTTATCAGTGTTTATATACACTCAACTGAGCAAGACATCAGTTCAGTGAGCTTGCTCTATTGTCACCTGAGCATGAAAAAATGCTCAGTAAAAAGAATTTAAAGAACCTAAAGGCAAACAGATCTATAAAATGAAGCAACTCAGTATTTTCCCACAGAGTTCACTGCACTTCACTAAAACAAAATTCCCTGAGTTTTCCCTAATGGTTTCCAAATCCTGTGGAAGTTCTTTAGACTTGTTACCAATTTGACACATCTAACAAGATACTACAGTCATCATCATGTAAATAATCTATTTGGACAAAAGACAAACTGTAACAGACTGACGATTTTCTCTTTTGAACCAATCAGCTTCCATCATTTTTCCTTAATTTGACACATTTCTCTTTAATTTCTCTTTAATTCCCTGACTTTTCCATGACTGCAAAGAAAGGAAACTCATTTTCTGGGTTTTTCTTGTTATTTCACTGATCTTCTTCCCCAGAAAGGTACACCCCACCACTAAATGTCTACCCCATGAAATCCTCACCATAAGCCAATCTTGTAACATTCATGATCAAGTACAGAGTTCCAACAACTACTAAGAAGAAAAAATTCAAGGCTTTCACATTTTGCCAAGATCAAGATGGCCAATTTTATGACCCCCAAACTCTCAATGTCCCTACTGTATGCAAAGCCTTTCTCTTGAACTGACAACCATCATGCTTTCATGACTATGATTTTTCCAGTGAGTTTCCATTCAACCATGGGGTCATGTCCTGTTGCAAAATACCTGACAATTTTCTGATGTGAACAGATTACATACGTTCAATGAATCGGAATAAACTCTTTGGGCACTGAATGATGGTGATTTTCTTCTATCAGCCATGACAGAAAGACGTCTCATGGAAGCCCGCAATGTCCTTGGACGATCAGATATCTGGCTAAAAGGGAAATCAGAAAGTCATACATTTTTATAAAACAAGGGACATTTAAAAAAATGATTGCATAGTGATGACAAGCCTTATACATATGTAACATCATGAACTAAAAGCATTGGGAAGTTGGAGTTAATGTAATATATTTTTGAATTATATGTCTAAGAAATGTATTTTTTTTTCTTGGTGGGTGGGAGATAGACCCTCTTCATCACATTCAAGGGAACATTTTATTCATCTTGAATTAATTTTAGAATAAAACAAAAAGACATTTACACTGAGTGATAGCTAAAATTTTAGACAAAGATATTCACATTTTTATCCAGTGTAACTGCTGAGCAGTGCTATAGGGAGAAACAGGGGGTTCCCCTGCCTCTCCCAGCATTTTGAGAAGTATGATAATGCTCTTGTCCATCTATTATTAAAAAAAATGGTAATAAATCAGGTGATTTGGCATGACAGGGTCCTTCAGGTAGGCTTCCCAGCTCAAGCTTATGAAAACAATAGCAAATGTGAGTGACTCTGGTATGAAGTAATTTGCTGTTCATCTTGGTGTCCCCTCTATCATCTCCCTGCTCTTTCACTCTTCCTTAATTTCAAGACTTTGACAAACAGAATACACATTCTGAATATAATCCTTCAAAAAACAGTTGTATGGTACTAATCTCTATTTAGGCTGATTCAAGCAACTATATTGAATATTACCTGCAATCTGAACATCTATCCATCACAGGCCTAAAGGTGTCCCTTTCTTCTCTGCAAATATCACACCTCAAAAAATCTATCCAAACCAACTCTCCATCTGGCGAGCCATGACAAAAATGCACTCTCTAGTAGTGTATGAGAAGGTTGCCATAAGCAAAATGTTGACAAGCCTTTTTGTCAAGACCTGATAAATACCTGTTTGCTTGCCCCTTTTACACCCCCAATTCACCTCCTCCACCCCACCTTGTGCTTTCAATTTCCTGCCATAATGCTTCCTCAATGTGGAGAGCTACTGTGATGTGGCCTTTAAGGTGACATAACTTTGAGTTGAACGACTCCAACCCCCACCATGAAAATCTTTTCCAATTGTCAATCAATAATTAAACATGAACACCACGCATGATCACTTTCATTTTTCAAGGAGTGTTCTACAGTTAATGGGAGGATACTCTTCAAGCCACAACATTCTGTATTCCCAAAGGGGCTGTCTGAAGGGGTTTTAGTCAGGGCACTCATCATTAAGAATCATTTAAGTGCAGAACAAAAAGAAAACTGTGTTAATGTGTTCAGTTGTCCTCTGGGCAAAGTGTGATAACTTACAGGTCACATGGTATATACAACAATTACATTACTTTTCCAAGGAACAACATCCTGCCCTGCAGAACAGAGGCTAGTGTACTCACACCTTCCTAACTTCACACGAGTCCAGAAATAAGGCACAGATCTCAAGGCCAGCCAGGCAGGTCTAGTAACACCACACAGTATTTGTGCTTAATTTCAGGGTACCTGCAATTCCTCAGTTTTCTAGCCCTAGTTACAGGTAGTCTTTTTTTCCACTGAGGCTTAGCCTACTTTCAGAAAACCAGAATAGCAATCCTTTTCTTTTTATCCCCACTTTTGTTTCTTAGCAAATGCCTTGTGCATCTGTTCTCAACAAAAGTTTTGTTGCGAAGCAGAACTACTGCATGACACCTAAATTTTGACAATACATACCTAGGTACCTGAATGTCATAGAGTAAAAAGAAAACATTCAGTGTACCCCTTTACTTTACACCCAAATGTTTAATTTTAATTTGTCCTCTGCTCCATTCCCCTACCCCCAGCCCCACAAATGTTAGGTAAAACCACTCTAGATGGGAAGATGATGTAGTTATTCTGTTATGAAAAGCCCTTTGATGACATTATATAATAGTCTTCATTGCTACCGCAAAGTCAGTCTCCTTTAGACAATGACTTTTGCTCCAGAGAGAATATTCTTACCTTTTACTGATGTGATAGAGGATAGGATCAATGACTTCTCTGTCATGACCCTCAATCAAGTCTGCATCTTGCAGGCCAGTGAGGACTGTTTCGATCAAATCCACTAGAGAATTTGCTTCAACATCAAGAAGCACAAGACCTAAATACAAAATATAGACAATTGAAAAAGTTAGATGGTAAAGAAACAGGCTTTAAAGGGGATGTGGCATCACTCCAAATATATCTAGGAATATCCCCACATCTCTACTAACAATTTGAGACTATGCTTTGACTGACATAAATTTTAAAAATATAGCTTCACTCTGATAGGTTAATGATGACTTTTGCATATTACTCAGTAGAGCAGATAGTTCACAAAAAGTAGGGGTTGAATTAGACCTTGACTAACTGTAACTCGGTATTAAAAGGCCATGGAAGCTATGTTCATGAGGTGCAATGAACAGGCATTTGCTTTAAGCTGGAGGAGGGGCTAGAAGTAAACAATGTAGGGAGGATTTTCACTGATTTTCACTCTGTGATGGCATTTTTGCCTTTTTGGAGTTCTTTACTGAAGACTGAAGACTGTCTGGGGCAAGATTTGAATTTTCAAGGGAAATATTACATTTATATGGCATCACCATGAAACAGACAGAGAAAAGTTTTTATCAGAATGCTACCTAGTGTAATCAGCAAACTCTGGAAATAGCCTTTCTTCCCTAAAATCTTCTGCATTACATGAGTTAAAAATATTTCATCATTTGAAATTTGAAAGTTTCCACAAACAGATTATTCATAAGTTACAAAGCTATGAACTTTTTTGAAGTTTTTCTGTGTCAACCTTATTTCTTTGCAATAAAGTTACCCAGCAACCTAACAACGTATTAAACGTATTAAAAATACAGTTTTAAAATAATCTTCATTATTACGAAGTACATGCAAACCGTAGCCCAAAGCCAGCAGCCCCTGCATCAGGGTTATAGCTACGCCAGTCGGGCGAACCGGCACTAAAGCTTACCGACCATCACTCAAAGTAATTTCCAACTGGCACCCGATTTCCTAAAATAATGGTATATCAATATTAAATGCATCTTTTCTTTCTTAGTATATTCTGACTACAGAGGGCAATATCCGTGGCCAAAATCCAATGTTGCATCAGTTTAACACGCTAATGAAGTTTCAACAACAAATATTTTCCGCTAATATTAGCGCCAATTGCACGTTCGAAGCATATTGACAAATCCCGTTTCAGCATAGATTTTATAAGGATAGCCTAAGCACTCGTAGTGTGTGGCCTAACATTCATTATCCTACACATAACATGGTTTGTGAAAGTTACGCAGAGGTTTTTAACCGGCACTCAAATTGGGCTAGCTATAACCCTGCCCTGCATACATCAGCAGACAGTCTGCTGTATAGTACCACAGTTCAAGTAAAATCTACTTTTGTTGACCTACCGCCTTCAAGGAATCTCCTCAGTTGTGGTAAGCTGTGAAATGTGAGCTGTGCAACATGGGGTTTCCCCCATTTTTCAGCACCCTGCTCCCAATCCTCTTCAAATTTGATCCATCGTGACTTTTCTTTCCAGTGTCTATCGCTGTAAAAGTCCAGAGGATCACTTGGCTGCCATTCATTCAGTTGAACAAACAACTTTAAAAATTAAAAGAGTACAAACATTAGACAGCATCCAGTTACATAATGTCATGAGTCTTCATTGCAAGTACTTCACAAGGAAAATATCAATTTGTTTCAGTCCTCTGCAATCTTCTTCACAATCCCTAATGGTTTATAAATTACTAAAAACAAACAGCAAAATTATTCCAAATGTATCCAACAAAGGAGTTATATATTATCTGCTTGATTTAACCTTACAAAATTTGGCAAATGATTTTACGCGGTACTAACATTGCTCTTCACATTTTCAATGATAATTGCCTCGTTAGCTGATGGACTAGTCAGAAAATAATTCAAGTGAATGTTTTTGAGTGTATCAGCTTCAATAAAGTAATTGAGCTCCTTTAAGACATAAGTTTGCAAAAAAATTTGAATGTGATTTCATGCCCTTCGGTGCTATGCGACTGAATTAAGAGTCAGTCCTTCCATCCCACATGTCCCTCAAGAAAATGTGCAGCCTCATTTCAATTTTAATGGCAAAACGAGCTACACAAAGGGGACTTTTATGTCTTCCCAAAACCCTTAAAGTGAATATGTAACAAATGTGTCCAACAATAGTTACTGCAGGTAATATTTCCTATCATTTAAGCATTCAAAGACAAGTATAAAATTGTCAATGTTCTTTGTCAAATTTTCATATTTTTTCTTTGGAATGTCCTGATGGTGACAATTATTCATCAACTTGCATATTAGTCAAAGACAGAGATCGATTTACAGTGGCTTGTTGTTAAAATTTTATGGAGAAAGTTACTATTTATGTTTTTTAATATTTCTCCCTACAAAGTTTCTAAAGAATGGATCAATGACCTTGAGGGAACTCTCTCATCAAATGTGACGTCAAATGAAGACAGAAGTTCTGCAGTTTCTTTAAAGCCGTTTACGAGAGAATATTTCAGAAGACTGATCGTATTTCAATGATTGATGGCAAGTTTCTCAAGTGCTCAGCAATAGGACGACCCAAGAGTCTGTGCTGAGAATTTGAAAACAGCTAAACAAGGAAAGATTTATGGACCCATAGCTGAGAAAAAGAGAAGTTGGTGAGCTCGCTGGTGTCATATCATCCTCTGCCTTGATCCAGTTGCAGCCTCTGCTGAGCTCCACAAATTGAGACGAGAAGAGATACATCATCTTGATATTGAAAAGTATATCATTATTTGTGAAATTATCTTTATAGACAATGGCACATTCCAAGAGGTTCTGCAAAGCCAGCGCAAGAAAAATGTTACCCTAAGTGATTGCTAGGACATTTGTTTTATTGAAACAGGTATCAATAATCATTAATGTCGTAAACAAACTCTTTGAATGGGCATAGAGCCAGAATACACCTCCAATCATCAAAGACACCATCTGTTTTTCAAACAATAATTTCAAAATATCACTTTGACCTTTCCTCTTTACCAGCTCTTTTTATTTCCCTTTGAGGGAACTCCTTATGACTTAAATTACATAAATACAGGCATATTATTGATTTGCTCAGTGTAGCCTATATGCATTGACTTTTTAGGTTCTTTAAGTTTGTCAGGGGAGGGGGGCTGTAAAGCCATTTTAGTCCAAATTAATTTAAGTACAAACAAATGGGAAAAAGCTGGATTACTGGGCAAGACAATCCTTGCACCTTAGGCTGGACTTAAATTCATGTATGTGTGAAACACACACTGATGTACCTCAGTAGCAAAAGCCACGCTACTGATATAGGACCTGGGATACTGACATATTGTGCCTTCAACATCAGTTTTGAATGATGAGATGATTGATCAAACTTACCTTTCTGTAATATGATTTGTATTGCAGTAGCATAATCACCTATTTCATAAGGCAGACATATCACATGATGGAGGGTAGGATAGACTACCCAATCATGGAGGCCATTAAAAGTGACTTTTTTCTCAAAAAGTGAACAGAAAATTTACTACATCCTAATGTTTGCAATCAGTTTTGAAGTTTGGAAAAATCACAAACATCAGACACAAAAGAAAAAAGAAAAGAGAAAAAGAAATCCAATCACATGTATAGACTTTGTCATGCAACTTTTAATCAACCCTTCACATAAAGTGTACATCCAAAGAAAAAAAAATGATTTTCTTCATTGAAAGTAGAGGACTTTTGACTATAAAGCAATTTTCAAATTCTTACAAATGGAGCCATCACATTCGGCCCTTTGTGCCACAATTAAAAATTATTTTGATCAACTATAGTCATACCACAATAACTCATTAATACTTAATACCTGCCTGTAAGTGATCAAAAAAAAATGGGGGAAACTTGAGTGCCACACTGAAATATGAGTATGTACACGATCATGGCAGCCATACTGAACAAGAAAAAAAACATTACCATTTTTAATGCCCTTTAACACTAGGTGCAATGTGACATGATGCAATATGATACAATAAAAAAAGTTGAAAATAATGTAATTTCTTAGACCCTTTCACATAAGGAGGGGTATGACACAGTATGACGGAACGCTATACCGTGCAATTAAATTGAGTTGAAAAATCGCATTTTTCACCCATATGTTCCAGGGTGATATTTTGTATTATAAATGGTAAGATAGAATTGTTTTGCTTGATCACATGACTAATGGGTCATTGGAATATCTCCCAGAGGTGAAGAAAAAGTGGCCTGTCGTATTAAAGGGCTGGCAACACATTTTTACCATGTCATATCGTATCACATGGTTGCCTTCAGGCACCCCCTGTGGGCTAGGGGTTGTTGAATATGCCCATGGTACTCCTCACCTGTCGTAAGAGGTGACTAAAGGGAAGGACTTGAATCGTATTTGAAACCGTATTTGAAGTTTACCTTTTTATCTAGCTGACACTATATAACACATTCGTGTTGGTGTGTCGTTAAATTCCATCTAACTAACGCATCACCTGGTATCGTATTGCATGCAGTGTGACTGGGGCTCAACCAAATTTGACAGGCAAAGGTCAGGATGGCAAATGCAAATACCAGTTATCCCTGTACTCCTGGCATCTGAGATTCTCATGTGTGTAATGTGTGAATTATTTTCAAGAACACATAGTCAAGACATGTGCATCAATCCAAATGATACTGAAAACTGGGGAAGGGGGCAGTGTTGGTACTACATCTCAAAACTTAGGGTGGGGAATTCCCCCTTCCAAAACATTTCGAGGGAGATTTGGTTCCAAGGGGAATCTCAATAAGTTGCAACATAAAATGTCAACTGTTTTTTTCAGCAGGTTTTCCCCAACAGGGGCAGGAAATTCTCGCACCCATTTTTCAACTTGAGGAATTGTTGAGGAAAGTACGGTAATCACACAATCCTGCTGCCTTATGCAAACACTGGGAGGGGGCACAGAAATGAGGGCACTGTCAAAGTCAATGTAAGAATCACAACAATAATCTTGTTTTAGAAATCTTTTAGAAGTTATGAGTTCATTACATCATTCCTTCCTGAGTGTTTTAATGTGGAAAGTGTTTTATCATCAGTACCCTTTAGATTCAATATTTAAACAAACTTCATTCCAAATGGGCACCTCCTACCTGACAGCTAAAATCTCAAGGGGAAAAGGGAGTTCTTTTGGTTAGAAGGGAACATGCAGTGACTCCATCATGAGGGCCTCTAGTTGTATAGCTATTTTATATTTGGGGGGGGGGCTATCAAAATTAAAAGACATTGCACTGAAATGGCTCCTCCCCATTGGTTACAGACATTTTCTTCTACTGAATACAGCTAAAGGTCAGTTTGGCACATTGAAAGATTCCTGACATGAAAATTCATATGAAAATTGTATGGTCACTTTAGGGAAAGGAAAGGAGGGGGTGCATACGCCAACATGCTCAAATTTCTTTAAGAAGTTTGTTACCTCATGAGATTCTAAAGGCATCTCAAAAAGTACTCTCCTTCGATCATCTTGCGGAAGCGGTGAATTGTCTAAGGCCAGGCCTGATCTTCTGCTTTTCTTCCCAAAGCTTCCATCCAAACCTGAAATTAAAGTGATGAAAGACAGCTCTAATCAGGAAATCATGTAGATAATGCAGGATGAACTCCCAAAATACTGCTTCATTCACAAAATTTAGTCAAAAGTTGAGTTTCTGAAGTTAGTGTTGCAAACAATCTCTAATCTTTGATAATCCAATCTGATTTAATCCACTGAACAAGTTTGTGCAGGTCAGTCAATTGGCGTTGGTAATTGCAAACTACACTGAGGCATATCGCAGTCAAAATTTTGTTCAGGTATAAGAAACCAAATATGGTAATGCAGGAAACTTGAACCACTTGGTATCAGTCAGTAAATGATGAAGTACAGTATCAATGAAAATAGAGAAAAAGGCAGGAGACGAAATGAGGTGAAGGAAGAGATACCCCAGACAGGGAAAACTTCACCTGTTTGTGACCAGAAATGACAAGCTGTTACGTTCCATCTAATATTTGTAGTGAAATGTGACCACCATCATGGGGTCCCATCATTTAATGGCAAGCAGTAAACTATGCTACCCCTGCACTGAAGAACTTATAGCACTCCCATCCTATCACCACACTAATACTATACAAAAGTAAATATCAAAAGTAAAAATTTTGCGCAAGACTACTGAGAAACCTGCACCTACAGTAATATGCATAATGGCTTAAGTTCTCACCCATAGGATTGATATTATCAACAAATAAAAAAAAAGGAAAAGCAAACAGGAAGTCCCCTCCTACCCAAATGCCCCCCCCCCCCCTCCAAAAAACACACACACACACACACAAATACAGTGCACACAACGTAGGCTTTAACTCTACAAATGATACAAAAATGTTCTTTCATCACCCAACTCGAAACCTCATCACATGCAGGGCCCAGTCTCTGGTGGTGGCACCATTCAGAAGATCAAGGCAGAAGCATTTTAAATGGAGATCAGATTCAAATCTAAAAGTCTGATTTTGATCTTGGCAAAGGGTGGGTGGGGGATGGGGGAGGGAGTACCTGACCCCAAACATGAGATGAATTTTGTAGTGTCAATGCCCCAGGATAAAACTATGGCTAGAGATCAAAGTCAAATGATTTATACTTCTAAGTAGGCCTACACAGAGAGATAATAACTGGTTATATAAGCTACCCACTTCTTATTGGCCCACACAGACAGAAGCTGTTAACCCTGCTTACCTATACCGTTTCCTAATAGCTCCCGTCCAACTCCGTTAGGAACACTTTCATCCCTCTCCCCATCTGCTGTATCACCATTCTGACTTGGTTCTTCCTCCAAACTTCCCAATTGTATTTGAACATGGCGAGGTGCTGTAGGTGGCCCATTTTTCTTCCGGAGGCTTCAAAATTCATGGGGAGAGACATGTTGTTAATTAATTTGATGGAAACTTGCTCTTTTGTACATACATTGCAAGGCAAAAATGAGGTTACTTGTGTTACTTCTTTACGTTACCTTCATGTGTGATCTATATGAAAATTTAACTAAAAAAAGGTGAAAATGGGATTAATTGCCAGCAGCAGTTGTGGTTTGTTCACAATACCTCTATATCATAACCCACCCTTTCCCAATTTTTGACACCTTAGCCTAATGCTTGCTTCTTCAAGAACACCCTTTCCTTCCTCAAATTCCAAATGTACTGCAAGCAACTTCACAATCTATCCTTTCATTGTGATGTACCTTTCAGCACCATCATATATACCCCACACTCACCTGGTAAGGGTATTCTTTAACACCTCACCTACTTTCCCTTACACAATATTGTTTGTCCTGGCCTAAACTGTTGGCAGAGTATGCCAGAGTTTTAGCAAAGCACCAGCTCAGCAGATCTGATAGTGCAACATCTTACAAGAGCATCAATGATGCTGTAGCTCAACTACAATTTTTCTCACACAATGTAGTTTCATTAATAAGGATCCAAACCAAGGAGTCATGTCTTGTCATGATCTAGCAACTTCAGTGCTACAGATGTAAATGGTCACAGCAGTGGCATATCAGCTAAAGTTAAGTATTTGTGGACACAATACTGTAGGTAATTCTGCTGACAAAAATGAAGTGCTACCTACCCCCAATTTGTCAGGTCTGTCAAAAAATGATTCCTATGGCAATATACATCATACAAAACATAAACCCTTATGGAAAAGCACTGGCATGGATTTTACCATCTGACCTTTTGTGACCCCAAATGGCATTTAACATCAACACAAAGTACACCTATGCATCATCCACTGAACACTGGCCAACTTTGATATAGATTCCAACACAAACATGAGTATTTCAAGGCTTTTGATTGATTCTACTGTTTGCCCTCTCTTTGACCCCAAACAACCTTTGAACTTCTTTAAAAGTACAACTCTGATGACCCATTAATTCATGTACTGGATACTCTTGCCAACTTTGATAAGATTCAGACACAACCCCTAGGAGCTGAAGGCATCTGCACAATTCCAGTGTTTGACCTCTCCTTGACCCCAAATGACCTTTGACCTACTTCAAAAGAACAACTTTGATGACCTGTCATTTACTGAACCTCTGGCTAACTTTGATAAGATTTGCATATAACCCATAGGGGTTGAAGGATTATTTGTAAACTCTAGCTTACAAAGTCAATGCACTACTATGAGCAGAAACATACAAAATTTCAGTTGAACCTGCTGTAGATACACAGTATAAACAAAAACAGTTAAAACCTCATGAATTTACCATCTACACATGCAAATTACGATAGCTTTTGCTGGCATCTAAGCGATGCTTGGTCAGTACATTTGTTAAAATGGGGTAACGCACATGAAACGTGTCAAGTGTTAGTCTTAATTTATAGAGTACAGCATCAAGGCAATGTAAAACCGCTGCAAACAAGGCAATAAAATCTATGCTTTTGCACCCAACCATATAAACTTGTTCACACAACATCGCCATCATCTACGTCCTAATCACACATCCTCGCCATCAGACATTTCTCTTGAGAATGTATTAATTCACATTAATGATTGAAATGACTTCCTTCATTTCTTTAGTAAACTTGTCACAACTCCTTGCATATAAACCAGCTGTTAGTTGAAAAGGTTCACAGATTTTGATATTCATATAACTCACAAAAAATAAATTTAAAGAGGCATTTTCACACTCAACAGTTCAAAAGAAGGGAGAGGGGAAAGGGGGGTGCATATAAATTGGTGGATCATCAGTTATAATTGACAAAAGCTACATACTTATACTTGTCCTTTCAACTGAGACAGCAGTGGCCCCAAGTTAAATTTCAAAAATCTGCAAAATCTTACTAATCTCCTCTTATTTTGCTCACAAATATTTTTCTTTATGTTCTTGTATACAAACATTGAACAATGAAGGCAAACCAAGAAGTTACTCTTCATGAATTTAACCAATAAGTAAAAAAAATATTCTCACATGATTGAAAGGAGCCATTCCTGAATTAGGATGACAAATTGGGTGGACTGTATTTTCCCTTTAAAATTCACTCTAGGGAAACTTTGCTTTCTATTGGTAAAGGTCTTTTCACTCTGGACGGTAGGCTTGCAGGGCAACGGAGGCATGCCCTGCAGGCTATAAAACTAAAAGGGGGTTTATAGAGCTGTTGGCAATGGGATAAAAGTAGGGCAATGTCAGGCAAAAGAAAATAAAATTCTTTTTTGTGTTGAGAATGTTTCTTTCCACAAATTCTCATACCAGGCTGTGGTGGATTAATTTTCATTTGTCTCCTTCTTGTAAGCCCGGCAGGGTAGGTACAGGAAATGTATGGTTTTTTTTTTTGTTTGTTTTTGTTTTTTATTTTCTTGAGAAATTTCCTTGAAAGTAGTGAAAACTGGTAGGTATAGATACACCCTGATTTGACATGAAAATATAATCACAGAAAGGGCAAATGTATTTGACAGGTTCAACTGGCACTTATTACTGAGACTTGCAAGACTGTCTGTCATTCATGTACTGATTCTCACCCCAGAGATCAGCCACAGTATTACAATCACTCCTTGTTAGTACTTAGTATGAAGCGGATGAATAATTATTAACAAGCAATTGCAAATAGCAGAGCATGTTTGAATTAATAAAGGTATTATTAGTTGCAAGAACTAAACAGGCCAAACTAAAGCAAGGACGTTTGTTTTGTAAACGTACTTTCCAAGTGCTAAAAGGTAGCAGGACTTATGTTTTATGACAACACAGACATTTTTCAGTACCTAAAATAGATACTAACACCATACATGTGTTCCATCTTAAAACTTAAATACAATGTTACCTATTGTTTTGATTAATAGTTCACTTCCTCTTTTCAAGTTTTGACAATTTCTTAGATGAACTATGAACCCAAACAGATAGTAGCAAGTCTTACATCTTTCATGGTGGATATATGATGATCTATTCCAGAAGCCCACATTTCATTACAGTCTAGCTAATTGACTAGCATTTCTAATGTCAATCCAATGCCAAATGGGAGGAAAGCAAAATTGCACAAAGAAAACCCACAAACCTTGGGATGTGAACTTTTAGCACTTGTAACATATATACTGACATCTAGGTGGAAATCCTAAAGGCATAGGGGATATGCACGTGAGACAATCTCTCCCCTTGGAGACTGGTGCAACGAATTGGCCAACCATGGCACGAGATGGCTGCTTTTTGATGTAATTTAACCACAAGCAATTGGATGTTCACGCTTGGTCGGAGCTGCCCATCGTTCTGTAGCAGTTTTCATGCTAAAAATTTATTGATACTTCCACCAAACCTGAACCGATTTTTCTGTTTCAAAATTTGTTTTAATCTCAATTTATTAATGCAGTTCAGCTTCAGCGAATAATGTTGTGTAATTGCGCAAATTACTTCATAATGCTTCAAGCGGCTTGATGTCCACTGCAAGTGTGTTAACCGCAAAAATGAGGCATCTGGAGAACATAATGCTTGAACCAGACACAGGCAATTTTGTCCTTCCTTCAAGGGAACAAATTCTCTAATGCATTCCCCCCCCCCCATCCATGGTCCTCCCAACTTTTTTAAGATGTTCCCACTATTTCAAGATACTCCAATTGACTTTCACTTTTTGCCCTATACGGCACTTCATCCCCCTCCCCCACTTTTTACTTAAATCTCAGCTACTGAACATAAGTGTACTGCAGTGCAAACCACTCTGTCATCCAAGGACCCCAACATATGCTTACTGTAGGTCATACAATTTGCTTGAATCATTCAATTAGGGATATTATGTGTGTGTAGCATAAGTTTCATGTATAAATATAGTCCTCAGCACATTATCTTTGAGCTTTTTCAAAACCAGCTGAATCATTGGTATCTGCATTGTTTACTGAGTACAACAAAGCAGAGTATGCAACATATGGTTTACACTTTAATATCCTCAACTCAAAGCATCCCCATCCTCCTTTTCTCCTTAAGGATCCCATCATCCTTTCTCAATGGACACTTGTAATATCCTCTTCCAGGACTCAATGACAGCACCAATAGACCTTTATGATGTCACAAGGGAGAAAGTGCTCCCTCTTTAGGAGGAAAATGGCGGAAAAGCGTGTATCATTGCAAAGTTACACCAATAAATGCAGACAGCTAATTTGTCAACCAATGGTATACATGCATAAGTCTACTACACTTGCAGCGAAATCCATGCCTTTCGTGCACGTGTGCTTCATTGTTTTCACCCAAAATGACATCAGTGTGATGTCAGTGCATAAGGTCTATAGCATGGCTACCTTGCCTAAGCTTACTCATGGCCGTGATGCCTCACCATATTCCTCTAACAATATGCCCTAATGATTTATGCCAGTTATCCCCCACTTCACACCAATTAAGATTAAAACCACATCTGTGCCGCAACTGTCATGAGAAATATGTACTTCATGCTCTATGTCCCACTTCTATCTCACTTTGGGGTCTCCTTGCACTTTAATTTCCTTACATATTAGCCCTATCCCTACCCCCTTCCCCTACCCTAACTCCTCCACTTCATGATACTGTATATATGTCCGGTGCCCTCTACTTCATGCCTTATGAAACTATTAACTTCATTTGACAATGGTCCCATCCTCCCTCTCACATATTTCACACATTTAATAATAAGTTTCTTGTTGGCATTTAGGCCTACAAGTTTTGTAGCAATTTGCAACCGCAGTATCAAAATTTACTCTTTTGGCCATGTAATACAATCCACTTCCAGGATCCCCAATCTGAACTTAAAAAAGTTTTGACAACCTGGTCTTCCCCCTGGGTAGAGCAGGACATACATGAAATGGAGTAAAAACAAAAATCAGAAAAGCATACTCAAGCTCTTTTACCAATAGAGGTGATGGCACCTGGATGGAAAGTTTGCTGCCACATCAACTTTCAAGAGTGACAGCCACAAGTGGGAATGAATACTGGGACGATATGACATTACTCGTAAGGATCATATGACAACTATGTGACTCCATTGTGGCCTCCTCATCACACTGCTCGATATGGTGAGATGTATAGCAGTCTCAACAAATGTGAATTTTTACTGATGAATACAAAAACAAAAAGAAGAAAAATAAATGACCCTAAATATCAACTCCCAACTGTAAAACAAATGCTAAAAAATAAGTTGATGAAGACAGACTTCTTACTGAAATAAATCAATAACTGTGAATCTCATTTGTACTGATATTAGGGAGCTGCCATTCTCTATAGCATCTTAATGTCTGTGATTTAATATATTAATTTGCCAAGGTTTGCACTCCAAATAGTAACTCCTTTGCATAGCCACTGTTAATTGTACTCTGTAATAGCCAAAGGCTTACAAATCCTGGGTGCTTAGAGGGCCTCCCCTTCCCTCTCAAGTTAATCAATTGCAAGTGGTCTGAAAGACTGGGCAGATGACGGAAGTAGTAGGACAAGGGAGAGCACTCTCTATAGGGAGGCTGCTTCCCCCACTGTGTTATTAACTAACTGCAGGTAGGTCCAAGTTACATATACAGTATAGGAGGTGATAAGGAGGAGTAACACAGATTCTTTAAACTACGCTTTTGCCATGCAGCTATTTCCACAATATCTGCACTGCAAGGATGACGCAGTTGCTCAGGGCCTTTTTTAACATACATACTGGGTGGGCTGCGGCCCACCCAGTCCCCTACTCAGCCCACCCACTCAGTCCATTTGGCCCCCCCCCCCCCCCGGTAGGTCCTTTTTTGTCATACATATAAAACACATAATGATGATAATAAATGATCAATATCTGACATTAAAGAATGGTAGCCCCATGAAGGCAAGTTCGACCCAACGCCATCAGTGGAAAGCTTCCTGGCTGATAAAGAGAGACGAATGAACCTCCCAAACATCGAGTCCTACGAAGGGAGGGATTGTAAGTAAGTGAGCCACCAGGCCTACAAGGAGAGCAGTGACATTGCCAAGTGATAGACTACTTCGCAAGGTATGTGGGGGGGGGGGGGGGGGCGTCGCAGGAGGAGGTAGCTAGTATCTACGTGCGATGTTATCAAAATCCCAAAATAAAGTATGTTTAGATGTAACTAGCTATCCTTTCCCAGCCAGCAAGCTCACCTGGACCCCATGTGGGGTTCAGATGGACAACCAGATGGGGCCCATGTTGGTTACACCTGGTTTTGTCCTGCGTGCCCAGGTGGAGCCCACTGCATGGGCCAGCTCCAACCTTCAGCCCAGCTGGGATCAGATGGTCTGAATGCGGGACAGCCAGGCATGTAGGGCAAAACGAGGTGTAACTCACATGGGCCCCATCCGGTTGCCCATCTGAACCCCACAGGAGGAGGGCTAGCTCTCTGGGTGTGGTATGCAGTTTTTGTTTCTAGCAATCATCCTGGGTATGTTACATGCCAACTAATGCAGGGGCAATAAAAAGTAGCCAGTCACCAACGGCTGATCGCCGCCTACAGCAGAATGTGCCATTGTCTACTTTTCCACCTTTTATTCCCCCCTCTTATTTCCACCCTCTTCCCTTCTTTCTTTAGGTCGCTATGGCGGCTACAAGTTATACGAACTGTGACCATACAATACAATGCTGCAATGACAGCAGTTTGAAAATATTCCATTTCCAGTCGGTGTGCTGATTAGTTATTATCAACAATGAGCAATACTGAGGCACGCACTGCAGACCTGGACACAGTGTCACGGCTGCGCAATGCGAGTTGCTGAAAGTTCAGTACACCAGTTTAATCAAACAATTTTAAGTAGGTCTATTAAATGCATCGGCTTAGGAAACTGAAAAGGATTTGGGTACTTCGCCCAGTCAAAAAATGTGTTGGGAATCATTGAGGATGTTTCTTAGAATGAAAACATGCAGAGCATAATATCTCAATTTTAGGATGGTTCGATAGAGCCTCGAAATTCTCGGGAAGCGCCATTTCCTGCGATCTGGGGTGTCTGTCGATCCCAAAAAAATTCAATACGCTACGCGCCAACTGATGGTGGCGCTCCACTTAGTTAGTAACTTCGTGTCAGATGATCCCTTTTGTGAAATAGCCCCCCCCACCCCCCCGTACAAATTCGTTAAAAAAGGCCCTGCAGTTGCTATGTGTTGCATACAGCAGAAACTTCTTGAATGTAGCCTACAATTTATCCAGCAAGCAGTTGATAACTATACCATAGGCAGACTTTTATTATTGCAATGCATGAATGATGGGAACTGGGAGGATGAACAACCGGCACCATGCTACTTGGAGTGCCTGCTAACTTAGCACTAGTGCTACTACTGTGTTTTTTACTCCTGATATACAATGGAACTCCTAGAATCTGGTATCCTACGTAAAACTTGTATGATCTACATTGTAGTATATATTCTTTTCATTCAGCTGCAATTCCTCAGTACATTCAATCAAATCAATTCAATGGTACTATACTAGAGTTAGCATTCCATGGGACAACTACCAACCTCAGGGGTGTAGGTTACCGGGAGGGGTGAACATGCCTCAATCCTCCCCCTCCAATTTTTCTGAAAATGGTATTTCAAAAGTGCCCCTTTTGAAAATGAGAAAATGTACATACATATACATACATACATATGTATATCTGGGACTTTGAAGAGTGCCCTTCCAGGATGTTGTGCCCCCATTTTGTAACGTGTTGCTACTCCCCTGCACTTCCATGATAATTTTTGAATTATTGCAAATCAAATGCAATACATCCCTTTAAGCTATGCAGTCTCAATTTAATTGCTCTCTCTTTCAAGATTTGCTCAGTAAAATCCTCCTTACAGATTTACCTTAAGAATTTTTTATTACTACAGACAAAATTTGCAGGAATGATGAGACAATCAAAAGTTTTATATAAGTTTGCCAGAGAATAGAAATCATCCAGAAAACAAACAAATATCAGAATTCTTGATGTGGCTCGAGCTATAAATTAGACTTGCTTCAAGTCTCTAATAGCTTATCTTTATGATGAAATTCCTCAACAATCGAAGAATATATTTTGCTTGCGCTGAAATTGAGGGATGGTACCTGATTTTCATATCTTCATCACAAGTATAACTTTGATCATTTTTCCTTTGTATCATCTGTGTAAAACAAGGTCTCAATGAAACTTACACCATGCAGGGGTTATAGCAAGCTAACGAAAGGAATATTTAAATCACATATGTATGATTTAATGTGTTTGTTGTGATATAGCCCTTCTGCTTTGATACACAGCAGTACTATATCAAAAGAAACACATATGTATGACCTATAAAAATATACAGGTTTAAATAACTGAGTCTTGTACTGATCTTTAAATTCAAAGGCATATGACAAATTACTCCAATTAACATTCTTCGTTCACACTCGATACATTTTGTCAAATGCACACTAATTTTCAAAACTTAAAGAATATAAATGAATGTAGGATCATTTTTAATATTAGTGCCAGTTTTTTTTCTGTTTATGCTTTGATTGATGTTTTATACCTTTCAATATTAACCATTCATCACTTTCCACAAAGTCTAGATTGAATATACAGCATTAAAGGCAGTGCTAACTTTCTGACTTTCTGCCCGGATGATTTATCCGTCCCAATCTCTTAAATGTTTCAGTCCAACCCTCTAAGTATCAATCAATACCCATCTTTCTTAGCCTGTCAGAACCCTTTTGAAGGCAGATAATGACAATCTGATAGATAGGCCATGTTTCATCAAGCTTGCAGGCAAGGGATGAAATATTTGGCTGGTGAAAATGAGAATACTATTATACCCTACTGGGGGCAGCAGTCTAAATTTAGCCCCTAATTATTGGGTGAAGGGAGATGGATCGGGAAGACATAATTCTCAAAGTACAGTACAAGTGAGTAAATAGTGCAGATGAGACTGTCAATTCATCAACAATGGTATAGCTCATAAAATGTTTCTCATTGAGCTATTCATTTTATTCTCCACAGTTAAATTTCTTGGCAATGCTTTCATCACTTTTCTGTAATTTTCCTACTGCACAGGTCATAATATGACTATGATAAGGACATAAAAAGTGAATACTAGGCTAAATAACTTTGAAAAGTAATTATCTAAGAGAAATAGAGCCTCTTATTAGTGTGAACACTTTGTGTACTTATTTTTACCAATAAAGTGTGCCCCAATTTATTCTGAAACATAGCAAAAGACATAAAATACTTTGAAAAGTATGATCTTTCCACAAAAATGTGTAGTTAGTTGCCTTCCATCCCTCACACTGGGCCCTTGTCAATTATTAAAGGGTGTCCCAGTGTTACTAGAAATAAAAGCACTTTAAATTTAGTTTTTTTCAGTTTTTTCTGGATTATGAAAGTGACCATTTAAATCCATCATGATTAATAGGGTTGCCTCAATCCTGCCCATGTGCCCTCCATTAGGTGGAAGTAAGGGCAGGCAGTACCTGTTCCTTCCCCTCCACCTCCACCATTAACATGATCTTTCTGCCCCTTCCTCCTTCCCAATCCTCCCCTAACAAAAATATCTGTCAGATGTCTCCATTTCTACCACTATCATCTTTCAAGTTTCGACCCCTTTCATACAGTATGTTGCTACAACCTGTGAGCCTCACCTCACTATAACAAACGTCTATAAAAAAAAAAAAAAACATTACAGACAGCTGTGCAAATGGATCTACTGCCTGGAATTCCATTTGCTAACTAAATCTACATCACTTCACCTTTCTAGGTAGTGAAGCACATCTAGCCGCAATCTGTTACAAGGGAGGTGAGAATCAAGGTGGGGGGGGGGGCTGTATGGGCATCAACAGGTGGGGGTGGGGGGACTGTCCCTCCCTCCCCCCTATCTTTTGAAATCAGAGGGGATTGTATCCTTCTATTTTTGCAGAATCCTACGGAAAATAGTGGGCACATGTTTGCTTCTATAGCTTGCAATATAGTTGATTCAATGAAATCAAACTCTATAATGGTGAAAATAGCTATGTAATGGATACAAAATTGTGGGACAATGTCTCAGATTATTATACCACAGATCATCTGGCCTCCAAATTTTCTAAGGACCCGGCGGATCCTTCACTTCTAGGGTTCTGTTATTCATGTTCCAAATACTTCTTGTGAAGGCCATGTCCCCCTCCCCCCTCCCACTTTTGAAAAGCTGCTGACTCTCTTGGGGAGCTGCACCAGTACAATTAGGTACTAATTAACATGCCGGCACCAAATGCAAATCCCAAGCGAATGCAAAACTTAGTTTACACAGTAAGCAGGGGTTTAGAGAGTACTCTAGCTTCCAAGCCTACCCTTGCAGCAAAATACATGGTAATGTATGATGCATGCCATAATAGATAGTTCACATATACTGTAAAACAAAAAAAAAACTCCATACAAGGGGGAATTAAGTATAACTATAGGCTAACTGTCGACTTTAGCATTTCTATCTTCAATCCTTCACCTAACACGTATGTACAACTGCATGCTTGGATATTGCAAGCAGAGGCATTGCTAAGGCCCCACTGGAAAATCCAAAGGTGCAAAAATGTATCCAAGTGTACAATGATTCCATATTTGAAGCCCCCCTCCCACATGAATGGTGGAGCCTCCCCCCCCCCCACACACACACACACATTTTAAGCGCTACACCACCAACTGAACCAATTGGTTGGAAACTGGGACGTTACACCTCATCTAACTAATTAACCACCAACTGCATGACAGGGCAGATGATTTACAGCATATTAATTTTCCTTTCAAAATTTTTCAATTCAGTAGTATTTGTATAGTTGACTAGATTTTGTTATCAAATGATGTGAAATTACTATTCTCTCTAGAGAGGATATCCTGCCATTGGCTGTACAGCATACATAGACATATCACCTGTCTTGATCTGCATACCTCACCATCTGAAGAAAACACATGGACCAAGGATCCTGGATTATAATATTTTGTTAGGATAACACAGTGGCTTGGAATGCACTAACAGGGGGTCACTATCACTATCAGAGATTGCACATCATAAGTATTTCAAGAGAATTTGCCATATGGCAGATGCAGGATCCAGAGATGTGATATGAAATAAGCCTTAAAACTTCAAGAGTCTTTTCCATGATCAGACATATGACCTGCTATTAGGAATAACTGTCTTAATTGGTTCTAAAACACTGGGGCGCATCTGGGATGAAATTTTTACGGGGGCCTACTAGCCTAGGTACCAAATGGGGTCACGGCATTGACCACGGTCCTAAATTCTTACAAATTTTATTAGGACACACACAATTTCTGGGGGGCCTAGCAAACATCTGGGGGGCCATAGCTACGCGCCTGTTCTAAAAGGGTCAGGTGCAGTTGCTTTTCTTCTAAAAACCTTACACCCCAACTGCAGAAAATTAAAAAAAAATGACTGCTAAACTGTTTACACCTAAAAGCATCCTGTCCATACTACTAACAGTGAAACAAAAAGGACAAAAAATCCCTTCTCAAATCTTAATACAAGTTTGAGAACAATCTTCTCTGCTGAAAACAGTTTGTCCTCCAAGGGATTTGCATTACTTATCAAGAAAGTGGAGCATGTTTAAAACTAAAGCTTATGGAGGCTTCACAGAAACCGTAAGATTGTTTATATTGTCAAGTTCTCAACACTAGGGTAATCTCTGCAGGCTACAGTATGATTACATCCTGTTTGTATATATCCTAGTAGATTACTTACAGCAATATTGCAAGCACAGTGAGGTATTTGATCTACTCAAACTTTTGATTCATGACTACAATTAATGGCACCAGATTACTCTAATAATTTTGCGTGAGTCCTACATTTTCAAATTTGCTGCAGAGAGTATACGTAATTTAACATCAATGGGCTATATGGTGTTCAAAGTGTGTGGGCTTTACAGGGATATCACAAGAAAACCATTTTCATTACAACTATTTTTGTATCCCTGTTAAGGTTGTAGAAATGAGAAATGCTGTAACCTTGTCATTACAGTATACCTTAGAAGCTGGTACTCTGCCAAAAATTTACTTTCAAAGATTGAAAGAATGAAATGAGCCCCAGGCCCGTAGTCAGGAGGTCGGGGGTAGGAACAAAGCCCCCCTGAAATTTTTTGCCTCCCCTCCCCCCGAGTTTGAATCTTACCATTGACTTAATACATTTTTGTACACATCTGGCCCCCCTGAAAAAATTTTCACCCTCTACAGTACCTTGTCTGGCTACGGGCCTGATGAATTGACATTAATTAAAATGGCAGTTTGTACAGTTATTAATTGTGATGTCACTCTTTTGTGTACTCAGTATTTAAATCCTATAATTATGAAGAGGGACCTTATAGTAACAGAAAGGAAGCCTCTCTTAAAAATTAAGAATGATACAGTCATATGTTCTGGTATCTAATACTTCATAGCTCTACTGATAAATGATCAAAAATGACTATCAAAAGGTACATATCAATGGGGGTGGCACCGCGATCAATGTTAACTGGAATATGTACTTTTTCTTATAACATTTGGAAGGGTTTGGAAGGGTTTGCCAAAGGAGCTGGACAGAAGTCGACACTACTGTAATATTTTCACAAAATGATTGATTCCAAACTTACTATATGGCAGAGATAGACACATAATTAATGAAAGGATCAAATATAATAATCCTTAAATAGCAATGACATCTGCATGATGGCAAATATAGCCCATTTACAGGGCATGCCATGAAAATGCCCATAAGCCTACAATCCCGAGTAGTCACCCACAGCCCGGGAAAGTCTTATTAGTGATGGTCAGTAACTGTCACATTTTGTGGTTTTAGTCCAGCGAGTTGTATCTTCACAACCGTGCTCAATCCGGACATATGATCCGGCCAAGCCCTAGTAACCACTGGAACTACTTATTAAGCACCACAAGTCATTATTCGCTTGAGCGCACATTGTGCTGATAGAGCTGGAGTTCTGTTACCTTGTTATGATGCAAGCCTGATTAACTGTGGTCAGCTTCTACAAGAATTTGGACTAAAAGGACCTTCATGTCATGGGTTAGCATAGGGCAAAAGATCAAGGGCTAAAAGGGTACAACCATCACAATGTAAATTCAATGTATTCCATAATCCCTGCAGAGTAATTTATAACAGACAATATTTCATCACTGCAACTCCAGGTGGCTATTACACATTTCAACAAATGTTTTGACACAACTTGTCACAGAGGTCATTGTAACCAGTTTGACCTCATATTGTAAGATTGACCTGACCAAATTTTTAGTTCCAAATCACAGAATAGGCAGCAGGGACATGGAGACACAATCCTAATGTCAACCCTGCCTTTTCAATGTAGACTAGTTCCATATCAACTCAAAACTTGATGCTCTTACCTTCAAATTCCCATCACCACAAAAAATTGCAAACCAAAAATAATCCATTTGTATTTTGAAATATCTGTATTTCCCATCTCCCAAACAATGCACTTACAGTCAGCAGTGGTAACCATGACAATTTGTAGCATGACCATTAAACTTGCTTCCATGGCAATGAGCCTCTGTCAAGTCAATATGTACCAAACAACTGCACTTCTTCCACTTTTTAAACTCGAACACATACTAAATAGTAAGTATAATTTCTGTACTCATTGCCTTGGTCTTGTACTCAGTGAATTAGAAAGTCGGGTTTTGAGTACAAGTATGTCCAAGTACAAGTACATTTACTTGTACTCATATGTGGACTCTGAAGGCCTTAACTGGCTAGGTACAAGTTTTAAATATGACCTGTACTCTGAGTTAACTTGAAAATCAGGAACTTGTCCTTGTATTGAACTCAGGGCCTTGTACTTGAACTTTTGGCTTCTACGTTTGTACTTTCACTCAGGGTCTAGATTGTTGCAGTGACACTACATGTCTCTGCCAAACAGTTAACAAGTTAACAACATGTCACACAACTTGACAAGTTGAGCATGCACCCTCCATGGTCACACAGCACACATGTAAGAAAAGTGTACAAATTTGTCTGGCATGTATGGTTTAAGGGAACTAGTACTGCAGTCTGGGAGATGAGAAAAACAGCCAGAATCCAGACGATTGGAATTGAGATGGAATAACATAATGGAATTCCAAATGAACAAAATGCTGTCAAAGTTTTGTAAAAGTTGCACAAGATGGCAGGCAAAGCATTGTATATGGAACATGAAGTACATTTAAACAGCCTTTATCTATTTAATTAGTACTTTTACTGGTAACTTTTGCATTCATTTAGCTAAAAAATAATGCTTAATTTTCATTCATGTACTATGTTTCTCAGAAGCAGAGCCAAGAATTATTAAAAAAAATTACATAATTATTATTCTCTACTTACTGTCCAGGAAAGGCTTTAATTCAGGCCTTTAACGACAACTCTCTCTTATGAATGTTGAAGAGGAAACAAATCCTTCAGTTAACCAATTACACCTTACAGCTTGAATGATGGGTCTTTTCCATGTCAGTTAGCGCATGTAGCTACCACAGCACCCACCCCGCCCATCAGTTTCTAGACCCCCGAAATATTTCCTGCAAACAGGGTTTGGGATTAATTTTCAACATTTCGACATTCAAGCCTTACCAAGATAGCACACAGATATAGCACCATTTCAACATTTCAAAATGGTGCTATCTAACCTCATAAAAACCCTGCAAATTTGTAACTTTTTATTTTTGAAATTTTAGAAAGTTATTTCAAATTTTCAGTTAGGGTGGGATGAGAGATGCCATCCAAATGATGCCTGGATAGTTTTCTGTCTTAAGCCTTGTTGAACCTATTCATAATAGTGAGTGACTTGGATGCAGCTCTTAACTTGGATATTTTATAAGTATGACAATGTCCAAAACAAAGAAAGGCATGGTATGGATGTCAGCAATGCTATACAGTTAAAGGAAAATATGTTGTAAGCGTTGATTTTAAAGTCCAATGCATAGCCCTCCAAATCTACGATGCAGAAGCACTTATTTCACTAGAAGTTATGTAAATACTTACACCTGTAGAACACCGACCCTACGCTGTCTAAAATAGAGAGAGGAGATACTGTAATCATACATATTTTCCCATGTTCCACATTGCAACATTTAACTAATTAGACCAAGTAAAAAAAAATATGTATAGTGTTCCATCGTCTTAATATTTGGTCTGCCTCCTTTGTGCTTTTTCCTGAAATTTATGTTTTGATCATGATATACAATCTTACTTCCCCTACCCTTCCCTGTATGCTGAAATTATGATCTAAAAATGTTGACTCCAGATAAAACATGCTGCGACATGTAATAACATGTCCATTATCGGGACTGAGGGCAGCAGACATCTCTTTTTTTATTTTTTTTTTTTACTTTTTTTTTTATTTTTTTTTGCTTATCTATCATAGTATGGTCCAGGAAATATAAAAATTCTTATGAAAACAGAAGATCCCAACTGTAATATTAAGGTTTACTGAATGCAGCTAAGCTTAGCTGCATGAAGTGTTTACAGAGTAATTTCTTTGGAGTGATCATCAATGCCTGGTGACCTTTAAATACTTCAACTCATCAGTAGAGAGTTCTGAATGTGTGACTTTTAGCTTAATTTACCATGCATTCCGAAACATTTCTTTAGAGATCCAGTGTCAGTGCTGCCATCAGACACTTGAATTGTACACATATTTGGCAATAAAATGAATGCACTATATTCAACAAATTTACATCATGAGACAAAAAGGAGGATTTCTTCCATTTAGCTTACACTAGGGCCCCTGGTGGGATTTAGGGGTAAAGCTTGCCAGGGTGGGGGGTTCCAGGGCACACTACACATTGTTTTCACCTGGCCTAAAAATATTAGTTTAATGTGCAAAGATGCTTTTGTAAACATTCATACTACAAGATTACTAGCTAAGATGCCTAAGCAACTACAAATAGCAAGAAAGTTTTACCATGTGGCTTTTAAAAAAAGAAATTACCAACAAGTTTAATATGTATTAATTTAACATTTTAGCTCAAACTGTAAGAAAACTGTCTGGAAACCTACAAATATCAATGCCTGTTATACACAAGAACTTTCAATCCTCAATGTCTTCAGTTAAATGTGGAAAGCAATGAAACTCTCAAGCAGAGAACCAAGTGATGAAAAGCGGCCTCATGCTACCTTACATGGCCTTCTGGACGTGTACCTTTGTCAGAGAATTCTATGCCAATTACAGAACCAAAGGGCATTGTCTAACTTTCAAAAAAATGTAAAAGACATATATAGAGGGCCACAGATTGCATAAAGCACAAAAATAAACACAAGAGAGGCAATTTATATAGGAGTTTTGCCCCATAGGTAAATTAAACTGGGTAACATCAACACCTTGAAGTGGAAATTCTAGATTGGCAGTCTACAGGCTAAAGGTTTGCATATGCCTGCCACCTGACTTCTCAATTTAAATTCTACTATCTGACAGACAATATGGGTTTCCTCCAGAGAAATTTCAGATCTTAGAAATGACCTTTTAAAAACAAGTCTGTTATGGTAGTCAGATGACAACTTTGCATCAAACATCTACTTCAGACAACCAACACAGGGTATTTCAAACAATAATAGAAGTAGGAAAAAACTTCAAAGGTCATGATCAACCACAGACATATCAAAGTATTTTCTTCAAGTTCATTTTCAAAAGAGCTTGAGTGATATAAATCACACTGTTACAACCCATGAAATAGAAATGATTATTTCTACCTGTACTCTCTTCTTCCAATTCTACTAGCTGTGCTTGAAGAATATTAAGCAAACCCAATGAACATCATCCAAAGATGAAATAAAGGGCTACATAATGCTCAGTTCTTGTACACCCATGATTTAACTTAAATTACTATCGTAGATTATACCAGTATATGTAACAGAGAACGATATCATCATATAGTAATATCCCACATCAACTTTACCATTGTATATATCACCAGCATACACTACATACAATAGTTTGTTCACACTAGATGTAGTAAGGTGAAAAAGAAGAACAAGGACTGGGGTGGATCCAGAGGGTGCTGTGGGTGCACGTGCATCCCCCAAAATTTCCAAGGCTAAAATTTTCACTTACTAAGGTGGACTATGCCTTTAGTATTCTATCCCAGATATCTCACTGTTTCTCTCCTCATTACGAGTTTGGTATAGAAACTCGTACACCATATCCAGCGTACTATTTTTTAAGTCCTTCAGATGGACGACACTCTCCCACAATGGGTGAATCTAGTGCACCCCCAAACAAAAACCCTGGATCTGCCCCAATGCAGGGATAATGCCTAATAACACTACAAAGGAGTAATGCTACATCTGAGCTGAAGTTTAACTACATGGCCAAACTATGAAAACATGTTATGTTGAAGTAAATGACAGATACACATATTTACATCAAATGAGACCTTATGCTTTATAAGCTCAGGTTGCATGCTGTGCTATCCATTATTGAAACATTTTAAGCAAATAAGCAGCAATAAATCATAATGTCAAGAGAACTTAACTTGACACAATGAAGGCTTGAGTGGGTGATTCTTCATAATTTTGATATCAACTACAAGCCGCAACCAAATTCTGAATGCAAATTGATTTCTACAGACCTGCAGTAATTACCTAGTTGGTCATGTGCTTACATTGTATTAATGATTTGCTTAAGGTGAGTTCCATCCTCAAGTACTGACCTTGTTTCTGAGTAATTCCGATGTACAAGGTAACTTTTGAAAACAGACAGTAAAAATAGACAAAATGGGGTCCTTGAAATCATTAAAAAATTTTTATCTTTAAGCAGAAAAACCTGCAGCGTTCATTCCCTGGATGAATCTTTTTCTTGCTTCTTGGCCAATTAGACCCCTCCCCCCCTAATCCTGGTGTTGGTAATGAGAGAAATTATAGGCCTACTTATGGTATTTGGTATATTGCATTATTCTCACACTCTACATGTAACTTGGAGTTATTTTAACACCACTCTACAATGTTCCCCTATTTGTGGCTGAAGCAGCCGTCATTAGCCTGAGTACAAACACAGGGTTTCTTAGCCAGCATGGCGGACAATGGGTGTATAAACAACCCTGGGCAGCAGGTAAAACATGAGAATAATGCAAAGCACCTTTAACCAAAGGCAAACTTAAATGAGAGGCTAACTCAAACAAGAATTGAATATATGTAGGTCAGCTTTGGAAAAATGATCTAAGAATTAAGAGCTATACAAAAAAGTGAAAAATCTGGCCAGTAAAAGAATAATCAGATTAGCAGGCATGATTTAATGTCAAACATTTTGGCAAGGGAGAATGGGAGGGGGTGGGGCAAGGGAGAATGAGAGGGGTGGGGCAAGGGAGAATGGGGAATGGGAGTAAACTAGGTGGGAAAGGGTCAATCTTTGGATTTTATAAAACTTCAGTATGCAATGTAGGGTAATATTTAAAGGTCACTCTCTATTACAAGTTTGATATTTGAGTTGGATAAACAGCCAGCCCAAAGTCTAAGACAAATGGAAGAGGGGGGAAGTGCTCTCCCCACTGTCCATTGCCTCACAATCTTCCCTCTGATCATAAGTACAATTAACTTCAATGGAGCAGTTATCAGACCTGTCCATACCATCACCACAGCCTGCTTTTTGGTGCATAAATTCAAAAAGTTCAGAAACAGACTAAAACATTCAATTTATACAACATACAAGTTATGAATAAGAAAAATTGTTATCTTCCAACCTTGTTTAGAATCATGGGTTTCATGGATTTCATGCCTGTAGCCTTGAATAATTAAATGAATACAAGTTGATTTATACTTGACTTTTACTTTGATCTATGTCTTAAATTGATGAGAATATGATTAATATTCATACTAGATATTCTTTAAAATATTTTCTTTTCTTTCTGCCATTCAACTAGCAGTTTAAGGCATATTCCAGTGGCTTTTCACAAGTGTCTCATGTGAAAATGAAAATTTTTCAAATTTATGTCCTCCAAACCCTGTATCAATACTATATTCCTAGCAAACTCAAGATATCTCATTTTAAGGAGTTGTAATATATTTCAAAAGGTACCTTCCGTTCTCATCAAGGTCACATAATATTCATGTAAAGTGAGCACATTGCCTCATATTTCTTTTGTTCTTCTTTATAATTGAATGTCCTGTATGTCCTTGAAATTTGATACAGTTGGAATATTTGAATATCTTTCCATTTAGATCTACCATAAAGCTACACCATATGTAGGGTATAGCATATGTAATTGTTAAATATTCCCAACAGCGGCAACTTCTCGTAAAGAAATTTAATGTAATGTCTAATCAATGTGCCGTGATGACATCACAGACTTACAATATAATGCACTTTATCTCCATGAAAACCTGCATTTCTACGAAAATTAGTACCTTCCAAATGCTTTGTACTGTCCAACTATTCAGATGCAGTTTTCAACTCTTAAAGAGAGAGAAAATTTTCTGCATTCTTTTGATGTCATGGAATTTAGTATCTGGCAAATCCCTTTGATTAACAAATATGCTAAATTAGAGAGTGTTTATATACCTCTGTCAAGCTTCAAGGCATTATTGCACACTGGATAACACTATAGAAGTTTGTAGTGAGAGAGAAAAAAATAGCAAAATGATGACGGATACTGTTTCAAAAGAATGCATAACAAGCTAAGATTGATCGCACTTCAGGAATAAATTAGAAAACTAAGTTAAGACTGCAAAACTAACATAATGACATGCTTGAAACCATCAGGTTAAAGTTAAACTCGTTGACTACATACACTGTAAATAAGACTTCAACAGAAGTTTTAACTCTTCAAAGTTACATGAACCTGCAACAAAAAGAGCTGTATTCGGTAGTGAAAAGTTTAAAAACTGCTAATGAAGATCACTTGTTATTATTTTTTACATTTTTAACCTTTCTAAAGATATGCAGGCCCTATTAATGTTTGATCCTTCTGGGGCAACCCACTAAACCCACAAACCACCAGCTAAAAAAATGCAAAAACACAGGCTACTGTAGGTATATTGTGCTGTCAATTAATTCTTTTGTTAACCCGTATCTTATGATACATACTAATTTTGTCAGCTGTCATACAATTTGGAAACTCATTAGCTTTGTAAAATATTTATGAGGAATGTTCCAAAGTGCCAAATTTCTTTTGATAACACTATATTCATTTTGTAAATTACTTGTAAGTTAGCAGGAAAATGTGATATTGACATTTTTTAAGTATACAATGAAACTTCCAATATGCCCCCCCCCCCTCGGACCTCAACCCTTAGGAACACCAACATTTACAAGCTTTCTAAAAATGAAGTTTAAATGATGGATGTATTACCCTGTCAGGGTAATACTTCCATGTTTAAACAAACAGTATCTTCTGAACTCCTCTTTATGAGTCAAGTGTGTGCATATTTAGCCAATTGATATATTCATGCTGTGGGAGTCAAATAAATACAACTTTGAACAACATTGTCCAATGGGAAATAAGGGTTAATTTCCTCATTTTCAATGCTTATAACCACATGTGCAAGGAAGCTATGGAACCTACAAATACTGAACAAGGCTTAAAAGGACATCAAAATCAACTTAACTTATTCATTTGCTCTCACAATTTTTACAGCTTGACTGGTCGCCTAACTCTGAAGCTAGACCTTAATATTATGCACTTGCTTCAAGTCACCTACGTCAGAACTCTGGTATCTCTAGTTACTATAAGAAAAAAGTTGCATGGTCCTCCAGACTTGCTCAATGGAGTGAAAACAAGCCAGTGAGTCATAACTGGAAAATGGCCCTGGCCAGCCCAACTTAAACCAATTGATTAGAAACTGAGCCATAAAACCTCATCTAACTCTAACTCCAGACTTGCTCCTTCGTCAGTTATTACAATTCTCCTTTAAGAATAATTCTGCAGGTAAATCTACTACTTAGATATTTCATCAAATCAAGCTAGATTTCTTTATGAACAATTACCTTAATCATTCTACTGTAATGACATTGAACAAGGCTTCCTTTAAATTTCAACCTTGGCAGGAAACTTTCTTACCTGCTCTTGCGGACAGTTTGTTGCGGCCTTTGATAAAATGATTCATCATCAGGGGTGCTCTTTGCTTCATCATCACCCATTCTCACCATCTCTGCTTGTTCTTTACCATCTTCATCTTGGCTGCTCCATTCTCCTTGTAGCCTGGTGGTCTCATCTGGTGAGGTATTTCCATCTTCTTCTTCTTCATCCTCCAGGTCATCCAAGAAGCGGATGTGAGGCTGACGGGAGGTGTGGAAAGACTTTGGTCTGTTCGCATTGATTCCTGCATCTCTGGGATTCATCTTCTCATTATGTGCTCGATTCGGACCTAACAAGCAGAACAGGCAATTTTCAGATATATTGAATCCGTCTGACATATGGAATCAATGCAATGATGTGCACATTCTCATGGTCTTTTAAAATGGCTTTTTTCCCTCATTTCATCTAGCCTGGAAGCATGAAGTCTGCCACTGGTTTGGAAAACAGCAAACTTACTAGTTAAAAATAAGTATTTAACTATATGCCAGGTGTTACATGTGCGGGCAGAACAATTCAACTCAGCTATGACAACAGTCGCGGACTGAACGTGCTTTTAAGTTTTAATATTAACTTTGCATTACAAATAATATGTTAAAATGAGAAATACTGGTACCCGAATATGTTACTACTATTATGAGAAGTGTTGTTTGGTAAACAATGAATAACCACAAATAAACATAAAGGTTTCATATGATTGATAAATTTAGACCAAAAAGACAAAGGAAGATTATTATAATTCTTCCACAGAGCTTTTAATTAATAACAAGCATCATAGAAATAATCCCAGGTTTGAAGCCAAAAGGTTTACCAATCAAAATGCCAGGGGTTCAGTTCTCAGGGTCAACTACAGGTAGACTTGTCATCAAACAGCAATCTACAGTTTCCTTTAGATCTAAAGTAATCTTCAAAATTAAGAGATGGAACAAACTGCAAAGCTGAAATTGGAATGTGAGGTTACTGTTATTATGCACTGTACATATATTACAACAATTGTAGTGCAAATCAAGAAACTGTTATGAAATAACCTTTAAGGAAGGCTCACAATATTGTTATGATACAAATAGCCTCACTATCACCATTTTTAAAATGCCAAGTTTGAGGTATCTTAAAATGCCAAATTTTAGGTTTTGGACATCCTGAATCTCACTCTATCAAATCCAAAAAACTGACTTCCTGACACTTAAATGTCAACTAACCACACTGCTTTTGTTTTTTATAAATGTGATACCTCTGTCATGTTCTCTTACTCAATGTTTGAACTACTAATAAATGACTCGGTGGCCAGATGCATGAAACATCTGGTAGTTCCACACAGTCCACCAACAAGTTTATAAAGGCTGTATACATGTCCACCTCTTTTCAACCAGCCTCAATTATTCAAATATAAGTAGTGAAATGAAAAACTTGTACGTGTTATGCTCAACTTTAAAATTTTTCTTTCTTTGATTTTTTTAAAGGTAATTTTCCCTTCTAGCTCAAATTTCCAGTCTGCCTAGGATTCCATTTTTGAAAGGAACGGTCCTACTCTTATTTCATTTCCTAGTAGAACCAGTTCTGCTTTTTGTTAGCTGATTGTAAGAGTAATTAGAAAGACTGTGGCAATGGTTTCTTCTAGTTTTTGAGCATATTGCACTTATCAAGTCATAGCCTACCTCAGATGCCATACCACGCATTCATTCTGCTTACTTTTTGTTCGTAATTTGAAAACCTGTAAACTATCACGTAAAATTTTTACCATATTATAGATGACAGAAATGGGAATAGAAATGGTAACTCAATGAGGAAATAAATTTACCCTGGAACCAAGAAAAGTATAATTGCCAATAAAAGTTCCAATTCACGTTTTTTAAATGCTTTGGCACAATTGGCAAAAATCTAATCTATTCTTTCTTCTTTGAATTCCTTTGAACTGCTTTCCATCTGTATGTGGGACTTACAAAGGGATGAAAACCATAAATGTATACTGCTTAAATATAAAAGGAGATTAATACCACCCAGGAGGTTGTCATTCATCCCTAATAATTTCCCATCAGCAACATCAGGCAAAATGGAAGAGCAAAACACTTTTCATGTAACAAAGAGACGATTCTTCCTTGCCACCAGAAATGGATACTCCCAGAGCATCCTTACATCAATTTTAATTCTGCCATCTATTCGAAAATATGAGGCTCAGCAAAAATTGGTTCGGAGAAAATGTTTCAAAAACCTTCAAATTTTCCTGCGGGATGCCATGCACAGCTGCTAAGATGTGTGTCTAGCATCTTCAAAGCTAGAGCTCCGCTTACAAAAATAAGGGTGAAAAGATAAGCTTTTTTTTCTTTTTGCTTTCATTGGCAAACTGTCAACCTCTCTCTTGTATGCTATTAGCTGGATCGATATAAGAATGAATTTCAAATGCTATTACTGTTTTTCCTGTTTTGTCTTTGCAAGCCTGAAGATGAAATAACACTAGATAGTCTGAAGTTGTTTAATGGATGAATCCCGATAGTACACCAAGTCCTATTGACACCTAACCAAGCACACACTACTTCAGACATGAAATAAAGAATGCAGGACACAGAATTATGAATATTCATATTTCTTTCAAAGACATACTTAAAATTGTACAATTTTGCATTGTTCTGGAAAATGTGTTTGAACAATATTTGATATTCTCAGTTCCCAATCATTCTTTGTTTGTACACATGTATCTTCTTTGTTGTTGCAGAGAATGAATCAAGGAATACATTTAAACGCAACCGTCTAGAACTGTTTTGGATGTAGTATCTATCAGTCTGGGAGAATCTCCGTTTTCACAGATAAAAATTGTCTCTGAAAATGGAGACAATTTTCGCAAAGTGTATCACACATATTCGAAGTCTTATTCTCGTAACAGCGGTTGTTTTACACATACAGTACACCTGTACACTTCGCCTACATGATTGTCCTGTAACAGTGTAATTAACAAAGCGAAAACATACGGTACGTTGATAATGCACCATCTCAATACAGAGTGGTGTGAATAGATGAACCACACAGGTAAGAACATACCCCCCTATGATTGACTTTAATTGTTGCCAGTTTAGCTCGAGTTCTCTTCTGATAATAATTCTGTCTCATTGCATGCATCGGTTAACAGTTACATATGGAACATGTTTTTGTGTAGTGTTAAACATTAGTATTGTTTACGCACATACGTGCTTCGCTTTAGGTTGAGCTTCTCGGCACAGACGTGTTAATATTTGTGTCCTTATTTGTGTCCGTTGAGGGTAAATTCCAAAATGGTGGTTAAATTGTCTCCATTTTACAACTGGCTCTCTCCGAAAACGAAGAATCTCCCAGACTGTCTACATTAAGTAACCATGCTTGGATGGTAAGATGATAAGACATTTAAAAAAAAAGAGAGAGAAAAAAGAGAGTAAAAAGTAGGGTAAAACTGGGGGAAACAGCAAAATCGATTTCAATTTATATGTACATTATGCACAAAAAAGGCAAACAAATTCAAAATATATTAAATATGCAATAAAAAAGGCTGAAAACTTGTGAGGCTTAAATATGAATAGGAGACTATATTCATATTTAACCAGTAATGTAGGTAAAGAGAGGCAATGAAGATTACTACAGGGAGTCTGGTGTCTACATGATCTTCACAGATGGTTAAACCTCTACATGACATGATAGTCCTTTTAGCCCAAATTCTTGTAGAAGCTGACCACAGTTAATCATGCTTGCATCAAAACAAAGTAACAATACTCCAGCTCTATCAGCACAATGTACACTCAAGCAAATAATGACTTGTGGCACTCAATAAGTAGTTCCAGTGGCTACTAGGGCTTGGCCGGATCATATGTCCAGATTGAGCACGGTTGTGAAGATACAACTCGCTGGACTAAAACCGCAGAATGTGAAAGTTACTGACCATCACTAATGAGACTTTCCCGGGCTGTGCGGGACTACTCGGGATTGAAGGCTTATGGGCATTTTCATGGCATGTATAATCCGACGTCTCTTTGTTCCAACGTCTCTACATTCCGACAAGTCTACACTTGGTCAGTGCACTAACCTCATACAGACTTGTCGGAATATAGAGACGTCGGAACAGAGAGCTGTCCCCTCACAGATATTGCCCTTTTTAACAGCATTCTATACACCAAGTTTGACCTAATAAGCATCACATTCGAAAAGACTGGCCAGAGGCTCCAACAAGTTTTGCCGAGCTTTGAAGTACTTCACATCCTTGAGATCCTAACATAGACTGACTCTCGAGGCTCCAAATATTTTAAACAAAAGAAATGTGTTTTTTAACCATCTTCTTTTTTAATAATTAAATTAACAATTTAAGATTAAATACAGCCTGTTATTTGCACAGTCAAGTGTTAAAAAAAGGCTGATTTGTACTCTTAAACTGAAACAAGGCGGTTTTGTAAATTATTTACAAATTGCTGTTAATCAAGTAAAAATTAGCAGCTGTTTCAGTCTTCATTGAGTATACTTAGTTGAGTGTTGCAGCTTCTGGTTGATACTCAATTAGCTAATCTACTACAGAACTGCCAACACTCCCAGTTAGGAGGCTCCAGGATTTTTGTCCAATCTCCTGGCCTCCTGGTTTCATGCCTTGCCCTCCTGTAGTTTTCTTTCCTTGAATAGTAATGTTAACTTAATCAAAATTCCCTAAATAGTTCTCAAAACATGCTAGCATAATTTTGCATACTATTTTACAATGAAGCCAGTTCACTATTTACATAAACTGTCAGATATAGGCAGTTCCAAACTGCTTCTCAAACTGCCAAAATAGAAAAGTAAAAGGAGGCTACTGCAAACTATCTACATGAAACTCCACTAGAAAGAATGGTATACTGTAAATGTTTTCTTATTACACGGCTGGAAATTGGTATACTCCTGTTTTTAGTTAAATCTTAGTTTTCGTGATTGGAAAGTTGGAAGGCTACCTATTTTAATGCTATACCAGTTGATAAATGGTCTGCCACAGTTATCACATTTCCTTCTGCAATGATACTTAAAGTGTGTTGAATTTGTTTTTTAACTGTTGCTTATAAACTTTTACAAGCTAAAATATCAGTGTGTTGACAAATAACTCTTTCCATACTAAGCAACATGTTTAAGCGAGCAGCTAAAAAATTTATTTATTATTTGGAACAGACTAATTTGAAAATGACAGTTAAATATTCCATGCATCAATCCAGGGGTCGAAATTCCCGCTGTTCCGCTGTTCCGAGAACAGTAGTTTTAACGCCAGAACAGTAACTTTTGAAAAGCCACTGTTCCGTGGAACAGTGTTTTCCCACAAGATGCAAATTGCAGATGTATGATTACACACACATCCTTATCTCTGATAAAGTAATCACACCGTGAATATAAGAAATCCCCGTAAATTTTGGCTTAAGTATGAATGCAATCTCATTCCAGCCGTGATCAATTGAATCTGGTTACACTTGTACGTGTTATTTCCCTATGCTGCATGGTAACTGAAACCTCTATTGTGGAAACGTGCATACTGAAGCAACGTTGTGGCAAAGGATGAGACGACTATTTCACGTAAATCTGCCGCGAGAAAATAACATCAGTATGTGCACTCCCATACAGTATGTTGGAGAACCCACTCATTGCTTAGCTATAGTAATAAACTGCAATACAGTAACTTTTTTGCCATCACTCGAATCCCACTTGCCTTGCCTGCTGTGTTCTGCATCAATTCTGAGCATTTTTTGTCCAAAGTCTCGGGACACTGAATGGAAGATTATATACTAACAATAAACTGAACAAAAAGAAAATCAGGACATCCCGCTGGTTAATCCCCATTGAATTTGAAAATTCACGCCCCCCCCCCCCCCCCACATTTTGGTCCAGTCGGACAGTCATACAACTTGAATACATTAAACAGCAATTTGTACCTCTGTACGTGTGCACGAACCCTATGTATGCCGAGGTACTTCGGAACAGTAAAATCTGATCCGGAACAGTAGTTTTGGAAAAAGCACTGTTCCGTGGAACAGCGGCAAGAAAATTCAATTTCGACCCCTGCAATCACATCTATGACACTCACAGAAAGGGCATTGACAGTTACAGACTAGATTTGTCAAAATACTGGACCAAAAATTGGGAGAAAAATTGCTGTACTGCCTTGTCAAAAATGATACTCGATCACAAGAAGCCCTATAAGACAAAGAGCTGAGGAGGACATGAAATGCAAATTGACAAACAAATGAGAACCCACTCCTGGATGGAAAAAGGGCTCATAATCTATAGACCCTTTTCCAAATAGCAACTACAAAGGATTATGGGATAGACTTTAAGTACACATTTTTTTTTTTTGTCCACAGTAAAATGCCATTGACGAAAACGACACACACCAAAACTCGATCCCACAATCCTTTGTAATTGCTATTTGGAAAAGGGTCTATTACCAACTTCATCTACAATATACTTATAAAGTGTGTAGTATACTATTGACTATAGGGCATCAGAAACATGACCCAAGACTTGCTGGTTCTAGATCTGCCTGTTTCATTTTCTTACATCCATGAGCAAAATCCCCGAAACTCAACCGTGGTTTGGAAATCTATAAACCCTACTATATCTACACTCTAAAAACGGTCGGCTCAACTTTGAATGGACCGGGGTCGGAGGGCAACTAACTGAACCAAGTTGCTTTAACTTTGAACCAAATCTAGTCAAATTTCTGAACTGATTTGGTTTGTTGCTCCTCCAACCCCGGTTGGTTCAAATTTGAACCAACTGTTTTTAGAGTGTACTATACAAATAAGAGATGAAGTAAGTAGGAGTGAAATAAATTGCTTCATCACTATTGCCTCTCTCCACCCAGAGGTTTAATGGGTACCTGGTAAACGGTTATCGGTGCACTCTAGGAGCTGCTGCTGCACTAGGGGAATTGTCTCCAGGGGCAATTTATCATCAAGCAAGGGTAATATTTGTGAAACACTTTGAGACTAATTGATTGTGTTAAGCCCTGTGTACAAGCAAATTATTATAATTAAGCAAAACTCATCATAATCACCATCAGTGGTCTTTTCATACTTGTGCCCCCCCCCCCCCTCCTCCTCCTCCATTTTCCAAGTGATGTAGTCAAAATAACATTTCTTCAAAAGCTTCAATGATGCATGCCTTCAGGCATTAAATCTCTTACTGATTACAAGACCAAATTACATGGCTTTAACAGACTAAGACGTTATTCACTTCTCAATTATTACTGCAATGTTAGCACATATGCCAAACTTGTAGGCCTTAAAAACAGAATGAAGAGTAAACAGTACGAAAAGATTTGTAAAGAAATAGCTTCAAATTAGATAATTTTCGATTTATTTTAACCCATACTTCATGCCAAACCAAACTCACAGGACTCAAAGCTCAAGTGCACATAGTGACTTTTGTAATCATGTGGTTTCATTTTCATAGCACAGTGTTCAATGATAAGTGCCTACACAGTAAATATTAAAATATTTCCAATTCCTGACATTTCAATTTTGTCCCCTCTTGATGATTGTCCCAACCCCCTTCCCACAACAAAACACTGGTTATTTCAAGACATACAAAGATGTACAAGTTTCTTGCTCTTTTAAAAAGGATATGGTTTATTTGAAAAAATTTTTTAAATTTACAGAGGATATCTTCCTTGTTCATACCATGTGGATATATAGACTGCTGGTAGAGCATGTGTGATTCCCAAACACGCATCTTTGATTAAGCAGTCATATACTAAAGACTCCATTAAAACATTACACATGTTGCCTTTTTGCAGCTCATCATAAGAAATTGGGGCAAGTGTTACACATTGGAACATCTGTATGTACCTCTCAAGCAAGATGTACCCTCCCAAATGTTCTCAATTCACATGCCGAAGAAAGATTGGATAAAGTAATAGGAAGTGAAAGATTGTGTCATGTCACTGTCAGATGCAATGTACAGTTACATATAGTATGCACTTGTCATAATTGAATGATCACCCCTCCCTCCCTGGGTAAGGTCAGTCAAAGCTGGGTCATTGGCAAATGAAACAGTGGCCCACATGTGCATCAGTACACAGTCACCAGAGTGACTGACTTCTGAGTGAGTCACTTTAACTCAGATGTCAGTCAATTTTTGAAAGGTGTGAGTCATTGTGAATAAATTGTCTCACACTGTATAGTAGTGTATATTGTCAGTCAATTTTGTGACTTGCACAGCTGCCCTCATATATACAAGTTGTGTGTCAGTTCCCCTGACTGTAGCATATGCACCATGAATGTTTTGTTTACACACTTCTATACAATGACTCACCTTGACCGAGCTTAGTAAGTATATGAGTCAATCAAATGACAAGTGCATAGCCCCCTTTAAAAACAGATCTCTCTAAAATCAGTCCACTAATCTGTCCTATGGAAGTTGCAAAAAGTCATCATGATGAGAGGTTGTGTCTTCGTGTAGCAATCTTTTCAAAGCCATCTCAAATAATTTTGCCACCTTTTAATAAAGGGTGAGGAATGCCAGCCACTGTTATTGACTTTGATCCTTCAGTATTGTTGAGAGTGGCATGAAAGCTCAGGCCTGGTACAGAGTTGAGTAACTTTCAGTCACTAGAGAATACTACTTAAAGCCATACACCATATTGTGTGCCGCGGGCAATATACTGTACAACCTTTTACAATCAGAGGCTTGTACACATGCACAGCACTTGTGAATTATTGAAAAGAGAAAATGGAAACACAAGCACTAGGAAGAGTAAAACAAATTTCACTGAGAAATAGTCTACACATTCCTAATTTGAAGAATGAGGGTGGCAAGTAGCCATAGTCACACTGTATGCACTACATACCAGACTGTATTGCCTACTTAACATTCTCATTCTTCAGTTTATGGAATAAAAAGTCACAACATTACATCAACATTACCTCAGATATTCATTCCTAATTTATTGCATTATTTTGTCTCACTTCTCCTACAACCCTTACCCCAAACCTAATTTGGATACATTAGCAAAATTATAATTGTCAGATTTTTCGTGACTTTAAAGCTATACTTTACTTCAACAGTCACATAAGGTGAACAACTGGGTTAGATTCTGGAGACCAACCTCTCCTTGTCAATCATTGAAGATAACCTAGATGTAATCAACAATCTTGGGCATGGCTGATTGCCGATTATTTGCATGACTTCTTCAGTGGAGAAGGATGTGGTGACTACAAGCACCAGCTCTGACTGCATTCATTGTTAAATTGGCCTTTGCGCATTATTAATAGCATTACACAAGAAACCTGAGCAGCCAACTGGCCGGCCAAGCAAGCAAATCAATTACCACGCTTGCAGGGAGCAACCTGGGTCACCCAGGCTTTTGTGTCAAAGCTCGGGGAAGTATGTACAATTCCCTAACAGAGATGTACGCGATATGTGACCAGCTGATGTGATCACTGGATTTTTTTAAAAAAAGTCCCAACTACCAAAGCCAAAGACAAAAACAAATTAGACTGGTACCACTCTACAATGGACTTGCATCATGGGGGAAGGGGGTATTGATCCCCACAAAGGACAACAGAGTGAACACAACTACATAAATACTCTGCTGTAACACCTTTACATCAACAAGTCTGTCGCTAATTGTGAATCCATTCTAGACTGGTTGAAGAGAACAAATATCTTCACTTGATCTTACCTGAACTATCAAGCAAGAACAGAGCAGTGCTATGTAGCAGGTGTAGTAGGTGTCCAATAATGACACCTCTTTTCACATACATATTCTAACACCTGAGGACAATGGCACAGATCATCCAATTTCACTATATTCATGAGCGTAATTTGAACTTATCTTCCATCTGTTGATTAATTTCAATATAAATATATCCATATTGCAAGATGAAGCTTAAACTATAATCTTGTTCTACAACCTCACTTTTACACAGTAAGTCAATGGGACTTCTTCATTGAGTGCATTTCAATTAAGCAAGAGAAATCACAAACTAAACCCTGTTGACTTTGGTCATGTGAAATGCATGGTAATCAGACTTACTTAAGTCAATTTTTCATTGAACATTTATGATTTGTTTTTTGTTATTTGTGATGGTATATACAAATAGTTAGGAGCCTAGTTTTTACGCAGATTGATAGAGAAGTCTTGCAAAAGTTCAGGGATGTTGGTACTACAAGTGCAGCCAATGTAGGAGAGTAATAATTGTCTGCTGAGCAGGCAATGCCATCAGAGCAATGGGCAACTTGTAAATTATTTGCCATGTTAGCCTGACTGTATGAAGGAAATCTATTGCTGGTAAACACAAAATTGTATCAATTTTGTAGTTTTCCTGGATTGATGTTTCATCAGAGTACATGGAAATTCTGTGACAGTGTGACAGAAAATGCTTGTCTTCACCTAAAACCGACAGGTTTTTCAGTTTCAGCTTTTAACTTACAATCCGACCATTCACTTTATCTGCACCATTTACAGAATCTAATTTCCTTTGAAAGCATATATAACCAACATCACAAGAACGAGGAATGTTTAGGCCTCAATCACAAGGTACAAAAGATAACTACAACATTTCTAGTCTGTTATTATCCATCACAGTTATATCCTAAAGCATTTCCTTCCGAGGAACTGAGGGAGAATGTGACCTCAGACAGCTGGTGATGAGATTAATTTTGACAGAAGTTTCTTTCTTACAGTTTTGGTAAGAGGCTCCATGCAACTTATAGGATACTTGACTCAGATGGAGAACCTGATAGATTTTTTGAGAAGATTCTCAATTTTTTTCTGGAACAGCTGAGGATATGTCTAAACCTGAAAGTACTGCTAGTTTCATATTTGTTGTCTAACTGAAAACAAATACCACTCAGTCAATTGGAAATATATAGTTACTAAAGCACTAAGTACATGATACATTGAAATAATCCACGTACGACAAATACTTTTTGTTCTTGGAGAACTATTCCAACCTGTACAGTAAATTCAATTCCGAACAATTTCTCCTGATATTCTCCAGACAAATTTCCACAATATTCTAAAAAACTGACAAAAATTCACTTTGAATTGTTAAAACATCACTCCAGTCAGTTCATTCACTGGCTGGACAAAGATAAGATGCCAAAACAGAGTTCTCCTAATACAGCTGTTTAATTAATTCAGATTCCCTGAGTTTTCCCTAACTACCAAACTTGAAATTTATTTTCAATCTCGATGAAAGAATAAAATTATACAACTGAGATTAATTTCCACTTTGTGACAGCAAACTGTACATTGTAGAACATAAAAAGCAGTATAAATGATTTTTTTTTCTGAAGTTTACCAAATTCATATCATTCAGTTACCCCTTTGTTCCCCTGTTATTTCATCCAAGTTTCCGTACCCCTTTGTATGTACATCATCATACAAATGGTGTCTTACTTGTAACCTTTTAAGGCTCAAAAATTTACAGCCTTGAAATGATGGGGCCTTTTTTAGGCTACTTAATACTTTTAAATGCAGTATTAATCTCTAATGCTTTTATTCTTAGGCACACCCAAACTACTGAAAGCTTACAAACACTTAGTGCTTTATATGCCTCCTGGCTCCAAAGCTCTGCATATTTTTACATACAACATTCATGAACGTTAAGCTGTGTTCACTTCATTAGATGGTTTACAAAATTCCAATTTGCCTCTCTGCCTAAAAGATTTAAGGTCTTCAGTGCACTGTTTAAAGCCTTTCTGACCTGGTTTCCTACTTGGTAAAAGTCTCCTAAATGGAAGGTAAGCAGAAATGAGTAAAGGGGTACCCCTAGCAATAAAAGACAAGTTAGATTTAACATGGCAGGTAATTTTGCCCGCAGAGCATACATCATACTGAACAAATAGCTAAAGAAATGTGGGAAGCAGCTTTAATGACCGAAGACTGAGGAGGGTTGAAAGTTTCTTCAATATTTTGGGTCAATTACAACCTGAACATTAATACATTTTCTTCATCTACAGATCACATGCATGGCACCAAACTAGTATTCCCATTAAACTGTGGGACTGATTGGTTCTCACACTTTTCTCAACAATCCTGCAAGTTTTAAGTTTTTAAGTTTTGCTTGCCAGAATTATACCCACACCTGTTGGGAAAATTTGTTAGAAAAAAGTGGAGGTTTTAGTTGCAACTTATTGAGATCCCCTCCTCTAAACCAAAATCCTCCTAAATATTTTTGGAGGACGGAAGACCCACTGACATGCATCCTTCATCATGTTTCATAACATAAAAAATTGAAAATTACATGTAAGTAGGGTTTTGAGAGGAACCACTCCATTCATAATTGCCTTACTTAGTTTCAAGGTTCATAGGTTATTAAACCTTCAAGTTTTGTGGAAGAAAAATAGCCTCTCAAATGTTTCCATTAGCATAGTTTCTGCCAAGTTTGACCTCACAAGTCTTAAAGCATGAGCCCCTGCTCATTGCTAATATATTTCTAAATCCCTGACCAATTGTAACTATCCAGCAGAAGCTAGGTGATAAAGGCATTTATTGGTGGCAGTTTGCAGGGGTCTTATATCAAAGATAAAAAAAATTTTCATTACATATCATCCAGACCCCATACGAAAACTCCATTCCTAACTCAAGATATCCCTTCCTAAATATTGGTTACTTTTAATAAGAAATACCTCCAAGTTTCCTCGAGGTCACAGAATGTGATCCCAAGTGGGCAAATTGCCTCAGATTCCTTTTGTTATTCTTTATAATTGGATACCTTGTTTGTCCTTGAATTTTGACACCTTTGGAATGTTTAGATGTTTTTCCATGTAGATGTACAGTAGTGTAAAACTGTTCCATACTTACGGTACAGTAAATAAAGTTATTTAATATTCAATATAGTGATATCAACATTACAAAGAAATACAAAAGCTACATCTAATCAATTTGCCCAGATGACATCACAGATTTCCCATCATGCACTGCAGAAGCTGAAAATGTAGCCTTTCTTCAAAAATCGTACCCTCCAAATGCAAGCTGCTATTGAAATGGAGTTTTCCCTACCTAACACAGAAAATTTTTCTGCTTTTTTTTTTGAAAACATCAAATTTGGTCATGAGAACATGCTTTTAATGAAACATGAAGTACAGCATAAGTAGAAAAGGACTAAATGAACAGTCAACCAACAGTCAACCTCAGATGCATGCAGTCAACCTTATTTAAATTTACTCACCAGGGTATCATACTAAGGCAGTAGCAGATGTACCTGTCAGCATAGGTGTACAAGGTAGGGAGTAAGGGGGAGGGGGCTGGCTTATTTGGGCAGCAATTTGCTGTTTTGGGCCAACTTATGTATTCTATTCTCAGGCAAACATGCAATAAAATTTCAGGCAGCCCGACACCCCCCCCCCCCCCCTTCCATTGAAGGAACTCTTATGTCTGTCTGTATATGGTTCATTACTTCATGTAAATAGTGGTAAAATGGACTTGCAAACTTCCACTTGTGCAATAAACAATATATTTCTTTGTAGAAAAATACCATTTATACTTACTTACAATTAATGTACTGTATATTTTTACGCTTTGAAATGAAAGATTAAGGATGGGTCTCTAAAAATTCTCTTTTGAAATGTTTGGCCTTGGGAGAAAAATTCCTTCTTCATCCTTATACTGAAAGACAAAGGTGATAGTATTGTCTGCAAGCAGCTCCCATAATACACTGAGCAAAACAAAAAAAAAAATGACACCTCAATGAATTCCTGCATAGACTCAAGTTCCAGTCATTCATTATACACATAATTTTACTAACAATCTCTGGAGTGTATCCTTCAGCAGTCTTCAAATTGAATCCAAGTTTTACCCTAATTTTCACAGTCTCTTAACTTCGTAATCCTCCTCTTCCAACCAATAGTAATCCACATACTTAAGTCAGATGAGCTCATCTAGCGGTTACATTTTTCAGTTTTGACTGGGATGACTAACATGTTCCAATATTGTTTTAAAGACATCTGGTTATTTACAAATTTTAAGTTCCTGCACTCTTTTCTGTTGTTGCACAGCTTGAAGTAGTTCCAAGCACTCATCTTTAAACATTTTGTGCTTTTAAAGGTGTCAAAATGGCATAAAAGCAAAGGAAATGATCAATTTCCTTCCAAAATATAAACAAACCAAGTTATATGGTATAAATGAAAATTCTTTGTAAAATCTTATCAAAGAGAAGCTTAGGTGCTCTGGCTACACATGCATATGAAACTAAAATTACTATATATCTGAAACTTCTTTTCCAAAGTACTTAAAATATCCAATAAAATAATAAAAACATTACCCTCTCTATACTCGCCACTATAAATGTATGTTTCTGCTGAAATGTTCTCTACAAAATCATCACAGTTGGAAAGAGATTAGGAGTTTCTTCAATATATCCAAAAATCTCTGCAGAAAGTCAAAAGCAAAACATGTACCTCATACGCAGTAGCCACTCTTATGAGATTCAGACAACAAAAGGCTAGCAACTGCTATGAGCATAAGACATATTAAGGATCTTAATTCTGCCTTCAGGGATTCTGCCAGAAATTCGAAAAAGGGGGGATTTATACTGCTAAACCCCGAGTCCAAATTGATGCTGACCTTAACCAAAATTACAAGTGGGTTCAGGGGGCAAATGCTTGCTTCAAGGCCCCTTTAAGTGCAAAATGAAGGGTTTTAAAGGTCATTTATTTAAGTTCAAGCATTGCTGCAAAAGTGTCCTCTTCAATAAGTAAGAAACTAAAATGTTGTAATTTTTTTATATTTTTATAGAAATGAAGGGGGAGTTTCACCTCCCTTCTTCTGGAAAGGTGGGGACAAATCCCCCCCTTTCCCCCCCCCCTCCCCCCTCTGACGGAAACCCTGGCCTTATTTATATTACACTGTTTAGACAATGTATTATACATCAACTGTATATATGCATCACATTGCAAAAAGAAAATCATGCACTGTTGCACAGATAATTCAATTAAGCACATGGAGTATGCAATCCTCACCCAACTTCATTTCAAATGCAGCTATACTGGTGATTTAATATAAACTTGGGCATGCCAGTTCTGGATTTGAGTGTGAAACCTGTGATTACACTTGTACAGAATGGAGAAAGACATATCTAACATAAATACTCCTGCAATCCAAAAGGAGAAAATCAGGATACAAACTGTGTACCAGTCTTATAGAACAACTGTCAAGCCAGAAGAGGACAATTAAAGGAAGATGAATGTTTTCCATGGGAGGGCCCCCTCTACAACTTACCATAAGAAATTGTAAGATATTGTTGTAAAGTGAAGGTTTATAAATAAGAGGTAAAAAAGGGATAATGCAAATTCAAAACTGCACCCATCTTCCCCTTAGTGAAAATTCTTTAAAGATTTTCAAGAATACAAAACTTTTTAACAATTTTCACCCAAATTAAAATGTTCCTTGCCTCTTTCCTACCACAAGTCTACCCCAACTTTCTGTCTTTGCTGACATCAGGAAGACTGTGAAACAAGTCTAACCAGGGACATGAGGTCTAAACAACTGAAAGTGAAATGCCTGCTTTAAAGGAGCTATGGCATCCCCCAAATATATTTAGACATACCCCCATAGTTCTAAATCCAGTTGGTGACTGTACTTTGATTGGCATTCATTCAGACAATAATAGCACCACTCTGGTTGGTAATGACATGGACAGTCAGTCTTGTTTCTAATTAGGCTCATAGTCACACACGGTTTGTTTTTCAGTATAGCCTCGAGCAAGTGAAACTTAGTGCAGGCTGCTGTATGTGGCTCTGTCTTGGAAGTATTCTACTACTAGATAGTTGTTTGTGTTTAAATTGGAGGCAGGGCTAGAAGTTAGGTTAGTTGGGAGAATTGTTACTGTCTGTGGTGAGCTTAGAGGGCTTTTAACCACAATGTCACAGACTTAGTGCAAGCAAACAATTCACCTGCAATTACAATTTTGGCTGCTATGAGTAATCAAGTAAAACATTCTGTTAATTTGCACCTTGATTAATTATAGCACATCCTCATACCATTTAAGCATAGAGAGGACACAATCATACAGCTTTAAAGTGTGCATTTCTATAAAGGAGTGACTGACTTGATGACATAGTTATAATCCAATCCTTGACATCATCAAGTGTTCTCTATTATAATATGTGTATGCTATAAAAAGCAAGTTGAAGGTCAAATTTTTCAATTCTTTTCTCATTTCTCTAGATATGGTGAGGAGAAAAATGCCTGCAAAGACATTAAGAATAATGTAAGTCGAATTATACAATACTTTTTCTTCAATGGAAAAATATATATGTATACTTCTTTCCAGGAGGCAGATGTTACTATTGAACTAAGCTTAGAAAGGATCTGAAATTATGTAAATATTAATAAAAAATTGAATTCTATGCAAAAATCTTTTAATATGGAACTGTTAAGAATGAGATGGAATTGTTTGTTTAGAATGAGAAGACAGAGATTTATCACGGAGTGCTGAAATGTGTAATAAATGTTTAAACAACTATATGTTAGTGTGAACAAAATTATCCAGACATCCACTCTTACAGCAGATAAACTTCAAATAGGGTATTTCGAAATCTGAGAAATTTACTTCAAAAAAAAACCAGAATGCAAAAATGCATTGAGGTTTCGATGATATATATGTTCTATTCCAAATAAAGCCATGATGTCCCATACCTTTCAGTCAATGGTCAAATGCTATCTTAACATGTTGGAAAACTACAGTTTTGTATCCCTATTTAGTCTTGGGAATTCTTGCTCTTTGACCTGTGGTGAACCCATGTAATATTCTTGGGAATTCTTGGGAAATTTTGCTTTTTGATGACCTTTGACTTCCACCAGAAACAATCGGGGCCATCTTTTCACCATAACACATCCACATACTAAGTATAAAATCTATCCAAGCTTTCTCCCTTGAGATATTGTGTTAACAAGGTTTTCAGCGTTTGACCCTCGGTGACCCTAGATGACCTTTGAACTCCACCAAAAACAATGGGGTACATCTTCTCACTATAACACATCGAATTTACCATGTATGAAATCTATTCAAGCTTCCTACCTGGAGATATCGTCTTGACAAGGTTTTCAGACATTGACCCCTGGTGACCCCAGATGACCATTGACCTCCACCAACAACAATAAGATTCATCTTCTCACTATAACGCATCTACATACTAAGTATGAAATCTATCCAAGCTTCCTACCTGGAGATATCGTGTTAACAAGATTTTCAGAGTTTAACCCCAGTGACCCCAAATGAACTTTGACCTCTGCCAAAAATGATAACATTCTTCCTCTTACTATAACGCATCTACATACAAAGTATGAAACTTATTCAAGCTTCCTACCTTGAGATACCGTGTTAACCAGGTTTTCAGGGTTTCACCACCGGTGACCCCAGATGACCTTTGAACCCCACCAAAAATGATAGGGTTGTTTCCCTAACTATAAGGTATCTACATACAAAGTATGAAATTTATCCAAGCTTCCTACCTGGAGATATCAGGTTAACAAGGTTTTCAGGGTTTGACCACTGGTGACCTCAAATGACCTTTGACCTCCAACAAATATGATATGGTTCTTCCTCTTACCATAACACATCTACACACAAAGTATGAAATTCATCCAAGCTTTGCAAATCAAGTTATTGTGTTAACAAGATTTTCATGGTTTGAAGCCCAGTGACCCCAGATGACCTTTCACCTCCACCAAAAATGATAGGGTTCTTCCTCTTACCATAACACATCTACATACAAAGTATGAAATTCATCCAGGCTTCCTACCTCGAGATATTGTGTTAACAAGGTTTTCAAAGTTTGACCCCGGTGACCCCAGGTATCTTTTGACCCCCACAAAAACAATAGGGTTCTTCCTCTCAATATGGGGCATCTATGTACCAAGTTTGAGAACTGTCAAAGTTTCCCTTCTTGAGATATTGTGTTAACGAAGTTTTCAGGGTTTGACCCCCGGTGACCCCAGATGACCTTTCACCTCCACCAAAAATGATAGCGTCCTCCCTCATACCATAACACATCTACATACAAAGTATGAAATTAATCCAGGCTTCCTACCTCGAGATATTGTGTTAACAAGGTTTTCAAAGTTTGACCCCGGTGACCCCAGGTATCTTTTGACCCCCACAAAAACAATAGGGTTCTTCCTCTCAATATGGGGCATCTATGTACCAAGTTTGAGAACTGTCAAAGTTTCCCTTCTTGAGATATTGTGTTAACGAAGTTTTCAGGGTTTGACCCCCGGTGACCCCAGATGACCTTTCACCTCCACCAAAAATGATAGCGTCCTCCCTCATACCATAACACGTCTACATACAAAGTATGAAATTCATTCACGCTTCGTAACTCGAGATATTGTGTTAACAAGGTTTTCAGAGTTTGACCCCCGATGACCCCAGGGGACCTTTGACCCCACCAAAAACAATACGGTTCTTCCTCTCAATATGGGGCATCTATGTACCAAGTTTGAGAACTGTCAGGGTTTCCCTTCTTGAGATATCGTGTTAACGAAGTTTTCAGGGTTTGACCCCCGGTGACCCCAGATGACCTTTCACCTCCACCAAAAATGATAGGGTTCTTCCTCATACCATAACGCATCTACATACAAAGTATGAAATTCATCCAAGCTTCCTACCTCAAGATATTGTGTTAACAAGATTTTCAGAGTTTGACCCCCAGTGACCCCAGGTGACCTTTGACCCCCACTAAAAACAATAGGGTTCTTCCTCTCAATATGGGGCATCTATGTACCAAGTTTGAGAACTGTCAGAGTTTCCCTTCTTGAGATATCGTGTTAACGAGCAAAGTGTCACAAACACACACACATACACACATACACGCACACACACATACATACACACACACGCCATCATGAATGCATAGGTTTCTCTTATCATCGAAACCAAAAAAGGAACAGCATCTATTCTCCATCTTGTCTTGCATGCATACTATATGAGTGAACGTTCTTCTCATAATGGCATCATTTTGATAAGTGAATTTATCAATTCTAAAACAGCATGACATTAGTGTCTTCTAAAGAAAAAATTTATAAATTACACAAGAATCAATCTAAATCAAGGAGCACGGTATGTTATCTAGTATCCCATCTCATTCACCTATAGAAGCTGGTCAATTATTGTACAAATATGAAGTGGTGTAAAAAAGTTCTGTACAAATAATCAAGTACGGTTTTTTTAACAATTTGAACTGATTCAGTGACAAGTACATCAATACTGCTATACCATATATGAATATGAGATCATTTCATTTAAATGAAATTGTAGCGAACTGCAAGGTTCTGTAAGGCTAGAGTACAATAACCCAAGCAATCTTTTACTGATATGAGCTAAAATTAATAAGTGACACTATCTGATGTTAATGAAACCATTCTTCAAATACATTCACTCATCCAGGTATGAATCCTTTAAAAATGATACCATAGAAAATTTATACAAACTGATCTTTTAACCACTGAATTCAATAACATTCCCACTTCAGCTTTTTGATGAAAAATGAAATTGAAGTTGCTCACAAGGTTTAATATTTCACAAAATGGTTTACATGAAATGAGGTGAATATTAAACATCTCTACGTTAATGTTAAACTGATCAGTTTTCTGCAGACCTTAAGCTCACACTGAAACCTAATCCTGGAAAGGGACAATATAGACTGATATGAACCAGGGAGTACTGTCAGTGTTACTATCAAGTTGTCAAATACAAGTCAACTGCTACATCAAATCTCTTGTATAAGCACCTCAAATACGAGTTCAAAATTTTACATATATGACTATTCTCCATGAGCCAAGAATTGACTGGACCCAACCACAATTCATCTTTGCAGTATATATAGCATTCATTTTAAATTCTTGTTATCTATGAACCTCGTCTTATAGCTGAAAGCTCCTACTGAACCCCACTCATATGAGCCACACTTAATTGCTATGCTAGGATTTGTACTTTAAACACGGATATGCTTATAGTTTGAAATGACAGTCTCCTTGTCTGTTAAGAAACAGGAGTGAAGGAGGAACCACAACACAAACAAATTTGAAGGAAATATAAATTGAACATTCGTGTGAAACAGTGTGTGTGTGGGGGGGGGGGGGGAGGGCGACACAGAACAAAGAGGTGGGGATGTGCAACAAGCCCTTGAGAAAAAAATATACGTGATAATATTAAAGGCAAAGGAAACAACGCAAAAGACAAACACACATATGAAAGTATCTTCCCATACCCCATAGGATTTGTTCCCATGGAAATCACCCTGACACACTAATCCTTGAGATATGTCTGCCAGACAGGGAGCCTGGGGCTGTAATGAACAATTTATAAATGACAATGATGAATTTCTCAAGATCATGAGCAGGAATAAAACGTTGTCCTCACTTTGTACTAATGTATTAGAAAACATGTCAGAATGCTCAATCTACAGAGTGTCTGGAGGCAATATTTTGCCAACCATGACTTTTCTGAAGTTCACTTTTAATTGGAGTATTTTGATTTTTACTCTTTAATATTGTGGTCAGAGGCATTTTATCAGAATGTGTAGAGACTTGTGACATCTTTCTTATTAGGATGGCTCTCTGTCCTAAATCTGGCAACCCTGGAGTCATGCTATACAAGAGCTGATTTAATTGTTCAAAATTCAAAGGCTTCTATAGATTTGATCTTGAAGAGTTTTTCACTCTATCCAGGGATTTGTAACATAACTGCCTGCTCTATCACCTATATATATCAAGCAGAGGAAACTCCCTAAAACTTAACTAGATCTAGGCTGGATATGATGAAGAACTTTCTTCATCAAAGGATTCTTAATATTTGAAACCAGCTACCTGAAACAGCTTGTTCCAATCCAAGTCTATAAAACAGTTTGAAAGGCCATAATGCATTTCAGAACAAATCAAAGTCAGAGGCTAATTCTGAACCCATGAAGATTCAAGGTAAATTCTAGATTCCTTTCACACGTAACATTTCTTTCTTAGATCCTTATCCACATCACAAAACCATCTCATACAATGAAGATTTTAGAAAAACTTTTTTACGTGAGAAGTATTGCAAGTTGTGCACATAGCATTTGCTATATGGTATGCATGTCTAAGTTTGACAAATATTTTAAAGCTGGTTGCCTCAGGCAATTGTTTATTTACAGAGGATAAATATCAGGGACGTAGGATGAAATTTTTAGGGGCCTAGGTATCAAATGGAGGGTTACCGCATTGATCGCCGTCCATAATTCTTACACATTTTATTAGGACACACAATTTTGGGGGGCATAGCCCCCTTCCCCCAGGCTTTGACAAATTCCTTTTTCATTACTTGTCCATCGGGCAAGCTGTTCTCTTAGTCTACTTGTCCGCATAAATATCTACTTGTCACCTTTAATATGCCTTTAAACTCCTTTGTAGAAGAGACTTCGCAAGGATACTTGCCCTGTGGGCTATGATATTGAACAATGCACTTACCCTAGTAACTTTTTACTTGTCCCGGACTGTCGGGCGGGGGATTTGTTGAAGCCTGCCTTCTCCCCCCCCCCCCCCCGGTACCCCGTAGCTATGTGCCTGATGAATATTCTTAAAGTTCAACTATGTAAAATTATATCTCCCTATCCATTAAAATGTAAGAAAGACTGGGAAACAGTCCCCCTTGCTGTTATAGGTGGAAACTTTCATTAGCAAGAAAAGTACACAATCAAACTTTAATGCAGAGAGACTCCAAGAAGCCTTCTATCATGGAACTATTCTTTTCAATGATTTGTCACAAAGACCTGTTTGAAAGTTGGTATAGCATGCAATAGCAAAGTGTGCAAAAGCTGCAGTTGCGTCAGGGAATAGGCACTTACTTTACGATGTTACTCTAATTATCAAAATAATACCTTATATATAAAATGTACATACATGTAAATTGCCATGCAAGAATCAAAAATATATGATGGTTGCCAAAAATGAAGAAAAAACGGTCCTCCTTGCGGTCATGAAACTTAGAATAAAAAGGTATGACCTTAAGATAAATGGTTTCTTGTCCTTTCAATTAAGCTACAAGTCCTTAAAAATTCCTTTCACTAACATGGTTGTTGACCATAAATGGACAGACCGTATTCTAATCTTTTATTTCAAGCATTCGAACTAGTTGTAACTAGTTCCAGTCTAAGCTGTAATACTTTTAATAGGTCTAAGAAATCTGTTAAGAAAAGGAAAAAATGGTTACAAAATCTTGATGCAACTTTCAAGGAGTAAAGTTGTTTTGATCTCTACTTGTTTGACAAAGATAAAAACAGATGTAACATTTTTTTTTTCATTTTTTTCAGTTAAAACCCACTCTCCATAATTGCAGTTACTGTGACATTTACACAGCAGCTCATAAAATATAACATGCAGATATTCAATACATTCATAACCCAGTATTGTCAGTATAATTACCATAAATCAATCCAATAACAAATAATATATATCCACAAACCAAGCAAAGGTAATATGCCAATGACTTCTGAGCAAAGTTTACAATGCTCTTCATAAGTATCAATAAAGATTTACTCACATATTCGATTTCCTGATGGCCAGCATAGGTTTCCCTTTTTAATAACATCTCAAAATTGGTCCTAATGTGCCATTTAGATGCTATCTTAATAAGTTGTTCAGACGTCAATGTACGCAAAACGCCTACAGATACACATGAGACTGGTGTTACGGTGTAGAATGGTGGCAGATGAGCCTGTCCCGAGGGGAGTCAATATGGGAATTATGGTGGCAAGACCTTGATAGTGACAATCTCATCAATTTCTCAACATCACACCCTATGAGGTTAAGTGGAAGGAATACCTGAAAGCCTGCTGTTTGAGCTTTACAGAAGATTTCGGGTAGGCCTCTCAGGCAACAGAAAGTAGAAATTCAGCCAATAGATTCCATCTTATCTTTGATTAATTTATAAAGCAGAGCTATACTTTACTAGACTGAGAAAGAAACATTTAATACATGTTAAGTCAACTAAATGGATACAGCATGAACAAACCTTTGATAGCCCCTGCCTCAGCACCACCATTTTTCACTGTATTTTAAGCAGAGTAGACAAGTTTATCACAGCAGAGCCATTTTTATGGCTATGTTATATCCCTTTTGCTGAGAATTATGGATGCAAGGTGTTTCCATGTATCTCCTTCAAAAATTGACAATTTTTAATGACCCATGAAGAAAATCCCTCATTTCAGAAGATTATGTACACAGTGAATACTATACTTTTGTTTTCCTTTAATGTATTTATCCAACTAATTTATACAACAAAATATACATCAGAAATATCAGTTATAACACATAGTGATTTAGGAGGCATATTACAGTGGATCCCCAAAACTCCCTGGTTTGGAAATCTATAAGACCCTAAACTTACCTCCTATATTTACACATGTATGTAATCCCTACTCACATGCAGTCTCTCCCAAGTTTTTAATAACACAGTAGTAGTTGTAGAGGGAGGCTTGTGGCAGAGGGAGCCTGACCTAGTCCATTTCTGCTTGGGTGGTTTTGGAAGCTTACACCAGCTTATCTTTTAAAACATATGTCTGGGTGACAAGGATACCGGTATGCCTTCAAACAGAATATTTTGACATCCAAACAAGATGAATCTAGATTGCTTACCTTCCCTAGAATAATTAAGTCCAAATATGGTACATTAGAACTGGGACAGAATATTTATTTCATGAACACTACTAATTACATTGGCAAGGAGGGTGCATGTTTATTAAACACCAAGAATGCTTCCCAACCCCCTTTTCCCCTCTCCATGCATGGGGCACTATAGCTTTTAAGTATCCCCCTGCCTTTTGTAAAAATATTGAGAACAGTGTTGTCATTTTCTCATTAGAAAGGCTAGCCCCTCTCCCTGACATGTGAGAAAAAGGTCCTCAACTTTCACACTCCAGAAACACTCACATTCCAGGAGCCCTTCCCCTTCCCTGACCCCATTAAATAATATCTAGGCAAAAATATTATGCCATAAAATCCTTGCAAGTGGAAACTATCAGGAAATATTTTATCTGGCATACTATAATCAGGATTTACAAGCTGGTCAATTAAAGACACAAATGCACATGCAAAAATCAGGGTTTTCATTCACTAATTTCATGGGACCAAGTCCATGTAAAAGCTGGTTTGCAAACTTTGCACACTAAAATATTCACTGACTGTTAAATGAGTAAAATGATTACTAGTTTTACAAATTTCAATATTTTAGTTCACCCATACTTCTTTAAATACAGTTAAACATCTTCAAGGAACATGGACAAAATGCTAATATCACATACCTGGGACTAGAGAAGCTAGAATAGATGTCTGTAAAAGCACATTCTGGTGAAAAATTGATGCTTTCCAAAAAAATAAAAACTGAATAATCTGCATTATTTGCAGCAAAAACCACAACTGAAAGCAAGTTTTGCAATACATACTTGAAAGAAAGTAATATTTATTAAAGGAAAGTATTACTTATTTCAGAAATATCTCTCTCATACTGGACTACTATTAAATGCACTAACCATTATCTTTCTTTAACAAGCCTTGAATGACAAAAGCAATGATCAAGAGGAGAGAAAATTTGGTTAAGCAGGGAAGGGGAACAAATACAGAATGGCAATAGTAAGTAGGAGAGGGGAGACAGGGATATTACGGCTGGCTGACTTACATTTACAGTATATTACTGGCAGGCACAAACACAGGTTATTACAAATGTACAACTGGAAGGTAACATAAAGTAATATTGGTTAAAATACTCTGAATGTTCATTTTCATTTTTTACTGTTTAATCTTCAGCACAAAAATTATTTAGTGCAGGTGATCCTGTGCAAAACAAATTTCTCAGTCACATTTTCACATTGACCTGGTCAAATCTGCATTTAATGCAGTATATCAACTACTGAAGTACCTAAATGAACTAGCTTAGGCATGCAGTAAAGGTCTTCAAACTACTGTGGAAAAATACATTGAGTGTAAACGCAACTACAAGTTAAGGAAAGTAAAGATAACTCACCTTAAATGTACTGTTAGAACAGAACATTTATCCAGTTCACAATATCAAGTTCTCAGAATATATGACAAAATGTTTCTCACCCTATACTGAACACAGAACTGTGGCATTGTAATCACTTTTATTTTTCTCCTTTTTTTCCACTTGTCAGAGTGAATGTTTCAAATGACAACCAAGCAGTAGTAAGGTATGGAAGAGGAGAGACGGCTTGACAGAAAACCCTCTGTGGATATTCGATCCATGGCAAGTGACGCCACTACTCCTCTGTTACAAGCTGCTATTTTACTGAGAGCTGAGATTTATTTCAGTGAACATGTGACTGCATTCTGATAATTACTGACAGTCCCCTCACAGATATTATAACCCAAAATATTTCCTCTCTCTCTCTCTGAGTTTACACCTGCTAATTACGGGACTCTGCTGACGTCGAAAGGGAGAAACATCTCCTCTTTTACAGGCAACAACGACTTTTCTGGAGGTAAACACAGAAGCTAGTAAAGTGGATGGATAATGCTAAGAAAGTTTGACAGAAACCTTCACTTAGCTTCCTTCATTGATTGCTGACATCACAAATGTTTTTCACTGCTAAACTTGTGGTCATCATTATGAAGAACAAGTTTGTGAAAATTTTTAAAGGAGTTCTACTTATGGAAAAAGCCCAGGGTCACTAAAGTGCTACATGCTTTATTCATAACTTCAATCAGATCTGCTTAACTTCAGGTGTTCTTCTGTAAACTGTGGAAGAATTTACTGTTGCTATGAAAGCATACTGTGTAATGATAAGTATTCCAAGTTAGTAAACATCAGCTTCCAAACTGACTGACCCCCTTTAAACAGAGTCTCTTGCTCACACCTTGTTAACTCTAAGAGGTACAACAGGGAAGGTTTACATTTACAAACAAACCGTAAAAAGCCCATAAAAGAATCATTATAGTACATCACCTGGCTGAAGAAGTATGCTGGCTAACACAGGCTTATCAAAGGATAAGAGGGTAAGAACAGAACCAATATTCTGTCAAATCAAAGTCAAAAGGTGATTTAAACTGTTTCCTTCATGCTTCATGTATCTCAAGACCCTATGCAAATTCTTTACACATTCTGCTTTGGTAAAGAGTTCTTGGGCAAGGTAATGAAAGTAGAAGACAGACTGGATTCTGTTTTAAAGTATAAAACAACTGTAAAGACTTTAAAAGAGTTTGACAAATATTCTAAATTCTATCAGCGCATATGGAGATACATACATGGTAGAGATACCTCTGTGATGACTGCTATTTTTAATACTGCGCAATGTTTACACTTATGGAAGCTCATCTGGCTGAAACTCAACTGAAAGTAATTTGCAAGTCTGAAGAATAACTATGAAGTACTAAACACCTTTTACTAGCCACCAAATTGTGCCACATCTACCACTGAAGGGTACAAGTTTGTAAACTTCCTTGGATAATAAAAGTATTTTATGACTTTCCAAAACATTCCTTCCATTCAGGTCTTACAGGTAGCCTAAATATTCAGTGATAATTACTTGAAAAGTAAAAAGGTAAACACCTCTCATAATCCCACTTCTTTCAGGAACAGCTAGAATACCCTGAAGCTCTGATCTTGCTTCTTTTGATTTTTTCCACTTTTCTTTATTCAAAGCCTAACATGGTTGAACAGATTATGGGGAATAAGGGCTTTAGCTACTGCTGGTCCTTTTTTATGGAGTAACCTACCTGAGCATGTGAAACTTATTCCATCCCTTGCATCTTTTCAAACATTCTCTGAAGACTCATCTTATGAAAACTGTTTAATTTTCTGTCCTGTATGCATTGCATTTTTGTGTCAATGACAATGAACATCTTTTCTTGAGGGATACTGGTGCATTATGAATTTTCACTTACTATTCTTATAACTAGACATGATCTATATCTCTGTACCCATCCATTTACTTTTAGAAATTCATAAACTGAACTGTTAACCTCCTTGAATAATTTGTTGTACATTGTAGTCCTTGAAATTGCACTGTCACAATTTCAGGACTCCTGGTTTTTAGAACTAACTTTAACTTACACTTACCTGCATCATAGAGGTAGTCTGCTAACCCACTCATAGCACTAAACATTAATTTCAATTTTAAGTATCTCACTGAGTTTAAGGAGACAGGTATGCAGGCTAGATTTATACCTTTCAACTTAAAATCCAATTAAAACTATTCTCATAACAGGTATAACAATATTTCTGGGGATAACTGGTACTCAGAGATTACTATAGTCACAAACTTATATCATCTGGTTATTACCTCTCCCTCCTCTCTTTCTTCTCCCTACTCTCCCCCACCCTATTTCCCCCTCTCATTATAGGAAACCAATGTAGGTCTTTATCAACACAGAACAACATAATAACATGACATGAAAACTGCATCTGGACATAAAAAAAATAATAAATTCTCTTGAACTCTTCTTAAATCTCCAGACCTTGCATTATCCCAACAGTTTGGATTTACAATGGCTGAAATGAGCCATACCTTATTCCACTGCCTCTGGGCAACAATAGCAGTTTCCAAGGATGCTCTGAAATCACAGAGAACAGACTTCCACAAATTAATTGTACAGAGCATTCAAACACCACAACATGGGCCAACCCTGCAGGAAAACACTGTTGCCATGTGAGACAGAGTCACTTTTACCTATTAGTTTGATGTTGGACAAAGGAATGAAATAAAATTTGGAAAAGCATTACAAGAAAAGTATACAGGATATGCTAGAACATATTATGTAATGTAGGGTATCCATTTGTAATGAAGAGATTATATGTAAATAACATACATGCTGTGCAAAGTGCCATATGGGTTAAAACATGTGGAACAATATTTTTCAGTTTGGTAAGACATGTTCATCAACACATTCAAAGTCATACAGAAGGGTGTTTAAACATCTCTCCAAAACTTGCACTAAAGTTGGATAAATCTGAAGAAAAATATGAAGTTCTCCAAAACTCTCTGGTTTGGGAATCTACAAGCCCCAATACTTGCCTTCCATTTAGGAAGGAGACGAAAGGAGAAAAACTCAGGAACTAACTGCGTGCTAAACATTTAGACTTTGGCAGATGAAATAGGAAGAGGAAGGGCGCCCTCGTTCCGAGGGTGCCGGTGGTTACTGTGCTATCACAAATCTACCAGGTACTAATTGCGGGTAGGTATGGGTTACATAGGTAAATAGAAGGTATTAAGGAGGGGTGATGTAGATTTTGATTTCAAACACAGCCAAAATTTGTTGATAGGACAGATAAGGTGTACACAAACAAAACATTCAGACACCTACCAAAGACCATAAAACGACAAAGTCAAGTCTTTAATACTGATGCTCTCCGATAAACCATGTCCATACTTTTCAATGCAAATGGTTGAATTTCTATTTCTACTTTCATCTGAGTACAAATCTATATTTTGAAAAAAAAAAAACTTTCAAACAATATGTACATGTTTGTCATTAATCTTGTAACAGTAAAAAAAAAAATTGCAACACCGATCTTATGCATTAATCATATGCAGTCCACAATAACAATAATAAGATATATGCATACGTTTGTGGGAGATTACACTTTTAAAAAAGTTTTGCATATATTAATAATGTTGATTACAATGACAACTGCTTTAAGATAAGTACACTGCTGTCTGACAGTGATGTCTGACTTGTCCCAAGTCTTTACATGTGTTGACAAATCTCAGAGGAGATGATTAATAATGAGATACTTTTACAAATTTTGTTCTTCCTTATTTGCTCCTTCAACAAATCTGTAATATTTTCTTCCACTTGAATTTCCCTGTAGACCAAGGAACATCATATAGCCCGAAGATACATGAAACTCTAGAGCAAGGTTCACAAATTCGAGATCTGAATTTCAGGAAAATCTAATCTAGCAATCATGAAGATAACGTTGCAAAATTTATATACTCCCTAAAGTCAACAGTCACTTTGAGGCCTTACTACATAAAATACTGTAACCTATTTTCATAGCATGTATGTCATCAGATTAGAAACATAATGCCGTGAAGCAAAAACATACTACAGTTCTCTTGATTCAATCACGTTCACTACTGCTTTTAGGGAAACACCACTCTGATGACAACTTGCATTTTTCACTCCAACTCAGAATGGTGAAAGTCATTTAAAATTATTCCATGTGAGCAGTGTGCCACTCATTATTCCTATATTGCCTAACACACAAAATTTGGTCCATTTCGTGGCCTCTGAACCCTTATAAAAGTTTTCAACAGGTACAAGCTAGCCTCCTCCTCAGTGCAGGAAAGCTCATAAGCAGCCCTTTCAAACTGTTTTTAACTGTGTATCATGACCACTGATACTTTGAGCTCATACAGCTTCTATAATAGCATGGTGGTTCCTGCTTTTGACACTTCACTCAATATGTCAGTTTGCTTGTAGTCAAAGGATATTGTGCAAGAGTGCATAAAATACCTCCAACTTTTTTCTATTTTGCTTAATGAGTACTTCTATTCACAGTAACATCACAAATTGAACACCTCCCTTAAGCAATATGATGTTACTCCATTTCCAAGGATTACATTTGTGGGTTAACATTTTTCACAGAGTAAATTCATTGCATAGTGACATGCTACCTCTTAAATAAAATGTTCGTACATCGTGCAGTTACTGTTATTCCACAACTGTCAGGTGAGGGGATTCTCAAATGTTACCCGAGTTTTGTTTTAATCTATAGCCTGCAAAGCTGGATACTGTCTATCCCTATCATGGGTCCTTTGGGATTAGTCAACTGCTTTAAAAGCTGACATGTCTTTCCTGGCTGTTATTATTGGGTGAACTGCCTCGAGTTGTGAGTGGCAGATATTTCTCTTCTCACTGTCTGTACTTGTTGATCAGTTTAGTCAAGTATGAACTCATCTCATGAAGATAACAAGAATTTAAATTGTCAATGGCTTCATCTAATGTGCAGTTACTGTTAATAACAGTTACGATTACAAAGATTATTCATATATGGTAGTTAATGAACAAAGGTTAGTTGACTCAAATCCAAACCTCTTTCACCCAACTCCTCCCCACTTACAAAACTACAACCCTGCTTGGCCACTAGGCATTTTATGCGACCCCTCTCCTATACCCCAGTTTTTATCATGGGATCCATGCTATAATGATATATAAACCCTATCCCTCTAAATGTGAACAGCTTGCTATGAGCCTTCCATTTCCAATTCATGCTCCCTCCTACCACTACCTTGCATATACCTAAATCAAGACATGGGCAACAGATCTTTGCCAACACAATACGGAACATTGTCTGTGAAGAGTGCTCAAAGAATGTCCCCCCTTTCTTTTCATGGAAGAGTCAAATATATCATGGGATAGGACAGAATAAACGTTATTAACAATTTGTGTCAAAATAAATTATTTTTACTGACTAATATCATTTTATTTTGCTATTTTAAATATATTCAGTTAATTTTAAGTGATTAGAGGCTATTAAGAAGCAAAAAAAACATTGGACACGATACTTCATTACAGCTTGCATATTGCAATATTGCATAGGGAGTAGTTGCACCAAGTGTTCACAAAAATCATTGATTGTTTCTGACACATGGTGGTAACAAATTACTCAAAACAATAGTTTGTATCCTTTTATAAATCCCTTTCTAATACAAACAGCTCCATACAAAAGAAATGTAAATTCGAAAAGGTCCCTTGCAGCCCAATGTAGTGACTGTGTTAGGCCTATACGTAGGTGTAAGTTTGACAAAAGTGAAAGCTTTTTATGCTTATGATATGAGTAAATTGAGTTTAACAGGATTTTCTTGGTTTATAGAGGTCTAGGCTTAGCTGCTTATCAAATGTGAGCTAGGATTTCAATTCAAAAATGATTTGTGGTGCCATAAAAAGAAGATGCATGCCTGTGTTGCTCACAAAACACCTACGGACATTACACATGCAAATATAACCAACCTGTGCACAATTGGTACAGTCCAACATAATGAGCCATGCTCAACGTTGCTCTCAGAAATTTATCTTTTGAGGGGAAAATCATACCTTTTATTGGAACGCTTTGCAAGACATTTACAAATAATAAACATACAACTCAAAACTTATTTGTCATGTACATGGTGAAAGTTTCCTTTATATCAGCTTTTTCAAGGGTACTCTATGTAGATATCTGATTTCTAAATAAAAATAACTGATAAAACTTTGAATATTCTACTTTTACCATTACATTTTACTCCGTAATTACAAGGGAGTTGCATAATTGGATGGAGCTTCAGTGAGCTTCAGCACTTTCCTGTCTATGGCTCCAAAAAGATCAGTTCGACTATGGGACTCTGTCTCACTCTGGTGCTATCCCTGGTTAAATGGGAGTCCAAAAATTAAGTCATCATACTAAATACATGTCATGAAATCATGAAATTGCAAAATTATAAACTGCCTCGGGGGCCATGGTCAAATGGTCTCTCCGAATGTAGGTTGCATCCAGTTGTGGCTTATTCCCTGTCTACCATGGTGGGGACACTGACGGCACATGGTTCCTGTCAGACTGGCACACTGGTGTAAAAGATTCATCGGTGTCAATGGCCCTGTAAGCGAGCCAGGCACCCTTGTATACGTGGGGTCCAGGGACTCACTTCTTAGCCGCTGTCAGTTCAAGGGAAAGATCCTGACCAGGTGAATTAATATGGTGAAGCCCCTGAAAGCTCTAGAGTATTAAACAATTGTAAAAATTACAATTAATCATTCAACTATCTACAACTGACATTTGGTGCAAACATAACAGACCACAAGAACCGCAATACAACCATCCTTTGGTAGCCTAACTCTGGCTAACGATTTAATGATACAGGGGACAAGGTTGTGGGTGGACATAACGAATCAAATTAGGGGCTGCCTTGGCCTTTGGAACTATCATTCCACTCATTCTGCCCACGAGGTATTAGTGTCGAGGCAAGTTACTTAATGGTTATGCCACTGGTGCAGGGCGGAAGCCTTCACATGGTGCAGTGTACCGAAAATGTATCTACCTGAGCATCCTGGGCCTCCACAAGAAAATTTGGGAAGAGAAAAACCCTATAGGCTTGTTGGTGATTGAGTAGATTCTGGGTGCCATAAAATGTTAACTAAAGTACAAAGAAAATTTCCTGCATTTCAACCAATTATACAAACAAAATGTGATTGTGATTTCTGTGACTGCCTTCCATTTTACAGAAGCTGGCCACGGTGTCGCAGAGAAGGAGGGTTTGCAGAATCCCAGTAATTTTTCACATTACTACATTGAAGACAGCAATGTGCTACAAAATCAATTATTAAAACTGTTCTATGGAAACTTCCCAAGTGAAAAATGGGATGATTTTGGAAGATTCTGGATGTGTTTGTGTCTTTCAATTTCCTCCTACGCCTTCTGGACGAATTTGATGAGAAAATTCCTGCTTCTGGAAGATTTTTAAGGTTAAAAGGAAAGGATCATTGCCCAATTGGCCGACCGTTTCACCTTAAAATAGGTATTTATTACCTCAACTATTGCCGCCTACTGCTGAGGGATGAATTTAGTTGTTACTTTCATAGCACAAAGAAACCTGAAAGTTATTATGGTTCCTCTTCTACAATGGAATAGGCCAGGCAGCAATACTGGAATGTTGACAATTTTTAAAGGCAGGACGATTTCGGCACATTTTGAACAAAATTGTCCAGAAGCAGTAACTTTTCGTCCCATTTTTCTCTGGGTTATTTTGGAGTCCAGAGACATTGGACATGTTTTCTTCTTTTTTTCTTTTGTTTCTTTGGAGCTGTTGACTACAGACCTTGTGGCAGTAACACACCTTGTATAAATGTTAAATGGTAGATGTTAGAAGAGGTTTTACGGTCCAGTTTCTAACGAAACGTAAGGCCCGCCACTGCCTTTTTACCAGTTGTGGCTCACTGGCTTGTTTTCCCTACTCCAGTGCTTGTTTAAAGCGATACACAGTAGAAGGACGAGTAGGCCTTCAAGCAGTACATGTCCATTGAGTCTTACTGATATTTGTATTTAGGGCTAGTTGTACTTATAGGCTTCGTCCACTGGAAATGTTCTAAAATTTGCATATGAAGTGTGTATAAACACAGTGCATAAACACAACACTAACACTCTGGCCATACGTCAGGATCCACGGATATTGATTTGGTTTATGCGGCAATAAAATCACTTGGGCATTTGTGTGCAGTTTGGTGACTTAATAAGATGTTTTATCACACTTGAAGTATTATGATCCAATCATCAACGTGGATGTGCGTTTGAACTCACAAAGTAAAGAACGCAACTCTACATTATTTTTTTGTATCCAAACTCCTGTGAGGTTGTATAAATGCATGAAACAAACAAGAACGAGTAACCTTGTAAGTTCAGCTCTTGTCCTGCATTACCTGAGCATGCATCTTTACTCACAGTTTTACAGTTTCGACTTCCTTATGTAGTTCGATGATTTCTCGCACTTTTTATTATCCTGTAACATTTAGACAGGTAGGTGTCAACCAAGTAATATGTACTCTCACTAACAGGTTGAAGCTCTTGTATTGTATATCAGTTTACATTGGGTGGCCCTTTTTTTAAGACCTTTTGTGGAGATAAGGTATTCTTATGGATTTAGCGTAGGAGGGTGGGGGGTAGACATTATTTGCCCTCAACAGGAATGCCTAGCAGATCTCTGCTCTCAGAATATATGCCGGCTGAATGTTGTATGTAGGTTAGTAATATTTGCCTTTCCCTTGTTACAAATGAGGTCATAGGATTTCTATTCTGTGTCATGGTAGGCATGCCATCAAGTTTTCAAGTTTTAACTGTATTTATCCACCAAAGCAAGTTAAAGAAAACAAAAGAGACTAACAGAAAAGCATCAAATACATAAACCAGAAGGAAGTGAACTAGTATGGAAACAGCCGGGTCTTTTTAAACAAAATGCTATGGGTGGAAAGGTGGGGCATTCTCCAAAGGGAACTTTATTGTCTCTGATGTGGTCCACAAGAACAGTTTTACTTGCAAGCTGTATTGGCACCGGGTATATTTAGAACTAACAGACGTTATGAGATGAAGCTAGGAAAGTATTGTCGTAACTTTTTGGATGTCCTTTCCTTGGCAACAAACGTCCCAGTGTAGTTTACAAACATAAAATTGGAACGGCAGATAATCGATTTTAGAATTATCTATCCAGGCTCAGTTTTATTGAAAATGAAGCTTTTAATAATATCCATAGCCCTTAAGTATACAGATTGCAAAAAAACAACTTCACTATTAGTTTTTCTCCTCCCCTTCAACTCTAGTTGACTGGAATGAGTTAAAAGATGAGGGCGTCGGCGAAGAGGGGTCTAGGGCTAAACCTCCAGTCAAAAATGAGTCCCTTTTTTGTTTCCTCTATAAAAATGTTAAAATTTGCAGTAAGTTTCCTTAAACTTGCACAATGTGTTGCAGTATATTAAATCTGAGGACCCTCAAATATTATAAATGTCCACAGGCAGAGGTAAACCCCTTTCCTAGGACGCGCAGTCCCAAGCAACGATCAGTCCCCAAGTAGAGAACAGTTTACTATGCCTATGGATCATGAAGCTAACTGGCAGATCCTGGACAACTCCAGGCTTTGTCTGGCATGTTGCCAGCCTTCTCTTGCTCTCCTCTTCCTTTTTGCATATACCGAAGGCTATGGGGCTAGAGTTAGATGAGGTTTTAGGGGCTAAGTTTGTGACCAATTGGTTTAAGTCTGGCTGACCACAGCCTTTTTTCCAGATGTGGCTCACTGGCTTGTTTTCCCCACTCCATTGCTATGGGAGTCTGCAACTACTAATGATGATGATGACAATTACGAAGACGATGATACTGAAGTTACGTTTTTAAGCTTACATGTATGTACACATGTAATACAATGTTATCAAAGTTTACAAATCAAAAAATTTAAATGTTTTGCAAAAGACTATGTGCATTTGATTAATTCACAATGCATTCGGTAGAAAAAGATGTGCAGTCTACAATTACCTAAACAGCTGCAAAACTTCCCCAAAATAAAGAAAAATTTTGATGCATTTCAAAATGATACCGTCTAATTTCTCACTGATGATACTTTGTGGCTTTGAAAATGAAGAGACTTTTTTCAATTAAATATCCCACTTTTCCTAATCCTTCCTGATAAGAAAACTGTGACATGCAGCTTATCCCCACTCAGTTTTATAAAATGGATGGCATTATGTGCACACGAGTGTTCATTCTTGAAAGTAACTTCAGTTGTAACTTAAAATTACAAGCCAGCCTGGCTGTGTGAGGATTAATATGGTGGGGAAAAATCTTGCCTATAACTGTTGCTTATTCTGTGGTTATCACAGATCATAGCCCCTTGTAGCAACAAACGAGGTTTTTGAGCTTTGGAATGTCGAAACTGATGATAACTTCAAAAAGTAATAAGCTGCTTTCACTCCATTCGTACTAGCTCCACGATTGTGCCAATGAGAGGGCTCAAAGGCCATGGAGCAGCAGGATACCAACATCTGTCAAGATCTCCAGGGTATATGTAACTTTATTTCTAAAAATCCTCATATTCTCCTTACCTGAAAAAATGATGAAATCTGAGCCAATTATAGCACTACTGAAGTTATCAATGATTCCTCACTACTTTATCCTTTACGTAGTCAGCAAATGACCCAGTCTTGTATAAACAGAGCATGTGTGTGCCAACCACAACTGTAGCAGCCGTTAATAAATTAAGGTGGAATTGTTGGATGCTTGCATACTTGTGGCTTTGGAGTTTCTCTTAATTGTCCCCAAAATTTGGGGTATTTAAAATATACACTTAACCCACCAGTAAAATCCTAATGCAGAGTTTCACTTAAATTAGACCTGTACAGTACAGAGCTTTTAAGTTACTATCAAATACTGAAGTTATGTTTTGGGGGGATTTTAAGGAAAAACACGAAACACTGTACTACAGAGATCAAATCAAAACAATTTTGATACCAAAACAAAAGAGAGAGAATAAAATTTCCAACAGTAAAATGGATAAAGTGACAATACTACTGCACCACAGCTCAATGAACTGTGGTTCTAGAGTTCTTTTTTGCCTTAACGTGTTGGTTTTACATGCTGTGGAAAATGCGGACTGTGTGCATGAGCAAATGAGCACTATACGTTCCATATTGTACAAAAAAACTGGGCCAGCAATCAAAAATACAAAGAAAAGTTGCTATCATCCTTCAGCATTCACATAGCAATATTTCAGCAGACTGCTGTACCCCCTTACCCCTCACTCTAATTTTCACCTCACCCTCACTGCTGTAGTGACAATTCCATTTATAAGGATCAACAATTCAAGCTTTGCCACTTTGTAATCAGTGACACAAAATGACTGATCCATGCTTGAAGACTATTTGTTGACAGAACACACAAGAACATTTATAAAGTTCACTGAAGCATGGTGAATAAATAATTTCTCCAGGGACAAAAGAACAGTCACTGCACATGGGACAATCACGTACAAATAACCATACACTTCCCATGAGGCAAGGTAAGCCTACAAGATGGTATCCGTTCTTTGTATCTTAATTCCTACTGCTTTTGCAATATGTATACAACACATATTTTGATGTGTGTCACTTTCAATATATCACACACTTCAAATTTTGACCTCTCACAAAATCCCTGCCAACAAGGTCTCCCATGCTACTTTTGTTTTTTCAATATATTGTTTCACATTTAGCAACACTTGGAACACTCTCCCCTGGGTTGAGGAACCTGCATGCAGACATATGGCATGTGAGTGTTTGCAATTTATGTAAATATACTGATTACATATCTAATGCCTCTATAAATGAGTACATGTGTACACCTCTAAAAACATGAAGATCATGCAGCCCGTTGCCATCAAGCAGGAGTATAAATGTAACATTTATGCTTGACTTCTAAGGGGCTAAAGCATCACCCCAAACATATTTAGGTATATCATCATATCTCTAAATACAATTGGTGACTGCACTTTGATTGACAATAATTCAAACAGTAGCTTCCAACATGGAAGGTTAAACACTATGGGCCTTGCAAGGTAATACCTTACTCTACTTTTCAGTTCATAATTAAGACTCCTGAAGGGTAGACAGTAAGTGATGATATGATGTTCCTTGAAGGATATTTTCAGCACTGTCAAATACATGTACAAGATTTCTTAAAGGTTTGCATTTATGTTTTCACAAGTTTTAAACTGTTGTCACAAAACTAACTTCTTAATTTTCTTCAAATGCAATCTCTGGTTTTTCTCTGTATTACCTGATACAATTCTCTGACACTAACAATTTGAAAGCTCAGCCATCGAAAACCTTGAAGTGTATAGTCCTAAGTGGTTTATTTGTGAGACTGTACTGTACTGGACACTTTATAGCTGATACAGTACACACCTGAATGCATAGTGGTCTGCTATGTCTTACAGTAATTCTCATATCTCATTATTCTCACACATATAGGGCCTACAGATTTGGACTTTAAGCTAGATTAGAGATAGGGTTAAACACAAAAGTTTTTTTTTATCTCAACAGGTCTGTGAAAAAGAAGCAATGTGAATCTCTCACTGATAGCCACACGACTGCAAGTATACGTAGTGTAAGGGCATAGTGGTGTCCGAACATTGAGATATGTTACTGCCTGCATCAGTTAAGAAATCATTGTTGAATTGACTGCAGGTGCCCCAATCCAAAAATATTAGAACTGCCAAAAGCGTATTAAACATTACCAATAACACCAAAGTCCATTCTATTACTGTAATGATAAGCACGTATTGTAAATGCCTATCACCCAACATCAGGAACGCATACTGCACATTGATAGTTCAATTTTTGGCTGGAGTGGTATTAATGAAATTGTAACTAAGGTTGTGCGATTGTAATTACTGTAATACTTTGAACTCCCTCCCACAATCTGGGACTTTTATAATTTGGTTTGATTTCTTTTTAATCCACTTTAATTGGCTGATATTGGTTTTTTTTTTCTCTCTCTCTTTTTTTTTTTTTTGCTGCAATATCTACTGCAGATATCATATATCTTAAGAACATTGAGGTATTGTACGCAGATTGTATTCCCCAAAACTCCCTGGTTGGGGAATCTGGTCAGACGCCATTGGCCGGAGGCCGCTCCATACCTCTGTGCTCTTAAACTTGCCAGGGACTTACCACCAGTAAGTAGAAATTACATGTGTAAAGAGGAGGTAATGAAGGGGGAAGTAGATTGAGCTATATAAGAATGAAGTATCATTGTTATCATAAATTTTTGAATACATCTTGCACACACACAAAAAAAAAAAAGAAATCCAAATCAAATAAACATTCTCCATTAATTGCTTCTTTGCTGTAGATGCAAAAATTTAGCAGCAAAACCTGCAAGAAATTATGAACCATACAAGACAGCTGCCAGTGGTGTCAGTATTCCAGACACACTTTTGAGACATGTAACTTGATCATGGACGGTGTGTCGCCAATTTGTCCTGCACATCAGCAAGAAGGTAAAAAGCTGGAGAAATGATTTTCATGCATAGTGACTAGGTCTTTGTGTGGTTTGTCGGGTTGTGTACATGTGACATTTTGTGACATAGTTTGGTGCCTACATAAAAAACAGACATTCATTTCATGCAATGCGAAGACAGTTGATGAGGACAGGTGGTATATATCTGTTCTGCTGACAGAGATGTTAAAATAATTTGGATTCAGCCAGTTTAAAACATACACGAATTTTCCTATAAATGTTCACATGTATTTGTATATCCCCATGTTCCAACAAAAATTACACACTAACATTTCTCCTTTATTTGGAATGTACCCACATGTTTAAAATTAATGTTCATTTAAAAAAATAAATAATCTTGCTGGTTTAATACACTTGCTATGCAAGTCAGTCGAGTATTTTGCTAACATACCGGTCTAGAACCCTTAAAATGTTTGCTTTATGGGGCGAACATCATGCAAGATGCTGTGTTGTTTCAAAGCTGGAAATATTCTGTCATTACTCAAGTCAGGTGATTTCCAAACATACTGAATCGAAGTTATGACTTGTTGACAACTATAAAATTTACATGCATGAAATTTTATTGCAGTGACAAAGAAATCTGTTGAAAAAATTATTTGTACATTCTAGATTCATTGCTAGTTACAAACTTAACAGTGTTCATTTTATGGCAAACTTAAGCTTCACCAGGAGAAGTAATGGTTCACTATTGCTTATTGTGTGGGGCCTCCTAGGATTTCTCATTTCCTTGGTAAATTAAGAGCTTTTTATTACATTCTTCAAGTGGTGGAAAAGGCAATCAAAATAATGATGTTATAAAGGTCAAATCAACCAAAAGCAGAAAAATACAGGCTTAACAAAACAAATATGAAAGATCCTATGATCCACCAAGAGAAACTGCTGGTTATTTTGAAAATACATTACTCATGGAGGAGGAATTCACTTCCTTCTACCAGACTTTGCCGGTAATGTTAGGATTTCCAGACCCGTTAACAATGCGCAAATGTTTGATTTGAAACCCCATCAAAATAATGGGAAAAGAAAAGTAATAGTTGGGCCTCAGGCAAATATCCAGCTCAAACCCCTGTAAACCATCTTTAACTTTAAACGAAGGAGACACTTCATCGAATAGAGTCTAATGTTTTACCTCTACTGAAAGCATGAGCAGCTATAAAACATTATTTGCAATTTGTGCCCCCAAAGAGGAAGGCAGATTTTATGACCCATTCAGCCATATATTTCATGATTGAAAATTGGATGGATTTTGCAACACAGATGAAAAAAAGTGAGAAAAGTGTGGAGGAGCTGAAAGGCAATGCTTTCTCGGAAAGAGCTTTCCATTTTGTATCATGATTCTATCCAATGTCAAAGTTGTTAAACTGTGAGACGAGATAATTTCTCCTTTGCAAGAGTTTATTAAATACTGATCCTTGCATTTCCCAATACAGAGGGGTGCATTTTAATGATATGAAAAAGTTACATTACAGAGGCAGTCTTCATTTCCAATTTTATAAAGGTGTTTGAAACGTCAATATAAGGCTTGCAGTGCTTGTCACAATGATATGCCATATCATATCCCAAGAGTTTGCTGTAGTACACTCCTCTCAATTTCAAACTTTATGCATATGACAAAAAGTTGTACATCAAGCCGTTTGAGTTATCACACTGACACTCTGATCTTCCTTCATAACAACATATATTTGTCACATACCGGTTTTGAAATTTCTATCAAACATATTGAATGTTAAACACAATTTAGGTTGTAGTATGGAAGGTTTTCCCACAAGCAATTAACTTGGGCATTGTGTGAAAAGAGCAAAGCTGCAGCGGCCTCAGCCAAGCTGCAGTTGCCTCTGATACTTTGCAGCTATATTGTCATTACTATTGAAGGATAAGCTTGTACTGCTTCTGTTATGTATATACAGCAACAAAGCATGGCTGCAGCCCCTGCAGCTTGGCTGAGAGAAGGCTGCAGCTTGAGGTTTGACTTGGGTCCTTATACTGCTGACAATCCACTTTTCCTGTAGTCAATCGAGCAGCTCTTCTCGCTATTTCAGCTACTAATCAGTTACAGTCATGAGGTCATACATATATCATTCATTCCAAGTTTTGACAAAAGATTGATTGATAAATAACATTTGTAGAGCAGTGCAGCATTGTGAGAAAACCATCTTTGTGCTTATATGATATTTGCTGACAAACTGCAAACAGTGAAATTTTTAATAGGTCAGGATACCTTTAAACAGCAGATTGTGTGTAGTGCTTAAAGTGGAGTAATTGCAACTTAGGTTTTGGGTGGGATTAGAAATCAGACTTTCAAAGAGTATGGCAATTTCTGGTTATTGATCCATTACCACTATTAGGTCCTATAAAGCTCTAGGAAGTAAAGGCCATTTATAGGACTGATACTCATTCAAGCTCTCTATAGTTCTTCTGCTTTATATGAACCACCAAAAAGAAGGGAATGGATCCAGACTTTTGATATATTTTTTTTTTTTCCGTAACTTTGATAGTTATGGAAGTGGACTAGATGAAGTATCTGTGGGTCAAAATGGGGTCAATTAAAGTAATTTAATTGGAGGGAAATTATGCACAAAGATGTCATGGAGGAAATCCTGAGCTTGGGTAAGTGATGAGGTCTGGGTAGAGACAAAAAAGATGTAATTCTGCTTTACCAACTTCCCAAATAGAAAAAATTGTCTTGGTTTATGTGAATGTAGATAAATTTCACTTATTTCGTAGCAGAATGGTTTATGCTAAAATTTGTCTTTCACGCTTGTATTCAAAGCCTTCATTCTGGCAAAATTTTCATTCAATACTATTGGAGCAATTGGTGCTTCTTACCAAGAGTGCATATGAACAAGTGTCCCCTAGTAACAAGGATATGCACAGCCAATCAGCTATGCACAGATGCTATTTTACCACCTTCACATGCAAAGATGCAGACCTTTAGTACTGTTCCTCAGGAACAAACATGTCTGTATGTCTGGAACAATCTTGCCCAGAATACTAAATTTCAGGTTTAGGTTCAAGTCATCCACACTGGATAGTAAATATATAGCTCAATATTTACCTGGCCTAACTTTACATGTTTCATTTGAGCACAGGTCATGCTGTAATAAATTCTGATGTATTGTTGCTCTCACCATATTTTTCTTTTCTTTTTTTTCTACTTTTCTACTGGTACCAACACTTCCCAATGGTATTCTAGTATGAAATGCATGATGATAATGTTCACTCTCTCTTATTCCATGAAAGTCGCTGGAAAAAATGATGTTGAGCTGTGTAACTGACAAAACTAATTTCTCTCTAGGCCACACATGCTATAACTCTACTACAGACTAGGACAGGTTACACTGTAGGCCAGGCAACTATTGTTTGCAGCTTGGCACTCATTGTTATGTTTAACAGTGCAGGATACTGTTTATCAATTAACACTCAATGGTAGGGCAGTAATCACCAGTTTATGGCTGCTTTAGATTCAATGACATGATGTTATTGCAGAACCTTCAACTCCATTCAGAGTGGGGACTAATAGGGCCATGCATAGCCGACTTGAGTACCCCAAGCCTGGTGTATTTATATATCAAACAGTCCCTGTGGGTGGACAACCACAGGCAAGATCACCCTCCCCCCCCCCCCCCCCAAGTAAAATGTGTTCGTGTAGAAGGAAGCTAAATAAATGAGAATGATAATGTGTGTCTGTGTTCTTTGAGGCTAGACTGTCATGTTGTGATGCTGATTTCCAAAATTATGTTACCACTTGAACTAGGTTGGAAACTTCTGCTGTATGTAATACCCTGAAAATGTTAAATGCAGTGCGTTGGCAAATGGTGGAAAATGAGGTAATTCATCAGGTTACACACTATCAAAACGAGGTACTACCGCCAATCGAGGAATTCCTCGGTTAGAATAATGGGGTAGTTGCTATATTTAGACCATTTTCTGTTGCTGGATGTGTTGTCAAGTCCATTAGAGTAACTACCTCGTTTTTGCTGTGAGGTGTGTGTGTATGTGTGAAAGGTAGTGTTGCATGGTGGAAAACAAGGGTGTGTATGGACCTGCACACCTACCAAATGAGGTAAAACTGCCAACTGAGGTATTGCTTGGTTGGACTGATTCCTCAGTTGCTATTCTAATACCACTTAATGTGGCTAGACAGTGTTTTCCAGATCATTTTGAGTGCATACACTCATTTTAGACAATTACCTCGATTTCCACCATTCATAAGAAAGGGTGTGTTACTATCTGTTTCAGTATAGAGCAGAACTTTTTGAGCTTTTCTGCAACAAATCACACATGTAAAAAAGGAGGATTAAATACAGCAAAAATAGAACAGATCACTTCTAGTGTAGAGGCTAAACAGGTTTAAACAATCTAAAAGATTGCTAAAGTAAAGAATCTTTTGAATAAAAATATTTCTAAAGTGACAGTATAGAACCATTTGTGAAGATTGTAAGCAGAACTATGTTACTATCACACATACGCACATCTACCAATTAATATTTTGTTATTCTGTACTTCATAACTGTGAAGTTTATCATACCAATTTTCACCACAGAGTCACACACTTGGCTTGGGTGGCTCTGGTGTTTTTGGAGTTAAGTAATCTTGGCCTTTAGTCGCAGTTTCGAAGTTGGGATTCCAATAACCATTTTATAACTGCAGCAGTCCCATATACATGCAACATGGGCTATAAACTTTTAAATACTAGCTTACATTACCTTTCTTCTCTGCCAAGGTTGCCAGATTGCTGATATGGGAGAATCTCCAAAATTCCCTAGTTTGGAAATCTACAATACTACACCCTCTCCCACTGTGCTATTGGTAAACCAGGGTCTTACTGTGGGTAAGTGGAGATTACATGTGTAAATAGGAGGTAACAAGGGGTGAAGAAGATTGCCAACTGAAGGGAAAACAAGTGACCCAAAAATATTAAAGATCTAGTCTTGGTATAATATTTCATTAAAATGCGAAAAGGAACGCAACACAATTCTTTTTGTACACAAAAAGAGGATTTTCTTCTGAGGTTTTGTTACAGTACTGAAACTTCTTGTCATCACTCAAAGCAATGTTGAGTTACTACTCGATTACCAGTAAAAAGTCACAACTCTTTAGCAGAGTCAGATCACCCCACTCCCCCCCTTCCTCTAAGCTACCTTGTCAACACAAAAAATCAATTGAAACGCTTTTCTTGAATAGCTGATCTAAGATTGGATTTGATGAAAGACACCCTGGAGGGAAATATCATTGCAACCGTCCCATCATAGTCTTATTTATTTACACAAAAATAAACATTGAAAAATATTTACCTTTGACCTGGATTTTGTGATCAACACAAAATATTTTTTAACTTGCTAGTGTAGGTCCATAAATCTTGTAAAATTTCTTGCCTTGAGGATTAACCACCTTCTTGTCTCCAAAGCAGAATACACTCTAAACTTATTATGATCTCAGGTTTGAGGAATTTATCTCCAAGGTGGGTTACCAAAGACATACTACTCATTTCTTTGGCTAAGACCATACAAAAATTTCTACAGACAGATTGAATATCAATCAATAATTGGCCATTTCCAATCGTGGGGCTAAAATATCAGAGAGGTTTTGAAACAAGACGGAAGACGTCATTCGAATTCCAATTTGGTTCACTGATCATCAAGTTTCAACTCAGCTGTCCCGTAAAGTTTCTGAGGACAGAACAACGACTTGGCATTTCTCGCCAAGTCTGAAAGGAAGTCTAGAGCTTAGTTTTAAATCTATGATCCTCTCCTTCCACAAAGAGAAATGCTTGTGAATTTAATTACAATTTTTGACACATGTATGAAGTCTCAAAAACTTGTGTGCTCCAGATATCCTTCAAGGAAGGCCTCCAATCTTTTAAAAAATTCATGTCTTGCTCAGAGTTTGAAGCAAACCACGAAATTGATGTTAAAACTTACATGTTTTGTTAGCAGGGTTACAATCACCCTCCGGGAAGAGAGTGCACGGAACTTTACCTCCATAGATCAAATAGGAAGTGAAATGATGCTGCAATCTGCAACCTCTTACGTAGAAATGGAAGGTGATGAAGAAAAGAGTTATCAGGCAGTCTTAACACAGTGGAGAGATTTATCATGATTAAGACTGCAGACTAATACTCTACACGTAATCCAGCAGGAATAAGATAAATCCCACCTCAGATGCCAGCCTTAAGCAGCTGGCCATGTATTTACTGTAATCTTCATTTACACCTAGCCCTGGGTAGCCAAGGGAATACATGCCAAGAAAATCTAAGATGAAATTAGAAAACATGATTAAGGCAAACAACTATTTTTCTGGCACCTTTGGTAGGCTATACCCTGGATGTTTATTTTAGCTTACAGTACACAATGCCTGTTAAAGATACGTCAGAAGTTCTAGCCCATTGAGAAATGAACAATCAGCCAATGTGCAATCGCAAAACTATTAAAACACAAATTTGTTAGCATATACCCACTCGAACAAGTTGTTACCTAAAGCTGGTTCTGAATGTACTGGGAGGAACTTTATCAACCTAGAACTTGCAGGGGGGGGGGGGCTAATGTGTGTGTGTGGGGGGGCTAAATTTTCCTAAACAAAAACATGTAACCTGGCAGGAACTGTTAAAGTAGAACTTTTGACTGCCTTGTGTGCCCCCTCGTTAAAAAGTTCTCCAATTTCTCCGTTTACTATGGTGACTACTGTATAAGAATGTGATCCCTGTCTTCAAGGAGGATCACTCACTATGTCACTTGCTTCAATGGCTTTATCCTCAAAGAAACAAAAACAATTTTGCTGCTGATATTTACAATACAAAACGAAAGGCCTAGCCCATCGAGGTTCTCAAGTGGCTGCCGATGTAAATATAAATGGCCCCTGAAATACACACACTGGCATAGCAAGTGGGTGGACTGGGTGTAAAATGTCTAGGGCCCTAAGGGTTCAAGGGGACCCCAAACAGATGCGCAAAAAAACCCCCAAAAATTGTAACTCTGCCTACTGTTTAACCACCCAGTACAGACCCAACGTTATCAGCAACTACAAAACTGTTTTTGAAGAACCAGATAAGAATGGGATTCAAGATTGCACCCAGATCTGGTGCATGCAAGGTCTCTCTCTTACCCCGTACCTCCCCATGGAGATTGAACGAAAATGCATTTGTGCAAGGAAAATGCATTTATGCATTTATGATACCACTGGTTTGGGGGCCCCTCCCTTTCTCTTGTCCATGGGGGTCTTGCTACCCTGCTGCTCGCACAGCTAAATATTATTAAGAAATCAAACTATTTGATTAAATTTTGACTACAACAAATACTACACAGCAAATCTCAGGTACAGGTGGCCCATGATCTAAAATACTTGAGATCCTCTGGCAGGGTTTGCGTTTCTCTGAAAAAGTCATCATAATTTTTCATGATAGTATTTTCTTTTTTACGACCATTCAAAACTTCGTGTCGTAATTTTTAAAATTTCTGGCGTAAATGATTAAATATACAATGCCTACCGTGATAAGCTGTAAACAGCAATGTTAGGCCTAGCCTAGCCTGTAGGCTATAGCCTACAGCAACGAAAGTGCAACTTATCGATAAATTCAAGTGTGAATGAAATACTTTAATACCGATCTGTTTTTCATGATGAGAAATGATCCTTGGATAATAAAAATTATTTTCACTTCCCTCAAAGAGAAATTTAGCCGTAAATATCCAATATATTCCGTGTATGATCCAGTAACAGGTGCAGGTTTACCTAACGTTAGCAATATTAGATTACACACAATGACAAATGTATTTCCATAATGCGTACATACAATATCCATCCATTGTATGTTGCATCACTTCTACCCGGGGCAGCCCAGCATTACAGACTGCGCACACGTTTTACGAAGAATTTGTTGTGTGCACTCGTCAGTCTAACATTGGTCTACTATAGTGCTCAAGTACTAGAATAACCCATGTACAGCAGCACAGTAGATCCTGCCCTCGATGCGTGCGTAAGCTACCGGTTTTAGGGTTTTTATCGTTACGGTAACTAGTGAAATGAGCAGTGTGAACAGGGTTTCCCCTGGTATTCTTTTTGTGAGGCAGCCACCTCACAGTTTTTGGCCACCACCTCACAGAAATTCCCTATAGTTACTACCTCTACTGTACTAGTTATAGAAGTATTGATAGTTCTCCCTCCAAAGCTGGCACCATATTACCCCCATGGACTAATACCACCTCACACTCTCTAAAACCCACGGGAAACCCTGGTGTGAACAATATTATAATTCAGCAGGTGAGTGTTTAGTCAGTTGAATTTTCTGTTGTAAAGATGGGCAAGTCAAAATTTATATTTACAACTGAACTGTATTTTTGGTCATAAGTAAAATTTCCGTCGGCGTGAAAAACACTTGTTTTGGCGTAAAACACAAATCCTGTCCTCTGGTCTACACAATCTAATTCTAGTTCGTTATTATCAAACTGCATGACATCAAATGAAAAATGAAAATTCATAGCATTTGCTATCTGCTACATGAAAAAGAATCAATGAAGGTTCAATAAAGACATTTCAAATATGATATTAATTTGAAGATTTCAATTTCAGGACAACTCTCTCAAATCATTCCTTTGAAGTTTTTTTGATTCGTAAGACTTAAGGAAAGTAAAGAATGTACTAATGATATTCGTCCTTCACAATTTCTGTCATGAGATACTTCCCATCTGCCGTTTCAATCATGGGCATTAAATACCAGATAATCGTGAAATATGAACCAGTATAATCAATGTTTCAAAGAGCTTTGACCTTGGAAAGGGTTTTTCTTATGGCTTGGTCATCACGAGTGTCATGATTATGACCGAAAAATGAATTTATCTGCCAAAGGCCCCTATTGATTTGAGGTACAGTACAGTAGCTTCAGAGAAAAGTTACGGTTATGTGGCTGAAGTGGAAAGATTGAAAGTATAAGGATGAGCAAATTGTCTTCATTTATGCCTTCCAAGACTCATGACTAAGATTAAAAAATATTACCATGGTTCACTTATCACTGGGTAGGCAGGTGGGTAGGTAGGTGGGTGGGTGGGAGGGAGGGGGGAAGAAATGAAATGTGAAATGCATTCTGCCCCCAGCTGTATAAATGGGGGCACAGTACCGTGCCATATTATATCAGGGAGATGCTACTATCCTCCTCATGGTTAGTGCCCTATTGTACCTGGCCCAGTATCAAAGGCCATGCATATCCTGTTTCAGCCATTAGGGATTTACTGAGTTATCGAGGTATTGGGGGGAAGGGGTCAAGTGGTCTGAGTTTTGGTCAAGTCATAAGAAGATTTATGTCATAAGAAGATTTATGTCATAAGAAGATGTAAACCATTTTATGTAGTCTGTACTGATGTACACTGCTATAGTTGGTCAGGTCTTGTTTTTAATTTAGGTGATATGTCTTTCTTTAAATTAGGTTACCAGTAGTGGGAAATGTCAAAATTTAAAAATCTTCTTCACTGATTGAAATTTATACTCATGACAGAGTATTATCAACATTTATTAAAATTACAAATATTTTCACATACAGCATTGTGTAGGCATGAGGGGACTAATTCCAACATAAACATGCCAGTAAATTGACCAACATAACAGGGACACCAAAGGCAGTATTTTTAAAGCTCCTCTTAGAAGAATGAAGAAAATCCTAAATGGTAGAAAATTCATAGCTAAGTGTGATTTAGGACCCTTTGTAATAAAAACATGGAAGCTGGAAGGAATTCTCTGTAACTTAAGTCCGTTCCATTTTTCTCAACACTTTCAAATGTCAAAAGGTCCACACGTTTACATATTTTGTAAATATTGACTGTTTATAATCAGTAAATGGAATTTAAATATTCAATTTTTCCTGTCTCACACCCTAAGATTGTTAGATTTGCCATTTGATAACTTATTTTCCATCAATTTATGGACAAGTGTGATATTTGCAAAATGTTTTACTCCATTCGGTCTGTTGCATGTTAAACCCCATTACACCTAACCTGTAACTTTTCAAATGATAATAGTTTAATTTTTAAATGTTGAGTTGACCTGGAAATTTTCACATGCAATAAAAACCACTGTTCACAGTAATAAGATCTGTCAAAAGCCTCAGTTTCATTTGATTTTTGTTGTCCATATGTCAAGAATGACTAACATAACCATGGCAGCATGGAGGACACCAAAAAATTCAAATGTACATCAGCATGAAACACTTGGATCAAGAGACATGGAATCAAGTTTTCTGGTATTAAACAATCTGGTATCTACTTTTCATGGGACTTAATTCACACAAAATTTTAGCAGTTTGTCCAAATGGTGATCAAAGCAACAAAGTTTACCAGCATAACTCACTGAGGGTGACACCAAAATTCTGTCCATTATTAATGATGCTTTGAACAATATTTCTTTTGTTTTCTTTTCTCCAAATGTGCTACTTTCTAAAAGAGTTTAACCTAATTCCTAAGTCAAATGAACTTCTGCCACCTCATACTTACCAAATTTGTGAAAATGGTGAAAAATACATTAGAAAACCAACATAACTAGGGGGACCCCAAAAATTATGTTGACAAGGTAGTTTTCTATGATTCTGTATGGAAAGTTGGGTGAAGCAATAATACTGATATTTTGGAAATGTTGATTCTTGGTGATTATATCCTTACCATGATAAATGAGCAAAGCAATTCAAGTCCAAGATAAATATGTTTTTCAGATAAATCAAACTTGTGTACTTACATGTCCCAGCCATTACCCCAAGATCGAGGGGGACACGAACCCAAACTAGGCTATTTTCTAGAAAACACTAAAAGTTGAAAAATCAGTTTTATATCATAAGGCAGCTATGCTGGTACAGACATATAATAAAATACCTGATGTGTTGGTTTGTTGTTTTCCATGTCTTCAAAATTTTACATTATATTGGCAAAGTCAGTGAAATACCCCTTGGTACCTTAATTTAGAGAAATACCCACATGTGATTTCACTGAAGATACAACTATATCATGTAGCAAACCAGGCTCTTTTGTACTGGCACCCTGCTAGTTTGTGCTTGGCCAAAAGTCCCACATGGAGACAGAACAATGTTATTACCACTGCCAGAACTTAATGAATCCATGTTTTTGCTCAACATTCTCCAGTCATTTCCATCATCATCAACCCACTGTTTTCCCAAAATACAAGAAAGACTAACTTTATCTCAATTGCAGCTGAAAGGCTGAGCGGTATTCAGAGGTTGCTTTTGGTAACATGACACTTTACCTTGCAGCTGCAGAAGATGAGCACGGGTCTCAGTACTGTAGAGGATGACAGCTGCAGGTTTTCAACTCAAAACTATACTGTACTTTACAAGATTATGTTACAATCACAAGACAAATTACCTTAAATTAATTTACAATCTAAAATAAACAACACTGTACATACAAAGGGAAACTTTGCACTTTTGAAAAAATGAGTTAACATTCACAGTCTTAAAAGGTACTTTAATAAGTTAATGCATGACTGTTATTTTCCTATAAAATAATAACACTGAATGTATATCTGAAAAGCCCTTATCATGAGAACAGGTAGTGCTTCAATTTGTTTAATAATCTGAGAGAGAAGTAGCTAATAATTTACATTTCATCTTTTTCTCATGAAAACTCTTCAGATGTTGGAGTATGCCAACAATTAAGTTTAATGATTACTTGCAGCTTGCTGTGTAGAGACTGAAAGATCCTCCTCAACTCCAGGAATTATTTTTAAACAGACCTGGTTATGATCAGACACCTGTTTGTTTGCAAAATGTCTGCCATGAAGTTTCCAGACTATGGGTGTGAGACCTGAGTACTGAACTATATGTAGATTGATTCTTAAAGCTAGCTTTAATAAAGGGCAATTCTTGTCAACCCAGACAGTTCCAATTCTCCCAACTAAACAACTTGTAGCTCCTCCCATGATAGACTGTACAGATCCTCTCCTTGTGCAGACACAAACCTATTATATTGCTTTAGGTCATGTCCTGGTGAGCATACAAGGTTATAAGGTGTAATCCAAACACTCTCCCTCTCTGCATTGTGCAGAATGTTTGCCTACGTAGCAGGCTATATCACATTCCTTGTTCAGTCATATTCCTAACGCCTGCCAAAGCAAAGTGAACACTGATCAAATTCTTCTGGGTATTCATAGAAATATGTGGCCTCCAGACTGGCTGAATGTTAGTGAATATTTACAAGAAGGCAACATCTGGTCCCGTTTAAATCTTGCAGTAGCCTATGCCACCCACAGAGTTGGTATGTCATTGTAATACCCACTCCTTGATAGTGTCCACTGCACAGGTGGTTACGCAACATGGCAATGATAAGACTTCTCAGGTTTCAGTCTAGGCTTTCAGTTTACGACTACAGGAGTACACACACGCACTCAGAAACAATAGCATGAATAATTATGGAGTACATCACTAAGTCATTTTATGGTAATGAACTTTGAGTCTAAAACTGGACACATTCCTCTTCGCTTTGGGGGACAGTGGTTTGGGAAGCTGAGAAGCTGAACAAACAGAGTCCGCTCCACCGGGTAGTGGAATGTGAGCTAGCTACTCTGCATCATTTGAATTTTAAAACTTTGATGTCAATCAAAGAGCAGGGACCAACTGAGAATTTTGATACCCCCACACCAAAAATGTACTCTGGGTGATGACTGCTGAGTTGTCTTTAAATTTAATGCCTCTTCTGCATTGATGTAATCAGTTAAGTTATCTTCACAATGTCAGTACTGCCAATATATCATAGGTGCATAGCAATAAAGCAATTACTACCCACAGTTGCTATGGTGTAATGACATACAAACTTTCAATTTAAACGTAAATGACCTTGAGTCAAGTTTTCTTCTTGCCATCTAGTCCACACTAATTATTTTGGTAACCATGACAACAAAAAGTTTGATTCACCATAAACATGATCATGTGTTTAGATAAGTGTAATTGGAGAGAACTAGGTCACATTTATATACACGGCAATTTAAGTGTTCATGGGTTAAACATCGGATTCTACACAAAATAGAATTCACACTTAAATTTAGTAGTAGAATACACAACTCTTTCATAATTTGATTCTGCTATTACATATTGCTGGAAGGACTGGAGACTGTTTTCTTCGTACAACAACTTGATGATTGCCAAGAACTCAACCTAATAACAGCTTTATCCACAGGAGTACAATATTAAATACAACAAATTGACATCCATACAATGAATGTCACTGTGTATCTAAATCAGGGTGTGACTTGGGCAATCAACGTCAAAACCCTGGTTAATATGGATAACTGTAAAAAAAAATGCACAGGAACACTGTAGGCAACAGAAAGTGATTTACATATACAAGAATTATCACTGTCATGTTACTTTTTTGTTTTGCTGAAACTAAAATTATAATTAATAGCCACTGGGGTTAGAAATTTATACATAATGTAACTTTTGGTAAAAACAAAATATAAAACTATCTTCTAGTGCTTAGAAATCTTCAGACTGACCTGGAATTTATACACTTAAAGGGAAACTTATAGTGAGTAATAACTTGTACTGTAATTTGCAATTTAGAAACTTGCTAGTGCTTACTCATACTCATGAGATACATTCATACAAATTTTGAATGTTGCTGAATATTGCTGTTGGCAAAAAACAGTAAAATACTTTGTATGATATATAATACAAACGCTACACAGTAACGACAGCTGAAACAAACGTGTTAGAAACCTTACGCAGTTTTAGTAAAACTGCAAAATATTGGAGGTCTCAAAGCTCCTTACTCAAAAGCTGAGCGTCGAAGGGAATTGAGGACGGGTCAGTGGGTAAGAAGACCGACTTCCGAGCACAGTGGGGGGCACGTCGCTAATACAATGTCCAAATGCCTCACTCCGCTTGGGAATTAATGCATATTAGATTCAGCAAGAGGTAAGTAAATGTCTTCGATGCATCACCAAAAATTCTGTTCTGATTGACCAAAGATATGTTTAGTCAAACTCAAACTCATTACCAGTCACACTACATTTGTACTTCATTCAAGGAGCTACTTGACTTATACTCATCCAAACAAGATGAATTATCTACCTGGATAAGTGGTTTTCTAAAGGGTACAAGGTCCCCTAGCAGCCAAAGAAGATAAATGAGGATAGGTTTAAAATTTTACTTCTCAGCTCTTTGTGCTCCCTACCAAGAGCCTAACTAATTATTCTTAGTTTTCATTCGAAGTCCAGAATTAACAACTTTGTCACTACTAGTCTCCATTGAGAAGCCGTTGAACAAAGCAACTAGAATACTGCACCATGGATGCAAACAAGCCTAAAATAATTTTATTCCAAAAAAACTTTCTGCAAGTGTGAGTCACCAACTTGAAAACATACAATTGTTATTGCTGTTTAACATCAATGCACACCGCATACAGGTACATACAACTTTCATATTAAAAAACAAAATGACAATGGAATAAAGTTCAATGCCCTTGCACCTGACAGTAAGTACTGAATATTATGGCACCACAGAGTTCCTCTTCATTCATCTGGTTTTTCAAACAGCAATTTTACGGTTCAAAATAGTCAATTGAGAAACGCGAGTTCTTGAGAAGTAAAAGCCAACACGTCTTTGGTTATTTGACAAATTTTAATCAGACAGAAAGATCTTTTATTACAAGAAGGGTCATGTTTGACCGGTCATCTCTTCACAAAAATCAATAATTGAGACACTGAGATGTGGCATCAAGGGTTTAATTGAAATAGACAGTGTAAGTATGACAAGGTCAAGAAGTAGAATTCTGAGAGATCAATATAGGTTAAAAAATGAAACTGATTTTAATCAGAACTTGGAAGTGGATGCACTTTTAAGGTAATTTTCATGACACTGACTAGATCTTTCAAGTAAGCATAGATTCCATGTTGAAGAACTGTTTACTGCTTCATATGGACTAATGCTATATGCAGGGCCTTATTCAGAAATCACGAGTCTCACTTGTGTATGAAACACCTCCCATCATGCCATTAGCATACCAAAGGTGGGCTCCAGATGTTTGAAAATAGTTGTTGGTATGATGCAGGACTACAATGCATATACATTTATGTTACATCTTTTTCAGCAAGAAAAGTTTGGTTAGTAATATGGGTGAGATATGAAGTCACACTGAAACTAAACAACGTCAGATTTATACTCAATTTGGAAAGCAATGTCTTTATGGCAGTCTTAGATACCGTCCTGCTTTCAAATTTGGCCATCTTCAATACAATTTGGTCTTCTCAAAGATGGTGAGATGCATCGCTACCTGATGCCTCCTTGATGCTACAACCTAGTGGATCAAGGCAGGCCATTTAAAGCAATATGGCTTACAAATATACATGTCAGGGGTTCCATCCCCAGCAAGATTACAGGAAGGTGAATTATTCATCCAAGGACAATCTGAAATTTTCCTAGCTGATCTGCCCTTTTTAGTCAAAAGAATCCAAACTTGACCTTAATTACTATGGTCGACCAACGTGAAGTTGCAATTTGGTCACAACATGATATGATTACTGTCCTAATAGGCCAGAATGATGACTAGTAAGAAACTGAACAGTACAACATCTTCTCATTTGCTTCTTCCACAACAGAAAAGACAGTTTTTGCTATCGACTAAAAATTGTTTTTGTAGTTCCCACTCCATTCAGAAATAAAAATGTTGCACTTTTATCAAAGAAGACAACTTGAGACTGCTTTTGCTTAACTTGGCTACTTTGACATAAACTACCACTCACATGGATTCAAAACATGAGCATATTAAAACTCTACAATATTGCATGTAACTGATTATCAGTATTTGATATAGATATCGCCCAGTATATTCCTCATTTTCGCCCTGCATAGGTACAGGTAAAATTTACCTAAACGCCAATTCTATTGTACTCAAGTGATATTTCTCAGCCTACACTTCATAAACATGTTAAGGTATTTTCCTATTCTTGACAACAAGTCCCAATATTTACCTCACATAGACAAAATGACACCTGTCAGTAGAGTACAACCACTTATGCCCCAGTGCAGATACTGTGCCATACTTCTCATATTCTACTGGATAATGGTTGTGGCCAAATATTTAAACTTGAATATCAGATGTGGTAACATCTATTATACAATATCGCTACAAAACTGTTCCACAACAAACTCACTTTACAGGAAAATCTGCCATTCATAGATGTACTGTACATGACATGTTTGTAGATCAAAGATACCCAAAGTACACCCGTCACATGGTTTTTAAACAGTATAATATTGATATAGTGATAACCTTAACATACATTCAGAATGTGTCATACACAGGTTCCTGATATGTATGAAAAGCAATGTCCCCCCTCCCCCCCCCCCACCAAAAACGAAAATATCAAAACTAAAGCTGTGATATCTGTTACAGATGCCGGTGATTGGATGACCCATTCTGCATGTTTAAAACATGTAAGTGACATTCATTGACACTTATTGCCAATTAGTATGTCGATAACTATCACACAAGCTGATATGTTATTGACACTCAATAGCTTTTTGTAGTACTTTAAAATGCTGTCACAATCCATCACCAGCTGATCAACATGTATGCAATTAACGTCAAAATATCCATGTGTGAATTAGGTCCGTAATAACTACGTCAGTGCGAATATGGATGGCATGTGCAATATTCTTGTGTACTAAATTTCACAACTATCACACTACCTGACACACAAAATGGATGCTAATGTTATAACATGGATGCAAAAGTGACACCACATATTGTTGCATTAAAAGCTGTCACTGTTACTAATTTACATACCAGTGGGCAATATATCACTTATTGACATTTATTTGACCATTTGATGCATGATGCAATATCTTGAATGCTTGATATCCCCAGTCTGCTAGTGAATTTAATAGAAACAATGTTTGTCATGTTTCAATGGCATACAATCCATCAACTCCTTTCCATCATCTAAATTTTACCAATGAATAAGTAATCCATTTGAGTCCAGGCAATTGACTTTCTGATGCATACCACATGCAAAGAATCATGAAAGGATGTTACACTTACCAGCTTAACTCAAAAATCCACAATATAACTTTCAAATATGCACACAAGATGATGACAAATGAACACTTCAACAGATGAAGAAACATTTGACAAAGTATTCCACATTCTCAGAAATTTATACGCATGCAACTTTCTGTGACAATTATTCTTCCATAGTTTCTTCCAGGATTTATCTTCCTTGTACTCTAAGAAGTTCGGCCCAATTAGTTGTAATATATTGTTATTTAGAGGATGTAACATTAATCATATTAATGTGCGAGCTACAACTTCCAACAAATGTTCTGCATACAGTATGGCAACAAATTAATCTTTGTGAAGATTAACAAGAAGTTCGGACTTAATCCCACTCCTAACTTCGACAAATGTGCAACATCTGTTATACGTGGCTGTTTTCTGTAGAGCCCTTCTCAGGATGTAATCTCCTTAACACTTGGGAAAACTCCTTTGGTGATTGGTAGGAAATACAAACCTTCACAATTATTTAACGCCAGATTAACTACTGTATCTGCTGGCTTGTACATCAGTCTGCGAGCCGACCAACAAGCCTGTGAACATTAAGATCTATCCACTTACCTGTTGGTATACTCTGATCACTGTATCTTCTCATCTGCTGAGGGGACGATTTAAAGGTCCTACTTTTTGGTCCCTGCGAAGGTACCCCAGTAGTTCTTCTGACATTATCTGTAAGTTTCCCTGTTAGCTGACACTCACTAGAAGTTAGGAGTTTGCTGATCTCCTCATGGTCGACAGGCTGAGCCATTTTGGCCTGTAATCAAATTAAAACCGGAGAAAGCCATAAAGCAACAGCTGACAAAATGAGGTTAACCATTATTAGCCATTAAAAAACAAGGAAGCAATTAGATACCAAAAACTGGAACATAGGTGAAAGCGTCACACTTCAGGCAAGGGTATATATTACACTTAATGAGCTACATCTGTAGTGTCTTCTGTTAAATATTGTTCAGAGTTGTGTTTAAGATTGTTTAAGATTCACAAAAACCACTTGAATGAATCAAAAATATCTAGTCTGGTATATTCATATGGCAATTTTTAACTACTTATTGTAGAATATGTATAAGTATATTAAAGGTAACAAGCAGTCGTCCTAAATTTACTTTGACACATGGACTAAATATTACAAATCTCCTCTGATTTCTATTGCTATTAACTCTCATAACATTTCACAACATAAAGGTGGCATTCTCAAGTTAAGCACAAGGGGTTATACTTCATAAATTTAATATTCAGTTACAAAATTGTTGTAACCTGACTGAAGAGAGCCACTCATAAATTAAGATACCCGGGTATACCAATTAAATCTGAGGTGACTGCATTTTTCCTTTAAGTTATTATATGCATGTTAGGCTCAGCACCAACTCACTGTACACAAATTTAAGCTGACCAAATGAACTCACAAGCAAATTAACAGGGCTCTCTGTCATCAAGTTCACAACAAAGACAAAATTGAGAGTACATTGTAAAAATATCACTGAAATTATGGAAAAAATTTACTACTTCCTTTTCACTGAATTCTTTGAACACTTGTTTAATAAATGGTGTCATCAGCTTTATGGCAAACCCAACCTTGCATTGCTATAATGGCTAGTAATTTATACAGTCAGCACGCATTCTTTCCAGCTACAACCCTGGTCTGAGGTTTATAAATGTCAATTTTGAGATACTTTTTCGTGTGAATAATATATTAACAATTTTACATGCAACTTAATGTAACTTTTATGACTTTTCAGTCTAGCAGAGAGTTTTGAGTATATTAATTATGTGATGAAATAAACAAAGACCATCCAATAAAAGAATTACTTTGAAAACTCTGTAAATGTATATTTCCAAGGACAGATTTAATACTAAAAGGCAAATTTTATTAGCAATTATAAACAGACTTCATTGCTTTAATACCTCCTGGCATTGCTAAGATGTATCATTAAAAATAAAAAAGAGTGCTAATCAACAAAAAATGAAACCAGAAAAAATTAACTTCACGACTGTTTGACCTCTAGCAAACTGTGATGTCAATCCTGATACTTCCTCCCCCAGTTTGAGGATTTCCACTTTTATCAAACCTACCACTATAAATACTATTACAACACCTGAAGCACTTAAGCTGCATAGATACTATGTAATCTCCAAAATAGAAGGTAAGGAGGGGCGATGTAGATTCACAAACTCAAAGAATTTTAAAAAAGTAATAACTGGAGCCTGGAGGCAAATGATATTAAGAAGATGCTCTCTTAAATACTTTTATCAACAAGAGGGAGGGACAGGATACACTGTAGAAGCTTTGCCATAGGACACAATGGCAGCTATTGAAAAATGATGATTATCAATGTCTGCTCTCTGTTGAACTTAAGAGCAAAAGTGTGACAGTTCACTGGATTTTTAAAATTATCTACTGAATTTTTTAGACAGCTTAACTAGGTCTAGCTGTATTTGTTGAAACAGAACATTAAGCACTGGGTCTCCTACCCAGTGGGCACAACCCACAATCATGGGGGCTAAGACGTGATTGATTTCTGCAAGCAAATACCGCTTTGTACTCACTTCTTGTTTCATTACCCCACAAATGACCACTACATGTATACAATTTTGTGCATGGTGCAAAGGTACATATATGCCAACATTCAAGGATCTTGATTGGTCATACCAATGACTTTAAAAATGGAACCTACTGCCTTTGTGCTTGGTGCTCAGCATAAACAATGGAGTAGGGAAAACAAGCCAGTGAGCCACAACTGGAAAAAAGGCCGTGGTCGTCTCGACTTGAACCAATTGGTTGGAAACTGGGACGTTAAACCTCATTTAACCTAACCTAACCTTGATTGATCAAATAAAAACAGGTGTAGTCAGCAGTGTAGCAAGACCCTTGGGGGCCCATTGACAAGAAAAAGCGAGGGGTCCACCAAACCAATGGTATCATAAATGCATTTTCCTCCAATTATCCACGAGGAGGTATGGGGTAAGACAGAGACCTTGCATGCACCAGATCCAGATTCAGTCCCGCATCCCGCTCTTGCCTGGTTCTTCAAAAGCAGTTCTGCAGTTGTTGATAACTGTGTGCTTTCTTTCAGGTCTGCACTGGGTTAGACAGTAGGTAGAGTTACGATTTTGAGAGTTTTTTGCGCATCAGGTTCTGAACCCAGAGGGTCCCTGGACATTGTCCACCCAGTCCACCTGCTTGCTATGCCAGTGGGTGTGGTAGTGAAAGTGGAACACACTATGGTAGTTTCAACAATGCCCTGCAGTCAGCCCACCTTAATATATGTTGGATGGGCCAACTGAAGCCAAGGTGTGTGGGTAGGAATTGTTAAGGAATATGGGAAGCATAGTGTCCCAATAATATGGATGGTGGGACAGAATACCTTCCACAGCCACCCTTCTCCAACCTATATTCATAAATATTTCTAATCCAGTGTAGAGACATAGGGTGTATGGAGAGCAACTTTTTGATCAACATGATTGTAATCCAAACAAATAATCAGCTTCTAGGCTACCGCGTGTCAAACTATCGTGCGTCCGCTTGATTTTTGGTACATCGCCGATAAGAAGAAATTATACAGCATTTCTTACCCCAGTAATAGACCTTTATCTGGGATGGGTAATAATATAAATACAGTTGTAAAATGAGTGATGAGCACTCACCTCATCTTTCATATTCCAGAAAGATAGCGTTGGCCTCACGTATTCTGTGCACTATGTTTCAAAGAAATATAGCTCCAAAAGCATCAAGGGGATTTTCAATCGAAGAATAGAATATAATTGCTATGGAAACGATGGCCGGGGTACTGCATCAACAAACCTTATCCAAATTGTGGTATCTGTCTGGTTTAAGTTCCACTCGTAAAGAACAAGCTCTCTGCGATGACATTTCCAACCACTAACGTTAGGTCTAACGTTATCTTACAGCACAAGTAAAGCAACTAACGTGAGGCCCTAGCACATGATAACTGTTCTGGCTAAGCACGCTGGTTTTACTTTGACCCGAAACAGTATCAATATTGTCAGTGCACAGATGTAAACAGTTTTAGATCACATTTGAAAAGTCTCCTTTGTATCACAAAATCGCAGGATGGAAATTGCTTCCACTCGGGTAAGGAGACTTCGTCTAGTACGAGTCTTATTCGAACTGGCTCACCATTCGAAAACAGCGTAGCCTAACGATAATTAGCCTAGGTTAAGGCTAGGACAAACGTTGGCCTAACGTTATTTGTTTTCAACAACGTAGCAGCACGTTAGTGTGTTGAACGTCACGGTGAGCAATATCGCAAAAACCACATATCCTCACGCTAGTAAGTCCTCCAAATGTAGTTTTAAAGGAACTGTCAAGGCGGAGTACATTTCCAATTCAAACAGAGAAATCGTTTCAAATATGACCTCGCTCAAAATATTCCAAAAAATCCACAGTCGAAAAGAGACGTCACAAAGTATGGCCATGTGCTTACAAACGACAAAGCTATAGCGTGCAGCTAGTTATATAGCCTACATATTACATAGCTCGTATTTTAGCAGGCAGCCTATACGCAGTCTTATGTGCACTCTGCGAAAATTTAGTCAGTTTGGGAGAATAATTCATGATCAATGGAAAATCGTTAAAAAAGCAAGCTTTTCCACTTTTAAACGTCTCGAAATTAAAGTATTTATGAATGGGAATAAAGTCATGGTGCCCATGTCTCTACATCAGATTCGAACAGGCTATGACGTCACGCATATAGGCAGAGACCCTCGGCTTCGCCTCGGGTCTCTCAGCCCATATGCGTGACGTCATAGCCTGTTCGAATCTGATGTAGAGACATGGGCACCATTGACTTTATTCCCTAAATATGTGACATCTAGGTACCTCCCTCCATCTTCCATGGCTGTGTCACTGCAGCCACATGTTACATCATGCACATTTGAAAACTTTTGTTAAAACACCATAGACCCTTTTTCAAAGAGCAATTACAAAGGATTGTGGGACCGAGTTTTGGTGTGTGTTGTTTTCGTCAATGGCATTTTACTTTGGACAAAAAAAAAATGTGTACTTAAAGTCTATCCCATAATCCTTTGTACAGTAGTTGCTATTTGGAAAAGGGTCTATTGTAAAGATTTTATTACCTTTGATGATGCTCTCCAAAGCATTCTATTTTTTGCATGTTTTACATAATTTTGCATGTTCTGTACCTGAATATGTTCAAATTTAAGTTCATGAGCTGTAAAAGGACATTTTACACTTAAAGGTTGTTAACACATACATCTGATATTGTGTAGGGTGTTGAACCATGGAGGTAATACTTGGACTGGGGAAGAAACTTACCAAATCCCTTCAAAGAGACAATGATACCACTAAGGTCAAACTCATAAAACTATACTGATCTCTTCCCTTTTTACTGCACTGAAGATTCAATAAGATTAAAACATGTTAGGAACTAAGCACAATAGGCATGTCATCTGTTACATCTTAAAGAGCACATCACCAAATTTTGCCTATATCACTTCAGCATTGCCAGGACTTTGCTTTAATTGCAAATTAATTTGCTTGTTCTGTCATGTTTTGTCACTTGTATGTAAGTGTTGCTTTGAATCCATGTAAAATACTAAATATGTATACCCTTTGCAATATG